>JBAMHX010000014.1:10377659-10396227 GCA_037177515.1 Pseudomugil tenellus | reverse complement strand
AATAATAATAATAATAATAATAATAATAATAATAATAATAATAATAATAATAATAATAATAATAATAATAAAATAACAAAAAAGCAAAAGAAGAGGAAAAGTTTCTTTCGTCTATCTGGTCCATGCTTGTAAAGCAATGATAGTATTGGTAGGTGTAGTTGCAGTACTGTGGATAACCCAGCAGGTGGGGGGCAAGTAAAGAGTCTCATATAATCTGTGGGTTTACCAATGTCACAAAAACATGCATTAAGTAATGATACATTTTATTCATTAAGCCAAATATATATTAAAACAACGTTGCTATCAATTTAATACAATAAATACATTAGAAAATGAAAATCAAGATTAGTTCGGAACAATTGTACACATTTTTAAATTAGAAACTGGAGACAAAGGAACTTACGAAGCAAATTAACAACAAAAAGAATGGTAACTCAATAAAATAACAGAAATAAGAATAACGTGTTCTAGAGAGTTCCTGGTTTTAAAGAAAAAAAAATCCGTGACGTCAGTAGACGCAACCAACACAGAAACATTTAGGGGGGTTCAGGGAATATACAAAGACTGTTCAACTCAAGATAAATCAATGAAAATCAAAGAGAGTCAACGTTATCCCGCTGCATAAATTCAAAATATGTTTTCCTAATTCATTGGATTCAAACTGTTTCCGTTTTTTTCATTATTAAAGTCTGTTAGTTTGTTGTCGCCCCATACATGATGGACCACCACACCGGTTCGGGAATGTGTGCCGTGTTTGGATCCTGTGGAGCCGGATGAGCGCTTCCGCTTTGGCTGGAGCCGAGCTGTCACTGCGGGAGGATGAACAACCAGAAATGTAGCACTTTATCCCTGAAACTAAGAGGACAGAGGGGAATTATACGATGTATTTACGTGGTGGGCTTCATGGTGAGTGAGGAACTAAAAATAGCGCGTTTGAGGTGTGTTGTGAGCAGTGACAGTGGTTGTGAGACAGGACAGTCAGGTAGACCCTTGATCCTTTCATAACTCAGGTATTATGTCAGGTAATTTTAATCAGCTTCAGAAGGCATTTATAGATATTTTTAATGTTTAAAGATGGAAATTATTCAACTTCGAAGTGTATACTGTGGATTCAGCGTAAGAAAGACTTTAGTTGAAGTAACAATAAAGTCTGAATGAATTCTAAATCATAATAATCTTTAAAACAGTTCAATCTAAACTACAGTAATTGTCAAATAAATATCGAGTTTTAACTTAAATCATATACTTTAATGCTAACCTCTATTATCTGTTATACTTACCTGCAAGAGGTATTCCATCTTCAGCATGTTTGTATATTCAATGTCTTAAAACAGTTTGTTAAACAAAACATTTTTTTTATTTGCCAAAATGTCACTGTCAAATGTAAAAAAGGACGTCTAAATGCACATATATTTACAAAGTTCTGAGCCTCTGTCAAGTCAGAGCTAATGTCTAATGACAGAGGCATAAGTTGTTCAAATTGTCTTGCAAGTAGATAATAAATAGAACAAATAGTTTTAATTAAAAAAATATGTAATAAAAAAAAAAAGACTGAGTGTGGCTTCTTAACAGCGCCGCTATCAGTCATAGTTACCATGTGGGAAAGTTCAGAGGGATTTGTTGAATTTTAGGACGTTCTTGAACTACTTCCTAGAACTTGTATAATAATACCTACAATGAAGTTTCGGTCATGCAAAGACGGACCTGCAGTCATTCTTCTGAAAACTTAAAGCAAAGGTTCAATCTGTGAATTAAAGGTGACTAAAAGAATAAAGAAAACAGAGAAAATACAGAACCTGCTGATACAGTACTGTTGCTGAAGGTTAAGACATGTCTGTAATGGATTGTGTTGGAACACTGAATGAGACGCTGTGCGTCTTCAATTAAGCCTTTGGCAAAAGCTGCTCTGATCTCAGCTATGCAGATAAACAGGATGAGACGTGACTTTTTGTGGCTCTGAATGAATCCTCAAACTGTCTGTACTTCATAGTGGATACTGGCTACATAGTTTTTGTTTGATTAACATGTTTCTTTGCATCAGTTACCATGGAGACCATAGTAACTCATGGTAACTGATGCTTCAAGCTCCTTTAGAGCCTGAAGCTGCCATCTGACACACCACACACACTACGTACATGAGTAAAATGGAAGTTGTATTCTTGATTTCTCTGTTGCCATGGCAAATCATAATACAACTTTTTATTAAACTTTCTAACTAACTTAGAGCTTGATAGAAGAGTTCAGGATTAAACATTTGTAAAACTGCTTTTCAGAACAAGCCTGTATTGTTCAGGTCTCTGGTGCGATAACGTCCTCTGGATTCCTGCGTCTCATTCACATCCATTGTTTTCTTTAGGACTTGTTTGGGGTGAGCATGATCCTCCCACTGCTGAGCCATCATGTGAAGGCTCTTGGAGCAAGCCCCACTGTGGCTGGTATTGTGGGTAAGTTCTCTCCATACTACGCTGTAATCTATTTAGGCCATGTAGCTGATGCACTGCAGAGTCATCCTGCAGTTATGATGAGGACCGGAGCTCCACTATCACTTTCAGGTCTCTACAGAGAGATTCTGCTGAGTTCTGATCTAAAGTAAACCATACAGTATTTATCGTATTATCTCTAAAACTGCGTACATGGTTTCTGCACTTCCGTGTTTCTTGGGACTCTCCAGAGATACAAGATCATATCCCTGCTATGTTTTAGCTAATCAATGTACGTTACATTGCAGAAATATGGAAAACAGCTATTTATATCCCCGAACATAGTGTCGGGAGATTTTTTGCATTTTTTGCGTGGTTTTCATCACGATATCCTTCGAGTGAGCGCAATCACTTTAACAATTTTCACAATTGGATTTTGATACTCAGTAAACCTGTTTAGGACTCCAAGGGGACGGCCTGCATAGAATTTCATGATTGTTGGATTTATGGTTCCCTCACTAGGTGGTGTTTTATGCATGAAAAATTGGATTTTTGCCTATATCTCTGGAACTATTTGTCTCATTGACCTTAAATAAACTGCAAATGAAAGGTCATGACTTCAGGGATGATCTGTATAAAATGTCATGATTTCTGAATATAAGGTTCCCCACCAGGTGACGCTTTAAGCACAAAAGGTCCAATTTTTGCCTATATCTCTGGAACTATTAGTCTTGTTGACCTCAAATCTAGTGCAAATAAAATTTCATGACCTCAGAATGCATCCTGTCCTGATGTCCGGGCTGGTTCAAAGTTTCAGCACCAGGTGGAGATTTGTGACTTAACATGTGCGCCTTTATATCATTGTATCATATCTATTTGAGGATTGGCGATAGGCTTTGTTTTCTACAGTCAGTACTCAGGATGAGTGCTCATATTGTTTTTCTGGTTCTTATCATAGTCTGGTATGATGTCCAGGTTTGTGTGTAGTCATTTCCCAGCTATTTGTACCGTATGCTTTCACTTGCAGAGGCACCTGGTCAATCCTCAGAGTAGTGTAGACGCTGAAATGTATGTCTCACAGGCTGCTGGAAGACATTCTTATTGTATGTTGCAGCCATTTATGTACTCATCTTTTCATTTTACCTGAAAATATGATTATATGATTGATAACATAGTTATTTGTTATCTAAAAAAGATAAAGAAATGTATACCTCAACAGTTGGGATGAAATGTCTAAACAGGTATAAAAATACAATCCTCATTTTATTCCAGGCTGTAAATGTGTTAACACATTTACAGCGTATGTAACGCAGAGATTTTCTATGTATTATTTACGTTTCGAGCCACAAGCATTGTGTTAATAAATAAATATAGAATGGCTTGCAAATCCTTTTAACATATATTTAATTGAATACAATACAAAGACAAGATGTAGGATGGAGTATTTAGGCCACACTGAAAAAAAAAAAAATTGTGGAGGATTTTTTACTCTCTCTTCCTCACTTCGAGAATAAAGTAAAAAAGAAGAGAATAAAGTTGAAATACTGTATCTGCAAAGTACAAATACTTATTTATTATAATGCTGTGTTAATGTGCTGAAAGGGAAAGCATTTCCTTGTTGCTGAAACCCACTCTAGAGTACAAGGTCACTAGCTTATCAACACTAGACATTGTGTTTTATAGAGTAAGATAAAGCTGGTTCTTTTTTTTTTTTTTTTTACTTAATTCTGAAAACTGTATTTCAACTTTATTCTCATCATTTCGATTTTTTTCTTGGAGCTGTATTTAGACTTTATTCACATTCTTTTGACTTTATTCTCATCATTTCAACTTTATTCTTGAAGTGAGGAAATCAGTGTTTTCCTAATACTCTGTCGTACAAGATGTTACATGTTCAAACTGATAAACCTGATTATTTTTTTGCAAATGTTACTCATTCATTTTGAATTTGGTGCCTTCTGCATGTTCTAAAAAAAGCCAAGACAGGTGCATGTCTATCCCTGTGTTACATCACCTTTCTACTTAGCAACAATCAATAATGTTCTAGAAGTGAGGACACTAATTGTTGAAGATTTTTAGGTGGAATTCTTTCCCAACTCTTACTTGATGGACAAGTTAATTTGCTCCACTGTCAGGAGTCTCCTGACTGTCGTATGCCACACATTTTCAATGGGAGAGAAATCTGAACTGCAGACAGGCCAGTCTAGTACCTGCACTCTTTCACTAGAGAGCTGCACTGTTGCAGTATGTGCAGAATGTGGCTTGGTCTTGTGTTGTGGAAATAAGCAGCTACATCCATTAAAAAGACGTCACTTAGATGAGAACATCACAGATGTGCAAATTTATCGCAGCATGGACACTAACACAACACCATACCAACACAGATGCTGTCTTTAAAAATCCTGATAACAATCCAGCTAGTTTATTTGCTTTTTGACCCGGAGAACACGGTGTCTTTGATATAGAAAATTGACTTGAAATGTGGACTCGTCAGACCTGTTTCAGTTCCCTCAGAAGAGTTCAGGCCCAGAGAAAGTGATAGTGTTTCTGGGTGTTTATTTGTATTTTATTAATTTATTTATCAAGGACCATGTACAAATACTTTAATTTCACATGAAAAGAGATGCTTTGTACCAGATTTAGCTACAAGCTACTTTCCATCTGCAGTCCTCGACCAGGTAAGCACAATACAATAAAACATTAGAAAGTAAAGAGTTAAAAATATTTCACAGTTAAAATACATGAGTTATTATAAATGCATTCTAAGTTAGCATAAAAAAGGGATCTTAGCCTAAACTCGATTTGTTATTAATTAAAATATTTACAAATAGAGGAAATGAATAATGAACAATAACAAAGACAGGTAAGAAATTGACAATGTTAATTTGAGTGATGTTGGCACAGTTCATTACTGAGAATGTGGTTTTTTAAGTTTTGAGAAAATTTGTGTAGATCTACAGACAACGACTGGGAGCTTGTTGGATTGTTGGATGGTTTTAAATGACAAGGCTAATTGTGTAAAAGCAGAGCATCTGTTAAGAACTACGCAGTTTTTATGAGCTGTCGACCGTTCAGCATAAAGTTTAATGAATTTTTGGAGCTGAAGTAATATTATTAATATTTCTAAAAGCATCTCATAAGTTTAAATACAAAATTAGATTATCAAAACCGAGCATTTTGTATTTGCTGAGATCATTTCAGTGATGATATTGAAGTGTTTTTCTATCGACTACCTTTACGGCCTGATTATAAAGTGATCTAAGAGGTTTGAGAGCGGTCTCATTGGCCTGAGACCAACTAGATATACAGTACATGATATGTGACATGATCATAGTATGATCATGCCAGTATCAAGTACATCATAGATGCTTCCAATGTTTCTGATATGTCTAAAAGAGGAAATATTATACAGTATTTACCAGAATTACTGACTGTCTTAATATTTTTTAAACTTCAAAGTTTAATCCAAATGGAAAATTAAATATTTCATTTCAGTCACAATGTTTAATTTTGATCATTTTATTTAAATATTAGTAACATTTTTTAATTTAATAGTCTAGGCAAAATACATACCAGCTGTTTTTTTATGTTTAATGTAAGATGAGAGGATTTTAATCAGATTCACAATTAGTGAATATTTGCAAAAAAAAAAAAAAAAAAACCACAAAAAATAGAAAAACCTTTTTTTTCAGTTTAATTATTTTGTCTTTATGGAGTTTTCAATTGAATGCAAGTTAAATATAATTTGCAAATATTGTATTCTGTTCCTGTTTACGCTTTGGACAACATTCCAACTTAATGGGAATTGGGTTAGTAAGTTCTTGTTAGTGGAACTGAGCTTTTTTTGCAACTTCATTTGCTTTAATTTTTCAGCCACAGTGTTTGTAGATTTTGTCAAACTGACAGATGTTTTGTGAAAGAAAAAACGTGACACTGGTGTGTTTGACTGTTCAGAGGTTTCTAATATGCCATAAAGCCTCACATGATGGTGTGCTGCAGTGTTTGTGAAGTTTCTTCAATCCCACATCTCAAAATCTCAGCCAGAATGACCATCCAGTCCAGTTCCTTAGCTTAACGGGTTTTATTGGCATCTACCACCGACACCTCTAATTCCATCGGATCAAACTTGTATTTTCGCTTGTGGTTTTGTGAAGTTGTCATCATGAAAACCATGACACACATGACAAAAACATGACATGGCTATTTAAATAGATTTAAATAGCCATGTCTCCAACACTTTGCACCCGCTGTCATTTGCGTGAGCAATCTTAGTAGATCACGTACTAATCACGGCCCCGCCTCACACGCTAGATTCTAGATGCCACATGCTAATTAGTACACGCAAAATGAGATCTTAGTAAATTCGGCCCTACGTGCATTGTTTTGAGTAGAAATTTCCTGTCGAATCCACTGAATCAAATAAAAGTGGATAATAGTCTAAATGTAGAAACATCTCAAATATGTTCAGGACACATGAGAGTCACACAAGGTAAAATTTTCTTGTCATTGCAGAATGTCTGTATACTTTCTGTCTATATTAAAGTAATATTTTGGGGGCAGGGGGGTTGTGTCAAAAAACTCTTTAATGTGTGATATGGGGTTTTTGACTATAGTTTGATGCAGCAAATGGAAATTTAAATGACTTTCCTGCAACTTAAAAATTTAAATGCTGGTGTTTTTTTTCAGTTTGGCATACATTATCAGGACAGCGTGGCACATGTTCACATTTAAAGGGTCATCTGGTTATTTCGGCTTGTTTGTTAACGACAGAATACAAATTAAGCCTAACCCAAAACCCTAAACCTCCAAAACACATAGAAAATAAACTAAAGTATTGGTTTTTCCACATTTCGTGTTACTTAGACCCATTAAGTAAGGATACTATGCTAGTCTAAGCAGACATATGCTCCTCTGATGGGTATGTCAAACTGATAGAACACCAGTTTTATGCAGTTGTATGTGTTGTCACTTTGCATTTTAACATTTGAATCACTTCAGATTTCACAGCAATAGGTGTAAAATGTACATTTATTCAAAAGAATCATACATATTTACTATTTCTTTCCTGCTCTTGTGTTGAAATGACTTTTGGTTAATACTTTTATTGATTGGTATCCTAGTATTTGGCTTATTGAGCTTTATATCTCAAAATGAATTAAAAAAGTTATTAAATTGTTCCAGGTTCCACATACGGGATCTTGCAGCTTTTCTCAAGCACATTAGTAGTAAGTATTGACTTTTTCTCGTTCTTACCCCCTACCCAGGGTTTCCTGTTCAGCAACACATGCTCACACTTAGTGGCCAAAATGGCTGCATTCCTTGTCATTTCTGGTATTTTATGAAAACAATAAACACTGACTGGCTAGTTGATTTTTTTTGGTCTCACAATGCTTTCAGTGTGTATATTTCCACACACACAGTTAGCTACAAAAGCACTTATTTTACACAGAAATGGATTATTACCTTATGTTGCCCTACCAGACCAAACACTGGAGAGATTTAACTCTTTCATTAAACAAACATTTAGGTGATGTGATGAAAACCCACCGCACACTATCTGGCAATAATGATGGCATTTGAACTCAGATTCTCAGCTCATCTTTTTTGCGGCCCAGAGTGCTTAAAATTGGCTTAATTCTCTGGGGTCATGCGACAAATTAAACACATAAGGAGGCATCTGTTGGTTCCTTTATGCAGACCAGCTGAATCCTGATAAACATAGGGATATGTGAGCAGCTGGGTCACTATGGCAATCCCACAAGTCTAGATCCAGAACACAGCAAACTCAATTGGTTCTAATTTCATTATTTCATTGGATGATTGTGTGTTTGTGTGTGAGTGAGTGTGTAGGAGAGAGAGAGAGAGAGAGAGAGAGAGAGCTAGAGAGAGGGCGAGAATCTAATAAAGCCAGATCTGCTTTGTACTGTTGAGATAATTCAGCATTTTGAGATTTTTGCTTCATCTGTTTAAGTCATGTGATCAGTCACACTACTACCCACTTGTTATCATAACGAAGTTATATTCATAATATTTAATCTTTATTAATTCTACCAAAACACCATCTGTTTGTAGGATTTGATCATTTTTTTGTGTGATTGGCAGGGCAGCTGGAGCGATGTTGTGGGACGGCGATACTCTCTGTTGACCTGTCTGTTACTGAGCGCTCTAGGCTACAGCCTCCTGGGGATGTCCACCAGCATTGCTTTGTTCGTCCTAGCACGGATACCAGTGGGTACGTTGTAAGAAAGCACAAACAAAATAAAGGTTTCTTTTGGCCACAGACATATTGATGCAATGTAAACCCATCTGTGAAAAGAATTAATGTTTAAACTTTAGGCTGGTAGTGTACTTGTTACTTATTTTGGTATACGAAGAATCACTTTACAGATTTGTGTTACTCCAATTCATGTTGAATGGGATGCAGTCAGATTTACAATTACTTCAGGATATACTTAAATAATATATATACTTTACTGATTTCCATAGTTTTTACTTGTCAAGTTTACATGAGTTTTAATTCCTCTTTAATTCTAAATAAAAGGTAATTCTGCTTTAAACAGATGAAAAAAAACATGGAAACACCTAATTCCGAATGAAAACAATAATTCGAAATTAAACTTAATTCCATTTTAAATGGCTGGTTTATTCCCCTTTTAAAGACGAATTAATTAATCTTTCTATCATGTAAACCTTTATTCTGCTCTGAGTTAATTCCGTTCTGCACATGTTCGTTACCTTTTCCCTTTGTGATGACACACATGTTCAGTGTTCTGCCTCCCGTTAGCAGGACGCTATTTTTCTTGTCCTCCTCAGCTGCTCAAAAAAGTGAAGTAGTATGCTTTTCTTGAAATAATACTTCAGAAATTTTATCAAAATTGAAGCAAAAACCTTTTTTATTACGTTTTTTCCCCCATTTAGCAGATACGGTGAAAAGCAGTCTGTGTATTTATGGATTTCTGTCACATCGGAATTAAGAGAAGGCAAATAAATGTGTTAATTCAGAATTAATAATTTCATATAAAATGAAAGAGGAATACTTAAATTTGCAATTATTAATTCCAATTTAAAAATGTCATGTAACCATACACCATGTCATTCATTAAATCATCGTTTATTAAATTGATTGCTGATTTTATTAGTGTTACGAGCTAAATTCCCCAAACCAAAATGGATTAGTGTTTCTTTTTGTTTATAAACTGATCAACAAGTTATGCAACTCCGCTTCTTAAAAAGGTAGAATCCTCTGCAAAATGTAAAAAAGCAGAAGAAAATAATTGCCTAATCATTTTACCCTCCATGTAATTGAAACCGTAACAGAAATGTATCACATGCTTATTTTATGTATTCAGCCAGGCATGTTTTCCTACAATCTCATTTAAAATAAAGAAAAGCTGAGACCAGTTCAATGATGTTCTTATAATTTTGCAACTGACTCCAAGCAGATTGAGCTGTACATAGAAAAACTTTTCTTTCCCACTTCTGTGCTGGTGTTTTAGACAGAAAAATGTATGTAATCTTAAAAAACAAAATAAAAAAAAATTGTACGTACTTTTAGAACGATGTAAATCTGAGGGTAAGGGTAATGCAGCAGTAGTTAAGGCACTGGGTGGACACTGGACTCGGGTTGATAAAGAAAGGAGTGATTAGGTGAGGACAGATACTCAGAGTCCTGATTAGAGACTGAAGTACAGATTTCATTCATTTGATTCAATTTCATTCAATCATGTGATGCTGAAAGTGTTTTGTCAATATTAGAATGGCAGAAGTTTAGATTATGTATGATGTGTGATGTGGTTTAGAGGCGGATAAACTTAATCAAGTTAAGATCCACATGAAACTGGGAATGTTTTCTTAGAATATTTGATCAAAACTAGAAATATTCACTATAAGAATAAACTGAGTGCACTGATCCTTTAGACACACCCTTCTAGTCATGAAGAAAGCTAAAAAGGATAACTTACTCTAGCAGGCTGTGAAATCTGCTTATCTGGGTCATTTTCAAGCCAATGTACAGCGTTCTAAAAGTTATACTTTGATTTATCTTTGCTTTAGTATCTATATGGCATTATTTACAGCAGTTACCATTAGATAGGTTGTTTTTTATTAATAGACTCAAATTGATGTGTATGTAAAGTGCCCTGAGATAACATTGTCGTGAAATGGCGCTATACTAATAAAGCTGAATTGAACTGAACTGAATAGAAGCTTTTCATTAAGCTAGAATGGAAGCCACAGGATAGTGGGCAAAGACAATTCATTGTTGTTAAAATGACTTTTTTATATTTTTTTGTATATAAAAATGAAAGAAAGTCACTCTCATAATGGCTGTGTTGTGTTTGTCATCTCACCTTTGCTGCCCTAGAAGCAAAATCAACTAAAAGTGGGACACAGTTCTAGTTGATATTAAATGTATGTTCTGTTTCAGGGCTCTTCAAGCACTCCTTATCCATCTGCAGAGCTTTGTTGTCTGACCTGGTGTCAGAATCAGAGCGCCCTCTGGTGATGGGACACTTTAATGCAGCTTCCAGTGTTGGATTCATTCTGGGTCCTGTGGTGGGTGGCTACCTCACTGAGCACGAAGGAGGCTTCTACACCTCCTCCTTTACTTGTGCAGCCATCTTCCTTATCAATGCTGGTCAGTCAAATTGAGAAAATGAATTCAATAACAACTGTGGGACATCAATTTCTGATCCTTTGTGTCAACCTTTTCAGGGCTTGTTTGGATGTTGCCGTGGAGTGAAACACTAGCAGAACGTGGTGAAACTAACTCGAAAAACTACACAAGTAAAGGTTGTCATGACAACAACTGTAGCAAGTCTGTGCACAATGGTTCGCATGTAAACAGCCACCACCTGGTGTTGGCAGCAGAGACTGAACCAGGTTCTCCTGGGAAGCAACATCTCAAGTGGAGGGAAGTCTCTCTACTCCAACCTGCATGGAGACAGCTGTCCTCTGTGGGCTCCAAAATCCACATGGTGGCCTCTTCTGACATGTGGGACCTCTTCCTTGTGCGTCTTCTGATGGGCATAGCCATCATGCTCTACTATAGTAATTTCTCTCTGGCCCTGGAGGAGCGTTTCTCACTCAAGCCGAAGACAACAGGTTATCTGATCAGCTACAGCAGCACCTTAGGGGCCTTGGCTGGGTTTTTGGTGGGACCCGTCACCCAGCTCTATAGGAACAACATGCCGGCTTTACTGCTTCACTCCACTGTGCTCACCGGCTTACTCATTTTCCTCTACGCTGCTGCACCAAATGTTTGGCAGGTGCTGCTCACATCCACCTTCTTTGCCATTTCCACAACTATTGGAAGGACTTGTATCACAGACTTGGAGCTGCAGAGGGGAGGGGTCCAGGCCAGCGGGACTCTGATCGGAGCAGGGCAGTCAGTTACAGCTGTAGGTCGAGTCTTGGCCCCGCTCCTCTCTGGCCTGGCTCAGGAGTTCAGCCCTTGCGGTCCTCCCAGTTTGGGAGTGGTACTGGCTATGGCAGCTGTCTGTTTACTTCTCATCAGAATTCCTAAATGGGATGGAAGAGGGGTGACTAAAGTAGCCAAACTTTGAAACTTTCAGAGACTGAGTGGATTTGGAAATGTTAGAAATCAATGCAAATCCAGAAATCAGAGAAGTGCTCTTATTTGCAGTAGGCAGCTGTGACAAACAGCAGACTAAGTATGAACAGTGTTCATACTCCCATGTGGTTTTGTTTGTTTTTGAATGTGTGGACGTGGTGAAAATGGTTCATCACTACCAGCACTGCAGGCCTTCTCTCAGGGACCGTGGAACTGGAAAATGAAGTGCATCACTGACACAAGAATGAAGCTGCAAAGGAGATTGTGCTTATTAAGTATGCTGACGTTTTACCAAAGAGAACTCTAAAGGTATGAACTTTGTCTTGGCACATACTGTTTGAGACTGCAAAAATGCACAATTTCTAATGCAATCCTGTAAGAACTACATAATGAACTCCCTACAAAGGTACAGATGTGGATCAGTTAATGATACACTGCAAGCTGAAGTAACTACTGATTCTACGAAATGCAAAACGAGGAGGATGGGATGATGGTGATCGAGACAACGGACTGTTGTTCTTTTGGTGTATTTAATTTGGTTTTATTCATTTTACATTTAGTGCCACATCTTATTCTGTTACACTGTGTAAGAATGGGTTTATCTGGTGGTAAACGAGCTAAGTCTGTGTTTTTTACTGTTTATTTATGTCAGATATTAAACTGTAGAAAAAATACAAACTCACTAAGTTAAATTAATGTTTTCTTTTATCCTAATGTGTTTTGTAGCATTTGCTTTGTTTAAAATCATTCTAACACCACTTGGAAAGGAAGGAAAATCCCTCTTTTACACACACATTTATATAAATACCTTATTGAATAAATAAGTACCAACCTGAATAATGTAAAATGTTTCAATGAATGATTTCAGTTTGAAATGTTGAAATCAATACTGCTTTCAATTTTAATGGCATGCTCACAAATTGGCATGAAAATGTTAAATCAATATTTAGAGCACTGATAGTCACATAAAGATAATTATAACATTTTAAGCAATATTTTATTTAATTCTTTAAATCTAACAGCGTGTCAATCTTTCATAAAGAAACCTGGGACATGATGGATCCAATATTTGACTTAAAATGGGTTTCACACAAAGAGCTGCACTTAAAAGTTATTTATCAAGTGTAGGACTGAATCCTATGTGTGCGAAGTTACAACAGTATCGGGCACCCTAAACTGAATTTTAAATGTCACTTCCAAGTCTATTAAACTGACCAATTGCTGATTAGAACCATTTTTCTAAGGGTATCCTTATGGAGAGATGTCTCAGTTAACCATTAAATTGAGACATTGAGCAAAATTATATAAAATATATTCACTTGCAATAAATCAAAACTAAATATTTTCTAATTTAACTTTTTTTGTTTATAAAACATCTGTGTGGTTACTGGTGAGATGTCCCACAAAAAGCACAGCATTAGATTATACCTGCTCTAATATCAGATGCCCGTCATCAAAGTTAAAATGTCCTTCCGCTTTTGGGACATTTGTATGCATCTTTCCTGCCTCGGTGCAATCCTTTACAGCTCCATTTGCAGGTTTTTGGGATGTCTCTGCTCCATCACGCCTGACACTGCAGAAATGCTAGCCTGTTGGATCCATTTATTTTGAATTAGGTGTGTTGGAGCAGGACTAAACAGAACACCTGCATGACTTTGGACACCTCTGCTGTACAGGCAACTTCTAACCACGTAGGATATTTGTGGACGTCTCAAATATCTGGAGGAGTGATTCTTATGACAAAGTTAATTGTTTTTATTCTTAAGTTTAAGCGCAGGATTAAATTGAACAAATTCTCAGTACTTAAGAAAAGGATGGCACCGACATTTAATACAGCCCCAAACGTTCCAACTTGTTTCCAAAGACGTATTTAGCTGTTAGTTTCCCCAACGCCTGATGATGAATTACGTGTTGATGCAGGTTTTTGTCTACGAGTCTGATAAAGCTTAATAAAATTCATTTTCACTCATTGATGGGTTTTTAATTTACTTTTCTGGAAATCCCACGAGAATTTTCATGTCTAATGTCGACAGAAGCCTAATTTTCCAATTTTATATTCGCTAATCTCTTTCTTTGTGAACATAATTTTAACTTGATAGAAAGCTGCATTGCTGTTGATTAACAACAAGATGTGAAAATTCACAAAGCTTTAAGCTTTTGTTACCCTACCTTTTTTATTAAGGACACTGAATAAGCCAAAGACTTAAAACAGCAATTAATGTCAGACTTCTGGGAAAGTTCATCCAAGTTAAAAATCAAAAGCTGCATGAGTTGTTTATGCTTCACAGAAATAGAATATAATGCTAAAATGCTCGATAATCAAAAGGCGGTCTGTGTCTTTAACTGTGCAAGTTCTGCAAACAGACATTGTTTTCAGCATATTTACATGTTTTAAAAAAGTTGCACTGCTCACAATAGTTTAATTGAAACAAGTTTAAAAACACTCAAGAAATCCTAAATGAAGTAAAATACAAATAGCTGAAATAGCTACACATTAAAAATAGGAAGTGACCTATTGCTAACATTTCACATACAGTACATTCACTACAGTGCATCTCATCTCATCATCCATGACTCCCTACCATGAGGGCTTTATTGTCCTTTATTAATGCAAGCTCATGTCTTCAAAGAAATTAACAGACGTCTCATGTTAATTTATCGGACCTTAAAGTCCGTGAACTTTCAGCTGCTTGACAAAGCCAGTGGATTCTTTCACTTCTTCCACTGCGGTCGCTTGATTAAAGGGTTTTGTGGTGTGTTGTCTCGGGGTTCAGCTACCCAGGCTGGACGTACAGATGAAAATTGAGGCGGCTGCCGCTCCTCCTCATGCTGATTTTTAGAATCGATATCTGTGACGATGTCGTCATCATCAGCTGAGAGGCTAAAAGGACGACGATTAGCTGGTATGCGAGAATGGCTGTAGGCGTTTTTTCCGGTCTTGCCAGTGCTTTCACTGTCACTCTCTCCCTTGGCTTCATTAAGAAAGTCAACAGAGGGTACTTCTTTTAGGGTGTCCAGTCCACGCAGAGGGATCATGGCTCCAGAAGAAGAACGCTGCTTTGGCCGATTGAATCGAGAGCGTTGAGAGGGGTAGGCGATCTCCGACATGGTTTCCTGGTCATCTAAGGATAACGAATAAAATAGGAACAAATTAAAAAGTGATTTCAGAAGCTAACTTGTTATTCCCAAGCTTGCAGTTCATGGGAAATAAAAATTAGAAAAGGTGATATGTAGGAGGATTTTCCGAAGCTTACCTACGTAGCTCAGCCTTGTAGAGGGAAACTGTGAATCTAAATTTTTTCCAGGAGGCAGTGAGAAATACTTCTGTGACTTGGACACCACCTAAGAATATTGAGATATTTAACATTTTTTCAGGGTTTCTAAATGTAACCAATACTTACAAACAATAAAACACCCAGAAAAATAGTGTTGCTGAAAGACTTGAGTATCTGCAAACATTACCTGCATATCTGCCTAAAAGTTTGGCCAATAACATTTAAAATAAACACTAATTTCATAGGCGGATAAATGTCAATATATGTGTGACAAAGGATCTCTTTCATGATGGCTGGTAAGAGTCTATCTAGTCGACAATTTTAAAAAAGTGTGCAAGGTTTCTAGGAAAGACACTGTTGTCCAAAATAAGAAAGGACAAGAAAGTACAGGGGACATGGACAGGCCTAAAGACTGGTGAAAAATTATTTGTGTCTAGATGAGCTCAAAGAAAATGGTTTAAATATAAGCAGCACAATTTCAGATTAAGAACCCCATCCCATCTGTAAAAAAAAAAAAAAAAAAAAAAAAATTTAAAAAAAGTCATGATAGTGTTGCGGTTTTCAGTCTTTGCGTATTTGCTTTCTGGACAGGACAATATGCCATCATTTACTCCATATTTATCAAAACATTTTCAAGCACATTTTCTTTAAGTCTGCTGAGTTTCAAAGAGCTTACCGATGACTGAAAGCTCCCCGGTCGGAGACTTCGACGGATGCTGGCATGGCGTCTGATCAGAATCTCTCTTCTTTGGTTGTCATTGGGCAGAGCGTGCTTTGTGGTGTAAGCCACCGTCTAATTATAAAAAGCAAAAAGGTACAACATTCAGCATCTGCAAATGTACCGTTTGAGATTGCAGCTGGAATTTAATCCAGTTTGACTATAACGTTGTCTGTCGCAATCAATACTAAAGCTTCATATCTGCACTACTCACACTACAGCCACAATCAGCACCCAATGCTCGGATAAACAAAAGTGGCTTAAGAGGAGACAACGATTTCTAACTACACCTGTCTGAGCAACAGAGACGAAAGTCTGTGTTTGTACTTGGCTGCCACCTTAACTTCTATCATCCAATAAACTCACCACATCTTTACACTGCAGTGATTAAAGCAAATCGAACATGGATATCAATGTAACTACTAAAAAAGTTCCCAATGTTTTGAACAGTTTAAAAAAAAAAAAGGCCATCATTGTAGTAGTATTAACTTTTGATATTTAGTCTATTGTTAAACACTTATTATTATTTGTGGAAATTAGTTCAATAATGATTTTGTTAGTTTTGCTCATTAACTGATTTTTAAATAAAGTTAATATATAAACAGGTAGAAAGGAATTCACACAAATATGTGGACCAAGTCTGGAAAATAGCGGCTGTTAAGGTAATTGGGTCAAGCGTCAACTCAAACACAGAAACACATGCCACCTATTTATCTAAACATCAAGGCGTCTCAGAGAGCTCTTTAAAGAGGTGATGTCATGTTACGAATGGAAAAGTACTGCCGGCCTCCACCTGCCGCTACGCAAAACAGTTTCAGTGTTTGACTTCATTCCACCTGAGGAATGCATCACTCAGTGTGTGTGATCAATCTAATTCTCTTTTGTGTCAAATTAAGATAGAAACAAGATTTTGCCGATTTTATATTTCTGAGAATGAAAAAAATGAAAATGGTTTCACTTTAGACATCTGAGACTTTTTTTTTTACCTGTCAGAGCAAAGATGAGATTTCACAATGCCAAATGCTTTCAAAGCCCCAATTAAAAATGTAAATGTATAAAAATAGTTGGAATCTATCAATTATTCCCACAATATGAGCATTGCCAATTCTTAAATGCCTGCTAAATATTCAGTCAAATTCATTTTAGCTTTATTTGTATTGCACAACTGCCATTTCTCGGAGCACTTTCAACACATTTTCTCCTAATAAATAGCGTAGTTAAGGAAAAGCAGCAGATTGCATTGAATCTTCACTTGGATCTGATCCCCCATCCAGCATGTATGAAATGATTTTCGAAGGGAAAAAGAAAATCCCTTTTAACAGGAAAAAACTGCCGCAGATCCCGGCTCAATGGGACGGCCATATGCATCGACCATGCAAATATTAGTTTAATCCTGTAAGTCCTGGATTTATTTGCATTAAAATATAAGAGACAAATTATTTCCACATGAACACACAGCCTGGAGAACCGTTACTGAAAACCTGTTTTAGAGGCTTCTGTTTCTGTTCAATAACAAAAGATTTTCAAGCTTCCTAGAGTTATACAAACTTTGCTTATCATTCATGTTTGCCTATATTTTAATGCTGCACCCATTTCCTGTTGTGTGAACATGAAGTGTGGCTCCAAACATTTAGAGGCTACTGTAGGAAGTGCCATGAAAGTACATTTTTTCTCCTCCTAAATGTAGTCATTAAACTGAATAGTAAGAGCACAGACACTTCTTTTAAAAGATCATGGGTCATCTCACCCGTTCTCTGATCTTGTACATGTTCTTGGACAGGATGTTGTGGATGTTCCTCAGGTCATCAACCACAACAGTTTTCTTCTGTGAGCCAGGATCCTGTTTTTCCTTACTAGAAGCCAAAATAGATATTAAGATGAAGCCCATGTTATTGGTAATACTGCTATTGTTTTAAGAAGACAATAAGTAGACCACATGAGCCACAATAAACGTTTCATACTATACAGACATGATGGATGGAGCGGCGCTGATATCTCCAGACACTGTGTCCAGGATCTCCATGGCATTCTGGAGCTCCAGCTTCTTGTACAGAGCCACAATGCTGGACTCCGCCCTGCTGTCTCGAATGAAGATCCTACGCAGGATTCGATTGTTGAACTTAATAAACCTGAAATTTTAAGAAAAGATTACACCAAATAAGTTAAGGCTGAATATGTCTGCACAGAGTCTTCGGTGCTTTGCTGCAAATAAAGTTACATTTAAAACTAGTCACTAATCATCAGGTTGGAGACTATTCTTGTAGAGGAAAAGGATAAGACATGTGTTAATCTTAAGGTTCTTTTATTTGTTGTTGTATTTAAATTAAATTAAATAATTTAATAGTTAATTAACATAAAATTAGTGCATGGCCCCTATCTGAGTTATATTCAATCAGATAAATCATCAAACAACTAAATGGTCACAAATATATAAATTTGTGTCAGGGTGGCAATGAGTAGCTATGGGCATACATGTAGCTGAACATCAAGTATGAATGGACACAATGCAAGGTGCTCTGGATGCCTTGAGAAGTATTATATAAGATAGTATTATAAGTATAATAAGTATTATAAGTATTATATA
>JBAMHX010000014.1:10320456-10332794 GCA_037177515.1 Pseudomugil tenellus | reverse complement strand
TATATATATATATATATATATATATAAATAATGTACAGTCAGTGGCACACTCGGCAACGATCAGTAGTCATGTGTTGTCCATAAAAACAGAAATATGGACAAAAGGAATTGTAAAGTGAATTTGGATAGAAGCTGGAAAAGCTCGAAAGATGGAAAGCGAGGTACAGTGATGGATAATGGGACTGAAGTGGGAGTGCAAGTTCTGCTGTTTTGGATGGTTAACTGGTAAAACTTCCTTATTTACTACTTTCACTCAGCATTAAAAAATATTGCTCATGACTTCCAATCATAGTCTCGGCCTCACAATATTAGTAAATCCAGCAAACAATGTGTTGGCAAAAACAATTAAATAGATATAACTGAAATTATACTGGGGCAACTTCAAAACACCAACAAATAAGGCACATTTTTCTATTTTCAATCCATATCCACTATTTTAACATAATCTATTCATAACTTTCCTATGCCTTGGTTTTTAAGCAAAAAATAAAAAATTCAGATCTAACTCTGCAAGTAACAATTACCATGGAAATTAAATGTACAATAGCAATATACATGAAAAACCAAAATGTACAGAAAGCAGACTAAATTACCATAAACATCTCTTAGTAGAATAAAAATATATTTTACCTCTTGTACAAATTAAAGATTTATTTCAAATAAATTAAGTCACCTTCATAGATCGTCAATCATTGCTGTAATAATATAACAATATATTCCTTTAGGAAAATGTTACCAAGGCAATGTCCGATTGTTTTCCTAAAAATGGACACAGAGGTCATACACAGCTTGTCAGACAAGAGGCGAGACAGAGATGATGCCGGGGTACTTATGTTCTTGTAGGATTCTGGTAGTTAGTCACTGATATTGCCCTTTGGTCTTTAAGGACGTGTAAAAGTACTTGATAGGAGAGATGAAAACATGTTTGTTTCGGCTGGTGCTGATCTAGAACTCCTTCTTTCTGCTGAGAACAGAAAGCATCTGGCCATGAGGACAACATTCTTGATAATCTCGGACTTTGCTGAGGCGTTAGTGACAGTGCAATGCCCCCGCTTGCCCAAATGTGGCAGCATTGAGTAGGGGAGAGGGATTTGGCAGGATCTGCACCAGTGGCGAGGTGACTGGTTCTTCCAAGATGTAAAAAATTCAACCTCATTCAGAGATGATCTGATTGTTTTCGAAGCTGCTGAACAATACAGTCACTTTAAGACCCACAGCTCAGGACAGATGTCTTTACATCTGTTGTTCTGGAGACAGTAGTATTCACATTCTCACAAGAAAATTATAGAGCGCAAACGTGTTTAGGTAATGGAGAAACAAAGGGAGTAAACCAATTATTGAGAAGCAAAATAAGTTACATCAGAAAGAGCGGGGACAGAGAAGTGGTATTCCTCCAACAAGCTGGGACGAGCAGCTCTAAGCTCTAATGACTTCACTGCTGGTTGCTAGGTGCCAGAGGCCCTGCGTAAGCATTTTGGTCCTCCAGGGGCCTTGATTCATGTATCTCCTCCAGAACAGTCAGCCAGATATCCTTTTTATATGTATCTGCAAAGACAATACAGAGCATTAAATGAGTTATCAGATGAAAGCGAGGACGAAGTGTGCATCTGGAGCCAATGATATTTGTCACATAGTAGACAACACACTTACTTCACTGAGAATGGCCCACACAGCAGAGTCTTTGAGAACTGAAAGCCGAAGTGCCAAAACAGGATTGAAGGAAGGCTCCACAGCTCCCTCCGCCAAGCCTTTTTCAAAGTGACCTGCATGTAAGCACATAAAAACAAAGTTATATAAATGAGACCAAAATGTGAGCAAAAAGAGCTGATTTTTTATGTAAATCTTTTGACAGTAACAAATGGAGACTCAAAAGATCTTTAAACACATTTTGAAATGAAGTAAGTCATTTCTGCAAGTTAATGGCGAATAAATTAGTAACAATGAACAGATAATATAACAAAGCAAAAGCATAAAGCGGGGGAAACTCTGAAAAACAACAAATAGATCAGATTTTACACTCTTGGTACCCTTAAGTGTAAACTTGGATAATGATGCTTCATTGTATTTGTTTTATTGCAGCATTATGGAACTGTCAAAGTGACTTACCAATCCTGTAAAAGCGGTCTTCAGTTCGTTTATATTTGTCTTTGGTCAGTAGTCCACTTTCCTAACATACAAAGACAGTGAATGTGTTGTTCAAGACACAAATTCAAATCTTAAGATTGATTATTTAACCTGCACTTTAACAAATGTTAGCAGCTATCCTCACACTGACACTAGTCACAACATGTCAATTCTACCAGAGTCACGACTGTCATACTCACATTCCTGTCAATCAATAAACTCCATCCAAAGGAGCAGTGTGTCAATGTAATCAGAAACATTTGTACATCTCACAAGAGAAGGTGACAGACTTTGTGTGTATGTTCATGTGCGTATTTGGTGTAGCTAGGGCTGATCCATTCAGTCCCAAGGGCTGCCACCCGGCAGGTTTTCAGTGTCTCCCTGCTCCAACACACCTGACTGAAGTTAGTCATTGACAACTTGATAGGGTGTTGAATTTGAATCAGAAATGTTGGAGTGGAGGAAAAACCTGCAGGGCTGAGGAGCCCTATGTAAGGGAGACCTTACACGTACCGAGAAAGGGAGTATTTCAACTGTGGTGTTTTCAATCTTGTCTCCTGGGTGCTCCTGGTTACCACTGCGAAACAGGAATCTGCAAGTATATCAAGAATTAGTTCAATTTTTTTCCCACCTTTCCCACATGACAGCGTCACTGAAACCATTTGTGGCCATTAAATCATTCACGCCTCTTTTAGTTATTCACTCTGTTTTGAGAATGCAATTGAATAGAAACCCTTATTTCCTGTGTTTAAAAATAGTTTACATTTAAAAAGAAAAAAAAAACAAAAAAAAACAAAGGAAACACTCTACTTCCTCTTCCTCAAAACCAAATCATAGTTCCTCATTCTACAGTTCCTCAGCATTAAACATTTTGATATTTCTGCCATTGTATCCTTGACTCACTTAAAAATCCAAACATATTTCAGGACAACTGATGATAAAGTGAATGAACAATCTATAAACAAAGCATAGAAATGATTAGAAAAAGTCTAAACATTACTTTGACACAGTCACTAGATGTAAGAAATACACTTTCACTTGATTCACTTGGCTCTGTGTTGTCGGTCTGACTCATATTTCCATGCTTTCTCTCTCTACCCCCGCCTCCACATAGTAGGAGGCTGGGCTGAGAATGCTTAATTTAGAGCACTCTCATTAGCTCACCCTGATCTCAAGAGATATATAACGCACACACTCAAGAAGACTGGACCTAAATCAGCAAAGTGCAGCTCCCTAAAATAGAACAGGACAGTTTCTTGCATATAAAATGTATAAGAACGTTACGAAAATGTTACAGCACACAATCTCAAAATACTTTATATATTCTGCATGGTCACCCTTAATCTAATGACAAAGAACAGCTCTGTGCACACCATTATAAAGCAGGTAATCCATCACAATATTTACCTTTCTATGCTGACGGGCCTATCAAATTTGAAGAGGACATAGTCTCCTGCAGTTGGAGTGATTGCCCAGAAGAAGTCCTCTCCGAGGTACGTCTTCTCTAATGTGTGACCCTGATACACCTGAAAACGGAAAAAAGTATGTTCTTGTATTCTTCCCATAATTTTGAATCAAATGAATGTTTGTTTGTTTGTTTTTTTTACAGATATGTTTTATCAGATACACCAGATAATAATGCATAAGGAAAGGCATGGGAATCTTTACCTTCATTGAAGTGGAGACCTCAGCTGGGGGGTTAACATGCATCTTATGGAGTAACGGCTTCAGGAAGTCCTTGTCCTGCCGAAGCAGACAGAACGGAAAATACAGGTTTTTTTCACAGGAAGCAGCCTCAGAATCTGGAAATAAACAACTGCCAGAATGAAACTCACAGTAAGCTTCTGAATCTTTCCAGCAAGAGAAGAATGGAGTCCAACATGTTGAAACAGGGATGGTCTGAAACGCACACGGAGGCTGGACTTCTGACGCTCGCAGTGTTTCTGGGGAAAAAGAAAAAAGGAGCAGATAAGAGGAATAAGATTACACAATTCACTCACACTAACATTTTGTCCCCAACATACTGTAATTACAATGCATACCGCATCTTTTTCAGGATTGCAGACTTTGACCCAGAGAATATGATCCAGCAACCAGTCAATAGGTTTTTCTTTGTAGAACATAAAAATGAACTCGACAATAAGGTTTAGATCAGGAGCCTGGAACATTTTTCCTGCAGGAGAAAGAAAAAAAGTGTTTTAAGTGTCAGTTGATCCGACACGGCAAACAATTATTTTTACCAAACTAATTGAATTTAGAATGATTCATTCTTAACACTTAAAATAAAATAAAAAACAATGGGCCAAAATTATGAATATTCCCTATTTATACACTGTAGTAACGGCTTAATGAGGATTCAGTCTTCCCTGCCAATAGCGATGACCCAGTCTCAATGATAATCTCCACACGATTGAGCACTTCTATCGTCTATAATAGGGGAAACAAACAGCTCATTCTCGTTGGAATTAGTTAAAAGAGAAGGGTAATAAATTGAGATGGGATTAATTTTTGAACATCTCTGTACAGCTTTTGTCTTAGTTTGTGAAATGAACCTGTAATGGATCTACAATCAATGTCCAAGCATGTTCAAAAATAAGAAAGTCAAGAATATGACTTTTTTTTTGCAAGACTGGCGCATCTCTCATTACTTTTTATATGTAGTATGGATGTGTGTGCATCTGGATATGTAGAAGTGTGTATATGCATTTGTAAATGTATATAGCTTTTAGTTGGTTTACTGAGCTTATATAAATATAAGTCATATTACCAAAAGTAATAATGAATGTTAATGTGATTATTGCTCATCGGCAGTTGAGTACATAAACTTCTGCTTTTCCTTTTTCAGTATGTTAATTATAATGATCACAGCTGTCTTAATTTTGGTTTTGTTTTTAAATTACTTGTTTGGGTTTTTATATATTTATTTTTATTTTAATGAGTTTCAAATAAAAAATCTTACAGATTTCAAAGTTTCTCTTTATCTAGAAAATCGGATTAAAATAGACTTGGCGAAGAAAGCTTCCTTTTCAGATCTGCTCTTGCTTTGACAGAATTCTCATTGTTCAACAAATATGCAGTGGCTACCGATAAAGCCAAGCTGAGAGAACTCCAGGATCATCCAGTCCTCTGAAGAAAGCTGCAGGGCAAAATTCTTCATGGTGGCAAAGTAGTTGGGCTTGGCCACAATGTCGTCTTCCAGCTATAAGAACATACAAGAAAAATTAACATGGTGTTAAAAGAACAAAAAAAATTAAAATAAAATCATATATATATTTAGAGAGGGAGAGCGAGCTGCAGTTGATTTTTATCTTTGATGGAGAGATGGGGCAACAGGAGGGAAGCTGTTCTATGTCACACAATACAACTCTCTATGCATAGTTAAAATACCTTTGTACTAAAGTCTAGTGTACTAAAGTCTAGTGTACATGAGTAGCAGCTGACAGTGAATACACAGAAAATACCTCTTCCCTCCGTGTGAGAGCAGATAGTGGAAATGACAAGTTTCATGAATAAGACAGAAAGATAAAAGATTACCAGAGTAAAAACTTCATGATTAAATCTTCAGTAACTAAATATTAATAACATTTGGTTAGGTATGAAACACACTTTCATTTTATTTGCTGTACAGTATTATAGGCATATTATGTATATGTACATTATTGTATGATACACTGAACAATATGTCTATCATGTATAACACGCTAGCGTTTTTAAAAAAAAAAACATTTAACAAAGTAATTTTTCTTTTAACAACTTTTAGCATCGAGAGCTATTGAAATAAATTTAGGTAATTTTGTCTAATGGCAATATAAATAAAATTAAAGTTTATTAGTCCCTTGAAACTAACAGAAAAATGTTCTATATTTTTTTTATTTATTCATTTCTCTTTAGAACAGAAAAACCTTAAATTGTGTTTTTTGACCCTATTTGTGCATTATAATGTTTTAAATCACATACATGAGTTTATGTAGTTTTTTCCTTCCTTATGCTGGTCAGTGAGTTGGCTGGACATGATTAATGAAACTAATGTGTAAATTTATAATCTTCCTCCATACATAAACTAGAAAACAGCTGTGGTGGCAAAAATACATATTCGGAGATGAGGAATCTGGTTCTGAAGTGAAAATGACAAACAGAGTTGAACAAGGAATAAAACAAACAAAAGAATATGACAAACAAAAGGACAAGAAAGACTAAATTGGAATTCAGGAAAATTTGGTCCAAAGAACTGGTAAAGGCAAAAGTCTGGAGCAAATTCTTTCAAGCAGCAGAGAAGGATCTTCTTTTGCGCCCTAAAGATGGTACATCATAAATCTGAAGTTTATAGAGAATATTCTTACACCAAGTAAGTCACAGATAACATGGTATGTCACTTTATCATTATCTCTCATGAGCTAATTGTTGGTTATCCAGAGGATACCTAAACATCCTTTACGTCAGAGAAAACATAACAGATAATGGATGTACACTGAGAACTGGCTGTCATTTGTACATTTAAGAATTTAAGAATGTACAAGATTAAAGGATGTTCAGGCCTTTCAGCAGGATAGTACATAATACACAAGAACATAATACATTCTATGATTATACAATGTCAATAAATGAGGAAAGATATGAAATGTCCGCCACACACCTTTTGAATATTTGCTTTGAGTGAGGAAAAGCTCAATTTGCACTGCTGATTTTAATGAGTCAACAGAACATATTTATCCATTATGTAACCTTTGCATTTCTTCTTTTCCTTTTGCAATAAAAATACTGTATAATGTAGGAGGAGATTTCAACCTACCTGGACATAATAAACTCCTTTGCTAACTGCATACATCATAAGGAAGGAATAATCCAGATTTTGTTTTGTTCGCCATCTAAAAAGTCACACGCACAAAGACAAAGTTCACATTGTAGATACATGAAAGCTGAATCCATTTCACTTCATATTTAAAAAAAAAGGTATCCTCAAGGATATTTTCTCTGCCAAATTAATGTCAAACACACTCATTCACATGCAAAAAAGTAAAACCATACTTTAAGGTACATAAAATTGCAACAGCAGATTCCGCTTGAATAATTTATGAACTGCAGCTGTCACACTAATTGTTTGATCCAAATGATGCAACAGTCTGACTTCAAAAAACTCGCTGTGAGCAGAAGGTGTTATTGAGAGGGAGTTGGCACAAAAATATTTCTGATGCTGTGTCACATGCAAATGCAAACACATAACTTTAATAGTTGCATGAAGACATGCTACAAAAGTCAAGACATCCATTCACATCTATTCAGACTCAACCAGGTGGGTTGAGTGTTGCTACCGTTTTGTTCTTTACAACTGACTTGATGCAGATGAATAAACCATGACAGTTACGATGAACAAGATACTAGCTGATAACATTTCTATTAGAAACACCTGCACCCACAAACACCCACAAACAAGCACAGTGAAGCGCTCCTGTGGGTCATTATCTGAATACATACTGCAAGCCCCCACTGCACTATAAATAGATTTTTAATGAAGCCAACTATAAAGAAAAGATAAGCAGAGAGGATCAGACTGAGCACTACAGAGGGAAAGAGGTAGAGAGTGCAGCTGCTGCTGACCTTGATCTGACTTTGACTAATGGCTGTGGAATACTAAGCACCCAGTCAACCTACCTAAAAGCTCTCAGTCACTCTCTCCCTCCCACTTCTCACTGACTCATCCCTCTAGTTTATCTGAAATCCTCAACATAGCTTTCAAACATTATATTCTCTCTGGGCTGATTCTTCCACAATTTACATAATGATTCATGTCACATTTTTGCTTTATAAGAGTCTGAGCTCTAAAAAAATACCTGCATTAAAAACAAGCTGCCATCCAAGTCATGCCTTTCTTACCTGACTCTTTCCTTGGAGTCTCCAAAAGTCTCCTTGAGATTGGCGAGATCAGGGTAATAGGCAGCTGGCGGGGAGATTACCTCCAGCAAGCCTGAGCTCAGCTCTGTAGAAAATCTAGGGAAAGACGAGCTTAAGTCAGAAGTGTGACAAAGCCATAAAAGCTCAAATGTTAATATTTCAAGCTTTTAATGCATCTGTCAGGATGCAGAGACAGGTCCTCACTCTTTCTCTAGGCCACCAACCACACTCTGAACATAGTCCAGGTCAGTCTGCAGAGATTATACCAGGGAGACATATTTAACCCACACACCATTGTCTTTCTTTTTTTACTCTTTATTTTTTTAAATAAATGTAAACACTGGTATAAATTGATATATTTGAGCTCTCACCTCCCCAACAAACACTATGATGACACAGTCAAGTTTCTCTTCTGGTGACAGCTTGTCTATCAGCGAATGTAGAGTCTCTGACAGATATGACTTCACCTTCCGCTTCACTGTTGGGATTCCCATCACCATGGTAACTGAGAAGACACAATGTTTAGTGGTAAAAGGGAAGGATGGAAGAGTCCAAGGGTAGAGGGGTAGTTGTTTAAGAAGAATAAAAATAATAATGATGGGGCCAAATCCACATGATCTTTGCTGGGAGTCAACAACAGATTATGTCCACCCAAATTCAAACCCATGCCCAGACTGACAGATGGCAGAGGGTAGGATAACTGATGTTTTTAATATATCTGCACAACCATGCTACATTTTGTTAAAGAAAATTATATAATCAAACATAAGTACTTCATGCAAATCCCCTCATATCCAGCCCATTGTAACATTTCCGTATTCAGGCCAAAGAGAGTTAGTGACTCAAAGGGCTGAGTAAGTAAAGCTAGTATAAGTCATGGAATCGCAACAATGAAGTTTACAACAATAAACAGAATTTCTGGTCAAAAACGTGCACATTTTTTCTTTGCATTGGCAGAAAAAGAATGACTTGGACAGTGAGACACCAGAAATGATAACTTGAACAAAGGTTTTATTGGACGAAATATTGAAATTTTAGCTTTTAAAAAGTCATTACACCATCCAGCTACAGTGAATAAATGTGTAAATGCAAATTAGATTAAATCAAAAAGTGTTTTTATTCTGCAATATGCAAAGAAAATAAACCTCTGTTGAAATGTCTGGATCTTCATACAGCACGAGAAACCCTAATTCAATCACGACAGCATGGCCTCGGAAAGCCATCAGTCAACACAGTATGCCACTGCATACTAAAATACAATCTGAAACTGCGTCAAGCAGGGAGGGGGGACACTTTTGGTTCTGTGACCATCATCTCAGATAGACACATGTGGTTAAGAGAATTCCAAGTCTCAGCTTTGGGAATAAACATTGGGATCTTCTACCTTGCAAAGATGAGAAAGACAATCTTGTGGTGCATCAGTCATGAGTCCTGGTAACTGTTCTATTAAAACATTTAATGTAATGTAATGTGTCTTTAATGAAATCTGATAACTTGATTTTTACTGTTCTGTTCTGTTTTACTGTTACTGTTTTACTGTTTTTACTGTAAGATCAGCAGCAGTGTGGAAAAGAGGCCAAGTGACCAGGCCTTTACTTAAGCTTCAAAAACCCTGAACAAGGTAAACAACATTTTGATAAAATATAAACTAATCCAGTCACTGCAAGTAATCTTTTCAGCTGTTCCATCATATGGTATCATAATTGGAAAAGATTGTTTGGCTGTAAAACTTTAGTCATAGAATTTGTGCATTTAAAAAAATTCAATTGTGGTACAAATGTATATGTAATTACATATTGAAATTCATTTTGATAAGTTACAGGTATCTACAATGGATCAAACTTTATTTGTTCAATTGGACATTAGTATAAAAACCTGTTGAAAATTAAAGTCAGTTTGAAAAAAAAAATGTTGCAAACAAAAATCTAGCAATGTTAGTCTTTGTAGGTAATTAATGCTTTCCACATAGAAAGCAATAAACAACATAGAGCCACTCTATCCAGTAATTGCAGTGTTTTGCAGATATTAATTACATCTTTTCCCATTTTGTTTTGGTGTTTTTTGAAAATTCAATTCAAACCATGAGTATGAACTTGTCTTTTAGCTTGTTACACAGGTGTAATTTTCTTCTTTGTAAACATGGCGTAGTCACCTTTTCTTACATTCAAATACTTTCCAAAGAACCTGCCTTACTGGACCAGTAATGTGAAGTATATGTAAAAAAAGTGTGATTGTATGTCTGTGTGTCTGGTTAAAAGGGAAACATGCTGACTGAGCTGAAACGGGGACACTAAAGGCCCCAATAAAAGCAGAAAACAAACTTGAGGTGCAGTATGAGTGAACAGCACATTGGATGAGACGGGGTGTAATCCTCCAGTGATCTGTGCAGCGTGAAGAATCTGTCCCAGTTCTGCTTTGTGTTTTTCACACAGAGTTCCATGCTGTATAGCGATACCCACCACAATCACCAAGAAAGTAGGTCGAGGATGAAAGGAGAATGTGGGAGGAAGGAAGAGAGACAGAGTGACAGTATATAGGAGAATGGTAGACGATGAATAAATGGTAATGGATGCATATGCAGCAGGGTTGACTGCAGAACTGCCCCTCTCCTCATTCCTTGATCGGATTGCCAGCATCACTGCTACACTTTTATCTCCTGAAGGGAAACAGTATAACAAGCTTCTGCAGGATTGTGCATTTATGTCACAATAGCCAAAAGAATGCGTTTGATGCACCTTATCAAACTACAAATAAAGTAAAATAAGAATGATAGTAAAACGTGCTGTCCTTGAGCTGTGACTGTGCTTTCAGTGTATTTACTTCAAACCACCTTATATATCTGTTAAATTCTCAAATATATGTCTTTGGTTACACAATTTGTAAGACATACGATATGTAACTCAATGAAAATAAATTAATAATAAAGATCGCATCTAAACACATTGCTGCAATTGGCTTGCAGTGATATTTTGTTTTAATTTAACATTTGCTAGCTGGACATATTTAATAAATAATCATAGTGCACTTTATAAAATTTCACAAATTCACAGCTCTCAAGCTATGACACTAATTAGCCATAACTGTCTGACAGTAAGTTGTATTTTAAGCCACAGACAAAGCAATCATAATCATTATTCACAGAAGAGTCAAATGAGTAAGAAATCATAATTATAACTGTGACTGTCATCTTAAACTATCTGGTCTGAATATCTTCAGAAAGCAGGGCCAGCCTTTAGTTTTTAGGTCATGCGTTACGAGATGAGCTTTTAAACATGGAGAAAAGGATAAACAAGTGAATCTGAACATAGAAGAATAATATTTCTCTGACTGTTTCTATAAAGTTCCTTTCTATATTCAAAGTTGAATATCAAATCATTTCTGCAGCTATAAAAAAAATTCTTAGACCAGTAGAAAATCTAGAGGAAAGAAAAGTGCAAAGCGGGTAATAAGACTGTACACAGCAGAAAAACAGAAAACATACATGCTGGGTAAAGATTTTCTCAGGTATCTAAAACAAAATTTAAAATTGTATTGAGCCCTGTTTTAGTTATAACAACAGAAAACAGATTGACTCCATTCTTTTAGCTAAAAAGTCATTAATGATGGTTCATTTGCAGCATAAACAAAACAGGTGAGTATTCATCCATCAAAATGAAAAAAAGCAGTAAAGGCTGTTTGCTGTGTAAAAGTTTTTTTCTGTTACTTAACTGTAAGTAAAAGTTCATTTTACAATTAGTTTTACCAATATTTTACCATTTATTTTCAGAGTGCAGCGCAAGCATCTCTGGATTGCTTCAAGTGGAAGCATCCTGATATTTCAACAAGCAGCAAGACCTGAGGCCTGTGATATGAAGCGAGATAACATCTCTCCGTTACCTGCTGGACCTGGATCTGGATAAGTGGTACGATACACTGGTTATCAATTTGGTAATTCAACCAAACCGGACTTGGGTACCACTGGTGTAGTGGGAAAATGTACTGAATCTAATCTAGAAACGTTATGGACTGACAAAATAAAGTACTCCGAAAGAGAGGCCGGACCTTATACTAAATTGTCCCGTCGTTTAATGCTTTCAAACAAGCTGGCAGCAAGGGACTGTAAACTTATGTTGGAGAACAAATTGCTACTTCTGTCTTTCCTCTAACTTGTTTAGAGCCTCTGTTCATCCCCTTAGCCTTATCTATGGGAATGTGGAAAGTCTATTTGTGCAGTTCAGTCCCTAAGCTTACTCTCTCAGGCCGTAAATTTAAGTCAAGTCAAGTCAATTTTATTTATATAGCCCAGTATCACAACAAGTTGTCTCAGAGGGCTTTACATGCAGGTA
>JBAMHX010000014.1:10306832-10320356 GCA_037177515.1 Pseudomugil tenellus | reverse complement strand
ATCTAAAATCTACAGTAATATATCGGAGGTTCGTAGCATGCAGTTGTTTGTCCTCGTCCAGACAGGGGGGGGTCCATGGGTAGAGAGGTCAAGGGCCCATAGGTCAGGAACGGAGCATAAACGGAATCATCTACGGTCAATTTACTCCACCTATCGCACTCACAAAGCCAGATAAGTAATTCTCTTAAAAGGTAACTTGATATAGCAAAAGGTCACATGCAGTATGCTACAGCTTGCAGGATGAAATAAGCCTAAACTAAAGGTAAATATGAAAGACTGGAACAAAATGTAGAATCATTTATATAGATGGGAAGATACTGAAAAAAAATAATACCCTCCATGTGTCTGGATATTTAAAAAAATATATTAAAAAAAATGCTGGTTTAATTAAAAAAAAATCTGTAAAATATGCATTACAGGAGAAAAAAAGCTAAATAGAAAAATAAAGTAGGATATATAATAAGATTATATTTATTTGCAGTATAAATAGTTTAAACAAACAAATTTAGCATCTAAACATTTTAAATAATTTTACATTAAAATTTTACTTATATTCATTAATATTTACCTATTCACTATTTTGTCTTTTATCATAATTTGTACACTGTGTCATACTACAGTGTATTATACTTATTTAATTACTACCAACTGCATTTATTCTACATTATTTTATCTTTATCTATTTGCTTGATATCTCTTTACCATACCTCAGCTCGGTTTGCACATCTACTTGTTTCATGTGGTCTTGTACTTGTTGTTTCTTGCCAACTACTCTGTGTACCTCTAATGTTCCCTAAGAGACAAATTGAACTGAACAGGACTGAAACGTGCCTTTAGATCAATGCCTTTTCTTCTGCAACAAGAACACTGACTGTACCCTACCTCTCCAAGAAAGGCATTAACACTCGTAAGCTTTAACAATTTTGTCCTTGTTAATGTGTTATAGGAGGCTGTATAAAGACGCTTAACTCTCGGTCAGCATTATAAATCAACTAGGTCACCATATAGCAAATATAATGGAAACAATGAGCAGACAGCTGAAGATGTAATTGCTGATAACTGTGTATGTGCAAGATAAGACCTTCATATCTTTGTGCAATAACATAACAAAGAGACGTTTCCCCAAGTGTGCATTTATATACAGCATGAAAAAACACTAACATCATCCTTCCTCATCGATCTGCTTCTTGAATGTCAGAAAGACTTTTCTGGTTTGAGATCATTCACTTAGACTTTATTTGATAATAGTTTGATCATTTTCTGTATATTTTTAGTATTAGTTTGAAATACTTCACTGTTCATGTATATGTAAATGTACACAAAGCCAAATCACTGAACTGACATCATGTTTAAGTTATCTGGATGACATTCTTTTCAAATAATATAATGGTTATATACTGTATGTTTTTCATTATAGCCTAATAGTCTTGATTAAGTGATTGTAAATTGTCAGAGTCATTATGAGCTACTAGATTCAAATCAATATTATCCAATTTCCTTTATTTTAGATGTTGGCAGAGAAACTGTTGCAATAGCCAATATTAGCTCTGAGACTACTGACAGCTTGGCTGGACACCTTCAAACTTGCAAAACTCGCAGGGAAAGTGGTGAGAGATGACAGTATAACAAAGCAGTCACACTGACTTATTAAAAACTTGTACAGATTACATTTTTTCAGGTGGGTCAAGTTACATAATCTTTCACTGTTCAGCAAAGCAATAATTTACTCAGAAAGATAGTTCTGCTAAAATCCTGCATTATGAATTTCTGTGAAATCAGTTAACTGTATGGAGTTGGCAAAAGACCTAACCTTACATTTTTCAGTTTGTGATTTTAGTGTGTTGATTATATAAATGTGCAAGCGTTTGTTTCTTTGGAAAAGTAGATTTAAAAAAAAAAAAATCATGAAAATCAATTACATACCAAGACGGTATTCAGAAACAAAATCCTAACTTTCATTCCTAACCTCTGGGCTTGATGAAACTTGTATTTCCTGGTTTAATTTCTGAATATTTTATTGTGTTTTTGTAACACAAAACTGTGATGGATAAAGCATGAGACATCAAGAAGATGACTATCTGTAAAAACATACACTATTCTTACCTCCTGTTCGTCCAAGACCAACCTGCACTGCAGGATGCAGGCTCCCCTCATTGTTGAGGAGATGAGGGAGGTGGTGGTATATGTTTGGCACCTGGAGGGGTCTCCTATTTGCTAGCTCCTTCAGTAGTTTCTGTGTCTCATCTGAAAAAAATCACGTGAAAAATAAATTAAGCAGAGCTTTTGTTTTTTGTAGATATTATATGAAGTTTGAGTGAGTGACATTTAATAGAGCACAGTCTAATTTTTAGGTTCACTTCACACCTTTTTTTCATATTTTCACTAAGTAGTGATTGATGGACTTCTGTTACTAATCACAGCAGATATATCTGCTCATATTTCTAATCATTCTATACAATTAACAGAGAAATCTCTAAAAACTGCTTTGGCATTGACTATGACTTCTAAAAGGACTACATTTTGTTAGTGTTCACCCTTTTGTTTTTTTACTTTTCCTGGCCTTGTGATTTATCTATTTAAGACAAAGCCACCATGTAAAAATGAATGATAACAGTCATAAAACACTTATCAGATCAGGGCTATTCAACTCAGACCGACCAGAGATCCTACAGGTTTTAAATCTATTCCTGCTTCAAAACACCTGACCAAATAAAACAGCCAATGAAGTTCTGCACAATGAATCATTAATTTGAGCCAAGTGTGTTGTTGCAGGAATACGTTGAAAACCTGCAGGGCTGCATCCCTCGTAGGACCGAGTAGAATAGCCCATATCTAGAACATACTTCAAAGGGCAACTGTAAACAAAACATGTGATAGACACTTGAGATGTACAAAATATTATATAGAGCAGTCAAACTATTTACTTCTGAAAAATTAGGTGTGTACTATTTCAAGTTTCTAAAAAGTGTGACAATTAGCTACTAACATACAGCTGAAATAAGCGAAAATTACATGGTCTTGTGGGCAGTGTGATTTAACCAGCTAAATTTAATGATAAAGGTTTCTGCCAAACTAACAATGACCAATGAAAAAGCCTGATTCACTTCCTTCTCATGAAAAATGAGTTGGCGCTCAGAGAGGTGTTTTCCCACAGAATTTTCTTTAATAATAAGATTTAGGCTCTAAACTCTGTTGCATGGTCATGAAACCAAATAAACAGCCAGAACAAAAGCGTCTTTGTTGGATCACGGAGTGCTGGATCTTACCGATTTTAATTTAATCAATATGCATTGAGAAACACTTGACAAGAAGATGCCCAAATTCAAATGGCTGACAAAGCCATTCCTGCGTATTGCATTCTTCAGTTACCTGAGAAGTTTGTGAGGGCATCTTTGCTGCTGTTAGTTTCAGCAATGGCTCGTTTGAATTGCTCGAGGATGTTGTTGAGCTCAGATGAGCGCTGCAGCGTTCTGTGCTCTGCCACACGAAGGCGTTCTTTCAAAGCATGGAACTCCCGTTGATATGCTATCAGCTTCTCTGTGTAAACAAAAATACAAATGAATTAATAATAATAATAATAATAATAATAATTAATTAATTCTAGGATGCAAAAGCAAAATCATGACCAGACACAACAGTATGGCATAGCTGCCCCTTTTACCCCTGAGGAAGAGATGTTTCCCTACTACTTTGAAAGCCAGTCTCCTGATATACTCAACACTAAATTTATTTAACAAAATTATTCAATTACAGCTTTGTTTAAACTATTAATTGCAACTTGCACACATGTCTGTTTTGTGCATCTAGAAGGATCTTTGTAGAACTTTGGAAAAGGGCAAGCTTTCAAAAGATACTTGGTAAGGTTGGTGAATCAATATATCAAAGTCATAATCAAAATTCCCTGAATGAATAATTATATAAAACAACCAGAACCACAAGGAACCAGTCAGTAAATATGTTGCCATCATTGATTCTTGTCAAGCCTAAAATCTGTGTGAAGAAAGATTAGTTGTATAAGTTTTTTTAAAATCACAAAAACATATGGTAGCTCACCCAAATTAGGTTTCCCATAATTATGATTATGCAAATCTCATGAGCATCTATCTGCTTGACAAGTATTCTGTACTTCCTGTAACAGTGATAAAAAGTCTTCCTTCCCTGTGACAGAAAAACGTAGGAAGTAGTAAGAGAAAGCCACTAAAAAAAAAAAAAAAAAAAAAAGTATTTTCAAATGGGTATGTATAGACAGAAACATCGTGGTTGTGTATGTTTGTGATGAGAAGGTGGGATTGTTGGTCTGGCTAGTCTCTGATCTTCCGCTTCGTGCAGATTTATTGTGCCCTTTGACAGTACCCTTCACTACAACAAAACCAACACTCCCTTCATCTTCCACTCAGATACAGTATTGTCCATCCAATCTGCCCCCCCCCCTTTTCTGTTTTGCACAGAACCATGCTGTTCCCTCTGAACGTTGATCTCTAAGTGACGCAGGCAGAGGCCGTCATTTCACCCAAACCTCAAGAAAAGCAAAGGGCAACTTCAAACTAAAAAAGACAAAGCTTTCATCTACACATCAGTCCTTTGATAGAAAGAGGCTGCAAAATGAAACTGCACCTGTAATGTTGCAATGTCCTTCTGAAATAAAGCATATTTGATTGCATTACATCCCACAGCACAATGATGGATGTTTCCATGAACATTTAACATGTACACACATACTGAAATAAAATCTCTGATCAGATTTCAGACAGATGAAATATTTGTCCATGTATATGTAGCTATTGCCTCTTTTCAATGTGTCTTATCATCCAAACGTCTTGTTTCCTTTTAAAAAAACATTTGACACAATGTTCCTTCTCAGTCTTGCCTACACTTTTGTTCAATTATCCTTTTCACTCAAGGCGTCTATACCCATCCTATCTTTCTCTGCCAGTGACGTTTTCTATTGATGTTGTCCTTGATTTCCACACTCACTGTATTCTTTTACCTTTTAAGGAAAGAGTAAAGTGTGTGTGTGGTGGGGGGCATAGTGAACATTCAATGATTAGCTAAAAGGTTTGTGAGGTTTGTACTCATTGCAAGAAAAGTGCAGCAAAAATGTGGATGTCAAAGTTTGGCTATAACTTAAAAAAGTAAAAAGTAACAAATAGTTTGTCAAGTTATAAAGGAGTTCCTGCATGGCCACACAAGTTTTTACATATTTCTATGGTCTTATTTCCTTTTTGAAACAAACTACTTGATGCAATGATCTGGGAATTTGAGTTTAGTTATCTTTTGCTGCATCTACTAAACTTTATACTGTGCTAGACCTTTCTGACCTGGTTTATGAGCTGTATTTGTTATGAATAGTCCACATAATATAAGTTATCTTCTGTAAAGATGCATTTGGTTCACCTTAAAAAAAACTATGCAAACCAGCTTTGCTGAGTTACATTTACAAAAACAGAAAGCCAACTTTGAATTCATTACAGTGTTAAAAATGTGATTGTCAATGTTTCTGTTCATCAAAAGCTCTCACAGTGATCTCGTCCTTGACCTCAATTTCCTCAAGTTCATGAGTGCTGATGAGGGATCTGTGCAGCTTTTCTGCCTGAGTGAGAGAGCTGTACATAATATTCAGATATGCTACTTGATTACAAATACAACCTACACAAATTGTCATTAAATCAATACATATAATATGAGTAGGTCCCCATAAAGTCTTTAAAAACTGTTGTGGAAAACTGGGCAATAAATGTTGAATACATTTTGATACATTGAGGATGTAGAGAATCAGTCTCCCTTAAAAACAAGCTCTGCTATATTTTCAGATATACAGATGGTTCAATGCCAGCAGTAAAAGGGAAATGTGCTTATTAAAAAGGATCATTACACACATATCCCCAATCCCAATGAAGGGATTTATCTGGAGAATGTTTTAAATATAACCTGTAGCATCTCCACTGCTGTCCCAAAATCATCCACCCACAATTTTTGATTGGTGCCAATTAATATAAAAGTCACAGTGCAATAGAAAGTGGTTCCCTTGTTATGTTTGCAAGACATTGACTTGAGATGGAGCAACCTTGATTAATAATGTGCTGGTTCAATTCAAGTGAATCACCATACCAGTAAAAATTGACATCTGACAAAGTGCAACAGCATGCTATCCAGACATTGTGCTGCAGCTAATTTACTTAAGAAGCATGCCTTTTTATAATCATGTTTTACTATACATCTGAGAGCTATAACAAATTGGACAGAGTTTAAACTTGTTTGGGCTGCATGTAAACGTGCATAATGCATGTATAAAGATTCTGAAATGGTGAACCTGCTAACCATATGGTCTTCCACAGCAGCTGCTATGTGCAACACAAAAAGCTGTCATTTCTAAAGTAGGACAGAGATCATGTTGATGTTTAGGAATAAGGCCTAAAACTGTGCAGAATTGTCAATATTAAATACTTTTGCCCTTAAAAAGTATAAAACGTGTTCATTCTATTTTTAAACAACATTTAAAAACTAAATTTGTTAGATGCTGATCTTTTCTGACACCGAAACTAGTATAAAACAAGAGATCATAACTATAACCGGTGCAAAAAGTAATGGTTTCACCAAACTGCAGTAACAATGAATAAAGCACATCTACACACATCAATAATAATGCACAAGCACAAAGTATTAGTATTGATTCTTGACGGTCTCTCTTGAAAAAATGTGCAAATCAGTCCCTGAGGGTGCCAACGACACTCCCCAAATTTTTCATTTAGTTTGTAGGGAAAATGCACACCTTTATCCCAGTCTGTCCTCACAATGCACAACAACCTTTTATCTCCTCTTTGACAAGGTTTGGTTGAGAGGTCAAGAAGAAAAGCTGTGTCTGAAAAAGCCAGACAAATATTTGCCCCCTTTGGCAACTTTCCAGCCCGGATTCTCAATTTTGCTTCCTCACCATGGGCTCATTGTTTCGCTAGACCTCCACCCACTGGTCTTCCTTTTCTATGCTATAAGTCATAAGCTCCTAGAGTTGGTTGTGGCTCTTTGTGGTATGCAGTCATCCAGCATATAGCTGAAAACATAGCCACGTTTAGCTTACTTTCCTGAAACTACACTTGTTGGCGTCAATAAAACTCAGTATTCCTTTCAGAAATTTTGTTTCTAAAGATGAACATTATTAACTTTGTGTGTATTCTTCCATTAATTTTTTTTTATATTAAAAAATGTAACCACACAAAAAAAACCTCATTAGCCAAAAAATCCTCTACTTCTTGCACAATAAGTTTAGTTATTTGTCATGTCATAGTTATTTACAATTACTGCCAACAGTGTCAGGCCTTTTTTTTCCTAATCATATTTGCCAGCTGAATTGGAAAAATGAGCAGACTTAAGTTTTACCTACAGTAAAGTGAGCATTTTACACTACAGTTTTCTTTTGATGACCAGAACTATTTACATAAAATGTCAGCTTAATTAACATTACATTACTATTTTGCTTCTTATTGAAAGTGGTTTCAAACTAATCCAAGTTATACAGCAGTTGTTGAAATATTAGTTAAACCCACTCCTTCCACTAAGGGTAGGTTTCTATTTCACTGCAGAGGCTACACAAGCAAATGTGATGGTCAGTGCACAATAATCTGCTATAACAATGTCCAAATGAAATTGCCAAAAGTTTCCTGTGTTTCTTTGTGTAGAACATAGCCTGTAGAAAGATGGACGAAGCTTTCCAGTAGGTTTCTGAAAAGTAAAAGTGAAGCTTGTTGGGCTTTTCCTGCAGTCATCTTCTTGGCAGTGTCATACATGCAATCACTCCCGGAAAAAACTAAAATCCAACGGCATACTGGCTCAACGGAGGTAGGTGCACTGTTCGTGGACTAAAAACCACTTTTGTGCTGCACTCTGCTTTCTTGCTGCGACATGTCAAACAAAAAGGACACACCTATAATTAAGCCGAATTTCAAGATGAACACCTAAATAACATATAAACAAATTAGTTATAAAAACAAAAAAATAAATAAATAAAAAAACACCCCCTTGCAGTTGTCATGAAGATAGACTTTATCCATTAATCCTAAAATGTTTCTTGTACCAGGCTGTAAACAGATCCATTTCTGCTGTTAAGTTGCTCTTTTTAACATTGGACTTCATGAGGATTTGCTGTTTGAGCTCCTAGTGGACGAAGGGGGAGTTATAATTTGGGCACTTCCACATAGGCTTCACTTTTCCCCCAACAGAGGTTGCCGCTAGGTGTAGTGCCAATGAAAAGTGAAAACTAAAATAAATGTTACAATTGCAAGTACATAATTGATCAATATTGAAATCCCAATATTTACTTTTACTAAAATTACAGTAGCAAAAAGAAAATGAGACCTTAGATCTGCTTGAGAATACAAATTGCTAAATCTTTATAAATAGAAAAAAATTGTACATGATTACATAGAGACTAGTATTACAACTCTAGCTGTTAGCACAAAGATAACAAATCACAGATGTTGCAGTTTACAAAGATTATTTCATCTGCGGGAGCTCATAAGATCATTTTTTCCCATTAATTCCTGTACAGGTGTGACGGATGGCAAAGTATGAGTGGTTAGGATGCAGTATTTTCTTTGCAGTGTGTTTCTGTCTCTTCTTTATGTTCTGTTTGTGTTCTTTTTTTCCTTATCCTTTTTTTTGTCCGCTCCGGTCGTGTTCAGCAATACATGCAAACTGTCGAACTAAGATGCAACTAAAATAAATAAAAAAATTCAGATTATCAAGAGGAACTTTGTATACACGTATATACATATAGTTCCTCTTGACAGAATAAATTTGCTCAGCATGGCACAACGGACAGATCACCATTCTGCTTCTGCCCGCCTTTATGCTGGACAAGACAAGTTGAAAAAAAAAATTAAAAAATAGATGACTTCATCTGAAAGGAAATGCTAAATGCTCAATATCATCATGGAGAGCAAATGCTGAGAAGCTTTTATTTCGGCAAACTTGGGTAGTTACTTTTGAACCTGTGTATCATCAGGGGTTTTCAGTTTGGTCCTTCAAGGGCCGCAATCCAGCAGGTTTTCCATGTATCCATGCTCCAACACAGCTGACTCAAATTAATCAGTCATTGTCCAGAACCTGATAGGCTGTTAGAACGTTTTAATTTCAATCAGGTGTGCTGACACAGGAATACTTGGAAAACCTGCTGGATTGCGGCCCTCATAGGACTGAATTGAATACTCCTGGGCTACATGTTTACGGATTACTGATGCAGATTTTTTAAATATATACCATTTAAAAATCTGCATCAGTATGACACATTTCCATAAAAAATGAATGTCAAAACTTCACCTTCGATTTAGTCAGATTCTGTTAGTGTATTAGGGCAACAACTGTGAAGATCGTTTTTTATGTCACCAACATAAAAGCTGTGTCCATATTTTTACCTATACATCATCAGAGCTATAATGACAAATAAAGTCCCAGTGTTGTCAAAATCCTATGCCACTGATTTTTCTAACAGAGAAAACTAAGGGCTAACCAATCAACATCTCTTTTTCCCGATCCTGAAGAAAAATTGCATGTTGTTTGGGTATACTGCTCAGAAGTGGGGAAAAAAATGAACAAGTATGAATGAATGGAGGGCACTGTATGGTAGAGGAAGCACGAGGAGGCATACAATAGTGATTAACTCACTATCAGCTGAAGATGCCTGTGTTAACAGAGGATAGACTGTCTGGGACAAAGAAAGATGCCCATGTCCATGTATCCTACTGTTTAACTGCCTTGTCAGCAGTCTCCGCCTTTCTCTCCATCATACAGGCCACCTCCAGGCTCTTCTCCCTCTTAAGATTTACTCACTCTGCTCTGTCCTTTCAGCCTACTTAGGATTTGCCTGGAAGAGTGCCCTACCTAACACAGTACACAAGTTAAACTACACACTACAAATTAGTCAACACATTGTGCAAGCCAGATCCTCTTTTCTTCTATGTAGAACTGACAGTATGCCCCTACCCTTCCTCACAGTACCTGCTTGCCAACTTGGCTCCTTTATTGTAAACAGGAAAACAACATGTAACCGGAAAGAAAAAAGGAAACTGCATTTACACAAAGGATGAGTGTCTTACACATGCTGACGGTTGACTGAACACATCTGCTGAAATACTCTGCCCCATTGAGCTGTCTGATCTCCGTCGGTACGAAAGAGGTAACCAACATCTGGAGCGCACAGTAGATTAATGTATAATTCAAAACAAACACAACATTTATGTAATTTAATTTTAACTAATGATAACTCTTCAAAACTACAGCAGAAAACATAACAGCTTCGATTATTTCTCGTCTAAGCTCATTGTGCTGCCACGACCAAAAAGCTACAACTGAACGGTTACCACAGAGTTAAATCATATTTTTGTCAAGTAGGCTGCATACAAATGCTCTATTAGTTAACGGAAAAGGCTGACAGCTTATTTTATTCATATGGAGGGCATAAACATGCATGTTTTACTTAACTGAAGTAAAAAACTAAAGTTGTTCCCTCATTTAAGAGAACAACCATCAAATAATTCTGTCAATGAGTTGCAACACTTCTCTTAACAAGTCTAAACTGGTAAGAAAAGTCAGGAAGTGTGAAATGCAGCAGTTAGAAATTAATTGCATTTACAGCTAGAATACTAAAATTTCTGATGTTAAATTTAGTCTTTACCTTGATGGCTAACTTGTGTTTGTGTGTCACTTTGTACACTGAATGCTGTTAGGGCAAGAAGGAGACCCTGACAGAGAAGTACACATTCTTAAGAGTCATTCAACATGGAGTGTTTGGACAGCTGACTTGTGAATCTCAAACTCACAGCAGTCAAGTAAGCAGAACAAGACAGGCTGTCAGAAGGACTTCGAAAAAAATAAAATAAATAAAAACGTTCTCCAGGATTACCTCTCCTCTTAGTTATCCTTTCACAAAAAAATATTAAACACACTACAATAATTTTATTACACAACCGTCATCAGCCTAAATATAATGTGTGTTATATGCACAACCGTTTTCCCAGGAAATGAAATGTCTCGTGTTTAAGATGACTCAATACCAAAGTTCACTCAAACCACCCACATAAGTTAAAAGTAAAGAGACAAGCTATCTATAAACAATACAAGAAAAATATTGGAAATAAATAAAGGGTACTGGGGGGGGGGGGAGAAAGAAAGACACAAAGGCAGTTCAGAGAAAAAAAAAACAAAACAGAATATCAGAGGGAAAAAAAGAGCAGAAAATGTGTGTTTTGGTATGTGGTTGATAAAATCATCCTTTGGTTGGTCATGTCTACATCTGCATCTCTATCATTTGTTACTTACCCCTGTGACGACATGTCTTCATGTTACTCAATCTCTTTTCAAATATAAGTTTCAGCTTGTTGGCAGTAAGAAAAACAGACTTCTTGATTCCTCTGTTCCTCCGGAGTAATTCTCAAATGCCCAACAGAGGCAGTTTAGCCTGCATCAGCATGCTTTTGCATACATCAAGCTGACATCATAAAGTTAAGTGAGTCACAATAATAGTGTCGGCTATGCTGGTGAGATGTTGTCTTGACAAGTGTGAGTTCACGCATCATCCATTTGGGCTCTAATACTAGCTCTCTTTCAGACTCAGAGGTACATCAGCAGAAGACCCCCCATACTGTTTATACACTTTAACACAACACACACATGCAGGGCACGTGTAAAGGCCTATGGGGAGATGGTCTCTGTCATGGATGGATGCCCTGTAACCTGTCTGGTGTACCCTGCCTCTCGCATGCTAATTGCTGGGATAAACTGTAGCTTTCCAGAGATGCTGAAATAGGGATGGCCTAAAATAAATTCTTGAGCTTCAAATGTTATGCCACTTCCCTCCAAGTTCCCTCCATTTGACTAACTTTAATTAGCTTTTAATTTACCATCCTGATTCTCTCTGTTTTCAGTAAAACGCTATCCCATCACCTGCTTCACACAGACCAGGCGCATCTCTGCCACCACATAACACATTCACTCACAGCATAAGCTGTGCTGCTTCTGTCATTGTCATTTAACTGAGTCATAATCAGAAAACATTCATTCATTTTCTATACAACTTAGTCTAATTCAGGGTTGTATGGAAGCTGAAACATATTTCAGCAAAAAGCAGGTGTGAGACAGTGTGTACCCTGGGACTGGTTGCCAGTGCATTGCTGGGCCAACCCAGAGAAGTAAGCAGCAACAAAAAAAAATAATAAAATAAAATCATAGCTGAATTTTGTGGTTTAGTTGTGTTTTTCAGCAACAGGCTTACTGGCTCACTGTTAAAGATTAACTGAACACACAAAATTAATTTTACTGGCAACATCTATCTTATCCAAATCTATATTCTAGCCATGACCCAATGATTACAATAACGCTAACAAGCATAAAAGTCTACATTTTATCTCACACTGTCTCATTAACAGCAACAAAAACTGTAAACCTATGATTTCAGTGGTTGGATATTATGAGGTACTGATAAATGGGTGTTTGCTTACAACTTGTCTGTTCTAGATAAGAAGTCAGTATTGCATCTGCTCCTAATATAATGATCTGACTGTATTCATTACGCATCACCACAACAGGTACATGATATGCTTAATTTAATTTGAATAGTGTGATTGCCACTGCTTGCTCCAATGTTAACACTCAACAGGTCCTAATGGAAAATATTTCATCATGCTAATAAGCACTATAGTAATCACAACTTGAAGCCTTGGGTTAGTATTTATCTAGAGGCTGCAAGTATCTACACTCTGCTGATAACAAGCCATCAAGGCCCACAACCCATCCAACAAAGGCTGAGTTAGCTCATACATAAAACCACTCAGCTGTAGGTACAACGAAACAAAAAAAACTCACTTTAAAAGCCAACGCCCACATGTTTAGAGGCCATGTACAAACAAAGTAGTCAACAGAAAGCTCTTTAATGCGTTGATGGAAGCAAAACACAATTAAAACTGTGCAATAAGTTTTGCAGCTATGTCACCTGTTGATTTATTGATGAAACATTATCAAACTGAGGACTGGCAACACGTGGACTGCAATATCTTATAAGTAGGAATGTTAAATTGTGAAACAAGGGAGCTTGTTAAAAAGACCATTAATAACTATGGGTACACAGAATATTTCAATTTACTTCAGAATACCAATTCATTTAGAAATACTTGCATGGCATCTGCTGCCTTACAAAATACTGCTTGTCACTTATCAACTCACAAGCCTTTTTTTTCTAGATCTCATTTGATTTTTTTCTTTAAGCCATTTGTAAAGTAACTGAGATGAAAAAAAAGATGTATTTACTTCATGATTGCAACAACAAAGGCCCAGGAGCCCAAATGAGAGAGAAAGCCTCTGGTTTTATGTACATGGGGAGAAAATAGACAAAGATGAAGAGATGTAAAAAAAAAAAAAAAAAAAAAAAAAAAAAAAAAAAGAACCCCAACAAGGTCCCAACCCCCAAAAAACAAACAAAACAAAAAAAGGGAAAAAAAGGAGTTTTTTACCAACTGCAAAATAAAAAACATGCCAAAA
>JBAMHX010000014.1:10287035-10297759 GCA_037177515.1 Pseudomugil tenellus | reverse complement strand
CGGTAGTGCATACGTATGCTTTTCCGATCTAAACAAGGAAGATATATATATATATATATATATATATATATATATATATATATATATGTATGTATGTTTGTGTGCAGATCCTGGGTAAAGAAGCTGAAACTGGCTGGCCCTGAATATTGAAATCAAAGCAATGCCGATTGGCCAAGGACATACTGCGTCCTCTGTGCAGATCTTGACAAAACCACTGACAGAGCAGCCTCAAATGAGCTGTTTGCCAAAAGTTAAAGCTCCTATGTAGATCTCACACAAAATGTCTAGCTCTGGTCCTTAAGCCTCAAGCCTACAGATTTTCAATGCTCCTCTACTCCGACAAACCACTCACAATGAGGTTTTATGTAGACTTTCATTGGCTGTTGGATCTATTGAACCGAAGTCAGGTGTGTTGAAGCAGATTGATTGAAAATCTGAAAGACTGTAGCCATTGATGGCTGATTTTGGATGCCCCTGATTTATAAGAAACAAACAAAAAAGAAAAAATAAATTGCAATAAACATTAGCCGACACTACCAGACACCAGACATTACCTACCAGACACAGCGAGGCTGACTCTGAATAATCACTTTAAAAGAGATGAGCAGACGAATCGTGTGAGGTTTGAGACTTTTACCCAATTATTGCAAAAAAAAAATTTAAAAAAATTACAGCTTTAAATCCTCAACAAAACCAGACCAATGACATCTAGTGGTCAACTGCAGTTACAGCAACCAAAATATCCCAATGAATTTCCACATTATAGTTGATTTTTCTTTCAACAGAAAGCCAAACATTTAGTCTTAAACAATCTTCATTCTGAGAATCATTGTTCAGTTGTAGAAATGTTGCATTAAAACTACTTTATATTGCACCATTTATTCACTTTCTCTAGTTATTTAATCGCAATGGCTACAGAGTTAATTAGCAAAATCACATGCAAAATACCAAACTTTGTGGGACACACAAGGACAAAATGTCCCCATGTTGGGATTTTTTTATTTGTATAATTTTTGTTTATAGTTCTCGCAATCAAAAGGTCCCTCAAAATTAATGAAACTGCAACAAAGACTTAAATAAGTAATCTAACATGGGGTGTTTCATTGAGATAAATGAAGCCTTCAGTGTCTTTGTTTACATGACAGTAATTGAAACTAGTAAGCTTCAATAGAAACAGCCTTTAGAATCTCAGTGTGAAATGTCCCATATCTAGTTTAAATGTAATCATTTTCTTATTAATTGATGTTAAACAGGGTGTGTAGTACACTTTTAGTGGGCCAGTATTTCCATGGGGGGAGTTATTACTCCATATAAAACCAGTCAGTCCATCAGTCAGTATTTCTAAGGTGCCTATTAAACTCTAGTTCTGGAGGGTTGTTTTCCAGCAGGTTTTCATCATTTCCTTGGTCCAACATATCTGAATCAAATCAAAATAAATAGGTGAAACTATTTTTTGTCAACTTCTTCAGAATGACCCATTACATTGTCAGGTGTATTGCACCAGCAAAAAAAAAAAAATGGGCCGTTTTTAACATTTCCACAAAGTCATGGAGCAATGCTTCATGTGCAGGCCATATTTTCAAGCTCAGCTGAGCCAAATTGATCATCAATTTAATTGATTTTTTTTTTTTTAAAAAAAGAAGGGGGGGGGGAGAACAAGATTTCAAGATTCAAGATTTCAAAAGCGTTTGTTTAATTTTTCTAAGCAGTTCACATATCTTGGTGAAAACTCATAAAACAGTTTACATAGGACAATTTAGTTTTCAGTAATAAATACATTGCAACAACCACAGAAAAGTTAGTAACTCATCCTGTGTAGCAAGAAAAACACATCAGGAGTATGTGTAAAGAACATTAACTTGCACTATTTAAAAGAATATTTTTAAAAAAGCACATTCACTGTCCTCCCTTGTTAGTTCTCATCATATTGAGTTTTATTTATAGTATATGGAGCTGAAATTAAATTAAAAATACTTTATTTATTCCCTTTCAGGGAAATTCAAAATCATGATTTGCTTTTGTGGGCGTATAACATGATGGGAGAGGCCCTTAGATTAGAAAGGTATAGCTTTGAAGTAGTCTTCTAGTGGAATGAGAGATACTCCTCCAATCCAGTCTTGTAGCCAGATCTGAATCAAATCCATCTTCATGAAGAACCACTTGTGTCCCACTGGCCACTTTGCCATCACTGGATGTCTTTTAAAAATAGACCAGAATGTGTATATACATGTTAAATTCAGTATTACCATAGCAACGATAAGGTCTGTTACCTTGAGAACATTGCCTCCTTTGCAAAAGCAAGCTCTTCTGGGGCCACCTCCACCATCCTGCCTGTTAGAGTGAGCCGAGCACATCTGGGATCCTCGGGATCATACACCATTTGCCTTGATGCACATTAAAACATGCAAATTTAGTAACAGCTTTTCACAGACTTAAAGAAAATGTTGAAATTCAGGATGACTTGCAGCCATGGGGGCCTAATTAGACACTCCCAGATGACAATTGTTAATATAAAATTGTTTTTAAAAAAATCCAGATTTACACCAGCAATGATGATTTTCATCTCAGTATAGTTTAAAGCTTTAATAAATGTGCTTGTAAGCTTTTAAGGTGGAGTTGATTTAACCGTTATCTTAAGGTTATGTTGATGGGAAATCGTGTTTGTAAGAACAATGTTTGAGTTTTGGGCTTTGATGTTTGTTTCAGATGTCAACTGGAAATTTAATCAGAAAAAAGTCTGAGCTTACCTGCAGAAGTCTCCTTCAGCCTCTGAGAAGGTGAGAGAAGCATACGGGTTACTTTTTAGGTCTGCCACAGTGTTGTCCATTGGAGTTACATAAAAATAGATCACTCCTGTGCTGTTGTCCAGCGGTCCATCACTGACTGAGAAGATGTTCCCAAACGGGAGACCTTTGATCTGTGTGGAGAAAAATAAGAAAACATGCGCTGGATCACAACGTGATCTTATTAACAAGAAAACTGAGTAATATTGTAGCTATGAAACACTTTTTCCAATCAAGGATCTTTAAAGCTGTAATATTATGTATATATGGGAAATTAATTTTACAGAAATTTTCCTTAAAGTTACATTTTTTTTAGCAAATATACATGAAAATCAAAAAACGTATTTTCCCTGACAATGATTCATTTGTACTGTTTTCAAATATATCTTTATAGTCTATAGTAGTAGCTACCAGAAGTATCTGAGTTCCTATTGATAATACAATGTCGCGTTTGTACAACAGATCCCTTTCACTGTATTTCTATAATCATTGTATAAATAAAATACAGTGTTACATTTAAATGACAGAGATTAAAAGTTGAACAGGAATATTAAAGCAATTCTCAAAATCTTCTCAGAAGACAAGAGACAAAACATACACGCCTGTGACCTGGATTAAAAAAAGGAAAATGTTTAGCCCTTTTCTTTTTGTGAAATTTTGCTTAAAAGCAGTATTTACCTCTGCCAAGGCGTATTTAGCAGTGTTCCTTCGTTTATCCGTCTGTCTGACAGCATGAGAAATCAAAAGGTTGTGGATGAAGTTGGATTAAATTAGCAGGAAATCTCAGAAATGGAATAATGAGATGATACTTTGCAAGTGATCTAAATAGCATTTATTATTATTTTTACTATGGAGGTAATTTGTTATTAGAGCTTCTAAATTCTAAAATAAAAACTTTAAGACTTGGAAGAGGCCAATGTTTCCTGAATGCTTCTAGTTATACAAGTCTTAATAATAATAAAAAACTAACTTGTCATGTTTTCTTTTTGTGTTGCCATCAACTATGAAATAGTTTAGTTTCAGCCCTTTATTAATTAGAATAAATGATAGCCACTTGTCTTTTTTCTTAATGTCATGTAACTATATGCCACCCTAGTTTGTTTATATTCACCTTGCATAATAACTGAAAACATGATTTGTCCTTTAATTTGACTATTTTTCATATAACGTCAAAAGTAAACCATAGCTGACCAGAGTTAATGGAAGATATTTCATTTCACCTCTTTAAGCTCTACATTACCCAACAGGAGTGACCCCGGGTGTCATGTTACCTTGTCCAGAGTTGAGATGGTGGCTAGATGCCCCCAGTCACTGTAATGAGCGATGTATCTGGCGGTCCGAGCGGTCTCCTGGTGCGGAGGAGGGGAGCTGCCAGACTTCTTCACCTTCTCCAACCGATACGAGAACAGGCGAGAGGAGAGCTGCGCGGCATCGTCGCTTTCGGGCTTGACCTGCTCTCCGGCGGTCTCCGAGCTGTCTCCCAGGACGTTGGCTTTCCACAGCCCCGCGCCGTCCACCAGCAACGCCGGGGCGACCTCCTCCGACAGGTCCGCGTCCTCTACATCCACATCGTTGGAGGACACGACCCAGGACACGGAGCTCCTCAGGGTGTAGCTCTGACTCAGACTGAGTAAGCTGGCAAACAGTGCCAAGGGAAAGTAGCGGGGCCTCATATCATTTATCTGGAGAATAGCCTTCCGCATCCACTCGCGCTGTTGTTTACAAACTCACGTGTGCGCGCGATTTCATAACACGAGGACATTTGGGTGCAGGGAGGGAGTTCTACAGCGACCCCTACTGGTCCACCGTCACTAATGCACTTTTATAAGCAACCTGCTGCTCAGACTTTTATATTATTTTATATTATTTTATTTTATACTTATGAATCCTGAATTTAGCAGATGTGCTTCTGGATATTTTTGCAGTAGTCCTGCTTGAGACATCTGCGTTTTACATATCTATAAATTATCGATTATTTGCAGAATATACTCAGTCATGTATGAATTCTTATCAAATAGCTTATATTTCATCAGCTATTGACTATTCCAGGGGAAGACAACTCCAGTGCTAGAGCCAAACTCCTGCAAGTGTTGGGAGTTTCTCCACTGCAACACACCTGACACACATCAAACTTAATTAACAGACTTTTCCAGAGCTAGACATCAAACTCTGCACGAGTCAGCTAATTACCCATTGATTTGAGTCAGATGTGTTGTAGCAGGAAAACTCATACTTGCAGGATTGTGGCTCTAACACCGGAGCTATCTACCTCTGAACTATCCCAAAAAGTAATATGACTATTGTGGAAAACCTGTACTAGATAAGGACAAAAATCTAAGTGCAGGTGATTTTATAGTGACATTCTGTTGCTGTGAAGACAGTCATTTTGTCCCCCTATTTGTTCTATTTAAATTTAAGACTTATTGTTGGGGTAAGAAAATGGGTCAAATGGTTGTGTGGAATTAGGGTAAGGAGTTCAATGATTATTGTGTGAGGTAATGCACTGTGTAAATAGAGTCCCTGCGGTCAATACAAACTACACTTTTTGTATAAGAAGCAAGTTTTTATATAAACTTTTCCTGAAATTTGGAAAAAAAAGCAACTTCTAGAATCAGAAAATGCTCAAATTATATCAAACATATAGCATTCTGATCGCTTTTTTAAATGAAGTGTACAATAACTTCATTCAAAAGTATATTATTCCTACACTGGAGTCAAAGTATAAACGTTCAATATATTGTAGCAGTGAATTTTAGAGGTGCATTGTTGATGGCTGCAATCAGAGGAAGGTATTTTATCCCATCGTCAGGGTTTACAAAAAAGTAAAAATAAACAAAATTGTTATTTTATTCTGCCTGTACCCAAAAAGTTTAATTCAATTGTACTGATATTTATAGAGTTTTCACACTTACAGGCCTTTTTAGTGGCATACAAACTGAGTGCATGGAGCAGGAATTCCCAGATTCACCATCCTGCAACCTTTATGCATCCTTTCTCCAACACACCTGAATGAAATGTTTGAATTCCCTCTTCTGCGTGTCATCCAGCTCTGCAGTTGCCTGGTAAAGAGCCATTCCTTTGACTCAGGTGTGTTGGAGAAGGGTTGCATCTAAAAGTTGCAGGATGGTAGATCTAAAGAACCGAATTCTAGCACTCCTGGTAAAGAAAAATCCAAATTTTCACCACTTTAGTTTTGCCCCTCTTGACTCCCCGTCAAGTGGTGCATGAGTTTAATTTTTCTAATTCACTTCATTTGCTACACCTGTGAAAATGTGACTGAAACATGTTTGTAAGTAGCTAGCTTGTAAGTAAATCAGTCTCCACAGCTGCTGCTATGTTTCTAGTTGTCTTATTTGCTTATTGTTTTATTTTACATTTGAGCTTTAATTTTTTAGTTAGCTTCTTACTTTTAAAATCTGTTCAGTCTGAACGTCATGCTATAACGCAATGAGCTGGGTCGTCTCAGCATATATACCCAACAACTTGTATATGTGGCTAATTTAAAAAAGGTGTCTGATTCCATTGTTACCTTTTTTTGCACCATCTTCTTTACTTCTTTACTTCTGGGGCAGTGCTTACATTTGAGCTGCAGGTGGAGCTGAAGACTAAACGAATCAATCAGTGAGTTTCCAGAAATGCAACGGTCGACTAACAAATCAGATATTCAGACTTAATTTTTTTTCTTTTTCTTCAGTCTTAATCCACATTCTCTGCGTATCTAGAGGTCTTTCACCTTTCCACACCTTGTAAAAGCTTTATTTTCTTTCTTGCCCAGCCTTAAGATGCATGTCAAGAAAAGTTATATTTATTTAATGTAAATTCTTTACAGCAGTGAAAGGCAAAATTACACAAAACATCTATTAACAAAACTTATTTTGAAATGGAGTTTTCAGTAAATACTGTTTGTCTCTCCGTATTTCTTAATAAATGAATACTTTACAATTAAAAGCAAAACCAGCTCAAAATTTATCTGAGAGTTGAATCAGGAGCTCTCTGAGAGATTCTTTCAAAATTCAATATGTTAACCCGAATAAAGGTTGTTTTGCAGTTTCAAGCTTGCTGTTTGGGTCCCAAACCCTGAATTGTGCATTGTTCTAGTCCATGCTCTTATCACTCCAAGCCATTGACTTCCTCTTTGCCATTTCCATCCAAGAAGGCTGACCGCTGTCGGACATCTGTGTGGGTGACGACGAAGGGGATGAAGAAGACCCCACATTTTTACGCAACCATTTAGCCTCATGAAGTTTTTCTGGAATTTTTGTGGGGCTTGATTCTAGAAACAAACCAAAGCGATTTTACCAGGCAAAACATGTAAACAGAAGTTTTTACTTAAGATGACTGATATTTGTCAACACACCTGCAGATTTTGTCCCTTGTCTTCCATCTGCCGTTGTGTATTTGCTTGTAGATGTGTTTTTTGCAGAACAGAGGTGGTCGTCTGATGTGTGGATTTCAGTTTGAACTTTTCTCAATTCCACCTGAGGAAAATAAAGCGCGAGAGTGCACAAATGGTGGTTAAATAAAAAAAAATAGTTAAGTCAAAGACTTTATTTATTCATAAAGTATTTAAACTGGCTGATACTCTTCTTTAATATAACAAACATGAGCAGTTTTTACTTTTGCACCCTACTTGCAAGCAGCTGCTACAGTAAATTTTAGAGCAACAGATCTCTTTTTAAAATACACAAGTCCACACTGCATGTGACTGAGATGTCCTGATGTTTAAGACAAAGATACATTGAAATATTGTTGTATTTGTGACCTATTTTTAAGATCTATATTTAGCAGGAGAGTTTGACAGCATTGAGAAGGTGAGCTCTCACACACAGTATAGAAGACTGTTACAAAGAAATGCCACAGACCCCTTTGATTAAAGGTGACGCTGCCCTTTCTGCCCGCTTCTCCAGAAATGCAGCCCTTTCGACCACCGAACTGGTCCAATCTGCACTTATGATAGAGGGAGGTGGGCCATCTTTTTGTCCAGTGGCTTCACTTTCTCCTTTTCTTGAGGCTGGATCTGAAGTCGTCGCTGCAGTAGCTGATGCAACTGAAGCTGAAGTTGTAGATTTTAGCTGGGTGGCAGGTAGGGAAGCTTGATTGCTCCAGAAGGGTTGCTGCTGGCCTGAGGAATGATAATTCTGAGCAAGAGGTGATGTGGATGCTGTTTGCGAAGAAGAGCGCAGAGGAGACTGAGCGGTCCATGGGTTGGTCTGAACAACTGAATGAGATGCAGAGTGAGACTGAGTTATGTTTGGAAGCAACTGGACTTCACTGGTTTGTTTAGACTTTTGTGATTCTCTAGATGTACTTGACTGGCCAGGAGGTACCACTGCTGTTTTCTGTTGCATGGCCACTGCTGATGGTTTAACAGCCTGCAACATCCCAGTCGATGTCTCCGCTTGACTTGTAGGCTGTGCTTGTGTTGGTGGTTGAGTAGCGGTTTGCATGCCAGTAAAATCTCTGGGGAATCTGCTACTGAAAAGCTGTTGGATGCTTCTGGTCTTTTCCATTGCCAAACTCATCCAAGACACCCCCGATAAGGATTTTTGGGGGCTAGGCTCAGACTCCTGGGGTGTAGTTTCTGCTTCTTTGGGGTTTGGGCAGGTTTTTTGGACTTCAGTGTGCTGGGGGTTGGATGGTGGAGTGGAGTGCTTTGCTGGAATAAAGATGCCACATGTGATTGGATCTAAGGAATGACATAAAGCAGATAGCACAGTTAAAGTTAGACTCTGTGGTGTTTTTAATAACTACAAAGTTAATCTATTAATGGTATAATCTTTTCTAAATGTTCTTTTCCAGGTGGTATCTATCTCATTTCACAAATGGATGCATCTGTGTAATAATTTCATATATAAGACACTGAAACTATGAAAGTTGTGATTTTAAGAAAAACATGTTGAAGATTGGTTCTGCTCAAATGGGAAGATTAAAGGTTATCACAGACTCACCTACTGGTCTGGGTGCTGAAGATGCGTTTGCTGGCAGCTTTTCAGACATCTGACTGGTACAGTCACTTATTTCCTGTTTATTCTGTTTGTCACTTTGATCCTCACACAAACCTGTGTTTGAAAAACGATTAGAAGCAGTTTCTGACCGTAGTTTCAGCGACTGAGATGTGGCACGCAGTTTAATGCCAAATGGTGTCTTTCCTTGCTCCTCCTGAACTTCCCTGGCCTCCTCTGCCTCCTTGTCCGGCTCCCGGCTGCTCTCCAGCTCCTCTGCTTTTAATGCGCCTGCATCTGTGGATACATGTTTGAATGCTGTCGCAGGTTCTGTCTTTTTGAGGCTGTCTTTCCTCTCCCATGGAATAACAGCACTTTTTGGTGACACAAAACAGAGATTACCTCTGGGCTGTACACTTTTAAGTTCCTCTTTCCCGCTTATGGTTTTCTCTTCTTTCCCCTCAAATTTCTTACGCTTGGCTTCAATCTCTTCCTGCACTCCTACAAAACTCCCTAATCGAGGTCCTCTTGTGGTGTCACCGTCACCATGCTCTTTAGCAGAATAAGACCTGAAGGTACGGGGAGATTGTTCAGAGGAGAATTCAGTCTTCTTTAGACTATTTCTCTTACTGTAGGGCATTTCTTCTTTCTCAAATAGGGCTTCTATTTTTTCCTTAATTTCGGACTCTATGAAGGATGAGTGTGGTCGTCCACTGGATGCTGTCGCTGTATGCCTGTAAGACTTCGCCCTCATCACCTCAGAGGTGCTCGTCCCAGGAAGAGCGTGGTTCTTCTGGGAAAAACTTTGGCTGGAAAGTTTTGGTGCTTCCCTTGATGAAACAGGCGACATCTCTGGAGATTTTGATGGAAGATGTTGCGTAATATCGACCACTTCTTTTTCTGCCTCCTCTGTTTCTTCCTGCTGAGCATAAACCTGTTCTTTTACCGACTCAGGGTAGCTGATGTGGTTTGTGGTATGTAAAGGAGATCCAGATTGACTCTGCAAAAAAAGCAAAAAAGAAGGCAAAGAAAGAGAAGATTTTGTTTTTGTCGCCTCTGTACATTATAAGTTTATATAAGAATTATAGGAAAGAGTAGTTTCTCACCAGATAGGAGGGTTTCTTCTTAGTGCTGGCCCTCTGATTTCTGGGTTTGACAGACATTCGGTGCCGTGCAGCAGAAATATCTAAGCAGGCAGTTAACTGAGCTGGCGTGCTAAAGTCTAACGGTGCCTCAACAGCAGAAGCATTTGGCTGAGTGGGACAAGACAATGGATGCAATGGAGTTGGGGGCAGAGATTTGGTTGGTGCTGGTTTGGGGATCGGTGACAGTGCACGTGAAACTGGCTGAGATGTCTGAAAACAATAAAACAATGTAATAATTATATAGTTATGCAAATAAAGGTGTCATGCAAATTTCTGCTGGCAAAATCTGTGATCATTTTAATATTATGATGCAATAGTACATATCTTTTAAATTAAGGTTGTAAAAATAGATGCAGATTTTGGAATAACTTAAAGGCTGCAACCCAGACAAGTCATACTCAGGGAATGCATAGAATATTTCAAGCCATTGCTACCACTGAGCACGTATCACATCAGTATGGCTCCATTTACCAAAGTGAGCTGCGTTTGATTTAAATCTTTTGCTACTAGAAACAATTTTAACATTATGGACAAAAATATACGGCTGAGGAGCTAAAACCTGAATAGTTTTATGCATTTTGTTCCCCAAACCGCATCGAGACATAAATTCCAAAATGAGTTTATGCCTTGTTCATCATAACATTAAATAAATACTTGCTATGCTATCTTTGGACTATTCATCATAAATGATTTTAAAAATAGTTTCCATCATTTGCAAATCTTTGGCTTTTTTTTTTACTTGTTTTTTCACAGAATGCCACCATTTCACAGAATAAAACATTTATTCATTGACTCCTGCAGCCCATTTGAAACAAACCCCACATAAATGCCAAAGCATATATATATATATATAT
>JBAMHX010000014.1:10272186-10284169 GCA_037177515.1 Pseudomugil tenellus | reverse complement strand
TGTGTGTGTGTGTGTGTGTGTGTGTGTGTGTGTGTGTGTGTGTGTGTGTGTGTGTGTGTGTGTGTGTGTGTTTGCAAATGTTTAAATGAATGATTCCTCTTACAGACAGAGAAATCTAAAATGTTGCTTGTTTCTAAAGTTGTATAAAGAGACCTGAGTTTTTATATTAAGTTAATCAATGTTGGTGTTCTGCACATATTTTGTTAGCTAATTTTCAATATAAAATGGACACAACTGCTTAATTTCACCTCTGGTCTCCTCCAGACCAATGCCCTGGTGGAAAAGTAGTTAAGATAGTCACAGTTCCGGTTAATAATTAAATTATAAGATATTTCTACATAATGTCCAAACATATTTAACAACAAAACAATAATTAAATAGAATAATACAGAGGAAAATTCTTTCAAGATAACTGTTATTGGCTCCATTTTGATTAATGTTAAGACAAATTGGAAAAAAAAACATCAGGTGACCTAACAAATGGACAATGGTTTACTGCAAAAATAATGTATATATAAAATAATGATTTAAAAAAAGCAGTATTGATATTTACAATTATTTTTTTTACTAACACTGTTACGATGAAAGGAGTCTAAAGTAGAGTTTACTGGGAATGCAGGAGTTTACCTACAGTAAGAGGTTGTGGTGGTATTATCACACTGTGAGGCAACTTTATTGGCTCTGAAACTTAAAATACCAAAAATGAAACTATTAATAATTTATTGATGAAGTTGTGGCAGAAACCTTGAGTTGTCAGGTGTGAGAAACTCCAGAATGAGACAGACTTCATTTAGTTTATGGCAGTCTACCATCTGCAGTGCCAAATTGCATTTTCATTTAATAAAAATCACATTTTAATTCTTTATGTAAACTTGACATATTCTGACTTATTTCACTTCATATTTTTCTATATGTTTTTTTTCTTTTATTCCTTTAATATTTCATCATTCATTTATTATGGTTGAACTTAAATGTTCATTTGTTTTCCGTTCCACTTAATCCGTTTCAGGGTCAAGGGGAAGCTGGAGCCTATCCCAGCAATTAGCAGGCGAGAGGCAGGGTACAAAATGCAAATTTTGGTTCTGCTTTTAACTTAATGGAACTGTGCTGTAAATCTTTTTCTTTTTTTTTAACCAAAAAGGATAAATGATCCTAAAACAACAAAAACTGACTTGGCATTGATGCTTTTAATGTCTTGTGTGGGATTTGCTATGTGCAGATTGATCGTATGTTGCTGCAGAGAATCTGACTTGCTGCACATACAGACAGGATAGTATTTGCTATCTAGGCCACTGGACTACTGTCATGAGAGGGAGGGCTGCACAAGCTAAAAAAACACAGTGCTGTATCCACATTCATCTGTCTGACTGGATGTCTGAGCAGCTTCTCTGTTGAGGCCCCTCATCACACAAATCCTCATCCCATCCACCAGAACATAAATCCTTCACAGACATCTGCATTACAAGCAACATGTAGTGTGTCAATCATCCACAGTGACATCAGACTCTCAGACATGCCCATTCAAGGATTTTTCTAATCTACACATAAAGAACAATGAAATCTCATTTTATCCCAATTATGTGGAGTATGATTATTATATGATTACAGCTCATATACATTAAGTCATACTACAATGTCATAACTGAAGGTTTATGATACCATCTACTACTCCAGCAACAGAAATGCAGAGATACTGACATTAGTCACTGTAAATGATTATCTGTGGCTCATAACATTTCATGATGGATTATAATTTCTTCATCTCACAACCCAGATAAGGTCGGTCCATATTGAGATTAAGGCCGATAGATAATCTGATCACGGCACTGTGTGAACTCACGAGAGTTACCTTTCATTTAAGTAGTTTCCCATTAAATTCTGGAAGAGTCATTTATTTTCAGCAGATTATTTTTTCATTGAAAAAAATCTTGTAATTTCCATTGCAATCATGCTGGATTAATCTAAAACCATTTAATACTGTACACATCACACATCTAATTACTGCACTGACTTTTTCACATAGCTGTTGACAGATATATAGGTACCATGTTAGATATTATATTTTATTATTTACTAGTTTACTGGTAAATAATAGATTTACTGGAATGGTTTTTATGCTAATCATTAACTGAATGTGGTTGTGGACGTTTTCATGAATGTCAGGCATATCATGTTAATCTGTAAACTGCATCATTAAAACCCTAATCCATGATGTTTTTTGCCCCTCTGAAACTGTTCCCAGAGAATGCAACTGTGAATAAAAGCTAGAACAGAAATATGGTTACACAGTGAGGTTTCACTTTAATCACAGTTGGGAACATTGTGTAAACATAATAAAATAAACTGGACGTGCACATTTTTTATTAACAAGGATTTCAGACTGAACTAAAGAAGCATGAAATTGTCTCTACCACAGGAACAGCTTAAATGTTCAGCCTTTAATACAGTCTGGACATGAATCTTATTGGTGCTCAGAACATCTGTTTGGTTAATGACAAGTCAATCTGCTGACTGAGGCCATGCAATATGACCAAGAGCTACTGAAATGCAGGAGTATGTGCACCTTAACCCGAAACCATGAATTGGCTATAGTTTAACAAAAAGCTAAGCTAACACATAAGTAGGCCAATACTTCCCCCACAGGGGATACTGTTAGATGTTTTATGTATGAGTTCAGCACTGAGGGAAAAAAACCAAATGAATACATAAATACATTAAACCAACACTGTATAATATTATATTCCAACACAACCGTGTCTTTCTGCATATAATGCCAAAAATTTCTTCCCAAAATGTGATTTTTTGTTCTTTTTTTCTTACCTCTTTTCTGGAATAAACACTAAACTTGCTGAAAGCAGTTGTCTTTATGAGACAAAAAGCCCAGTTCAAAGCAGCAAAATGCCACCTTTGAGGTTCTGGTTCTGGTTTAAAACAATTTTATTCCCACATATACAGCATGGTTTCTGAGCTTTAAAAACCTGCTTTTACGTGGTTCTCGTAGGAAGAAAATTAGTAAACCTCTTCTGACAGATGAAATGCTTTTATTATGTTATGTTTATTTATTATGTTATATCGCAATTGGACCTTCTTAGCAACATAAACCAGAATTAACATAACATCTGCAAGTATGTGTTGAAGACTTTTTAAAATCCAGCTGAAGCAGCAAAAATGCAACATGCATTACTGGTTTCATAAAAGCATTTTTATTGATGATAAAAAAAGGTATTTTTCCACTAACAGTATTTTTGAGAATCATTACAGCCTGCAATTATATTTATACCAGAGAAATTGAAGCATAGAAAAAAGGAAAGGCATAGTTGGTCGTACAAAAGAACCCATAAAATAAAATAAATTAGATTTATTGGTTTAATTTAGGTTTAAAACATATCAGTGCATTAAAAAGTCAAATGCATTGTTTTAACAGATGTCTCCATGTATTTTTGTTTTTTGTTTTTTCTGAGCACATAGTAAAGTGTTAAGTCACTGGAGGCAGAAAAGAAACTGATCCGAGCCTGATGAATCTCATAGGCTTTTTGTGTGTTTTGTGTGGAAAATGTCTACGGTGGTTTCCTGGCACTGTCTGAGATCATAGTCACAAAATCCGATAGAGAATCGGCCCTGCGGGATGCACAGACACCAGAACTTAATCACTGAAAGTGAAGGAAAATGATGGATGAATATTTGTAGGTATGAAGTTGTAGCCTCACCTTTGGCCTTTTGAAGTAATCCAACCCTCTTCCAACTTTAATGATCCAACCATTATCAAACCTAATAAGAAATTTAATCTTTTAGTTTAGTGGCACAAACTAATCGGACTATTAAGGACATGTGTTCTAAGCTGAGAAAAAAACTTGTAAAACTAAATTTATTTAAATGAACAAACAATTGTAACGGTTGAAAATAAGGATACCTGATCTCTCTATCATGGATAGTGGAGGAGTACTGCAGATCCAGAGTCACTCCATGAGCACTAAGACTATTTTTTATCTCAGCTAGAGCACTGCTCTGCTGCCCGTTGTCAGCCTGCAGGAAAAATGTATACAAGTAAAAAAAAAAAACACCAAAAACTACTCAGGAACGACAACCATGACTGCTTTAGATTAATTCTTTTAGACCTCATTATGAAAATAACCTACCTCATCCTGTGAAGTGAGAAGATGGATTTTTTTCACTCCGCAATCGGCTTTTAGCAGCATTTCACAGAACCGCAGAAAGTTGTACAACTATAGAGAAAAAGAAAGGTGAAGGCTTTCTTTAAAAATTAATTTGGTAGATTTACACTCCAGTGAAATTAATTTAAACACATATAAATAAACACATATAATTCCAATTTACACCAAAAACAGTTCTTTATCCTTTAATTATATAACCAAAACAAATGTCAGAATCCACTTTGTGTCACACTAAACCCTCCTTGAATACAAAATTCAGTTAAATCATTGCAATAACTCTTACTTGTTTCTATCTATTGCTAGCTCAAGACACATTGATAAGCTTACTTCTTGATAATATGCTTGATTTATTTAAAAGTAACTAAAAATGCAGTTGATGTTTTAAAGCAAAGCCTAATCTAATAGAAATGATACTACAGAGAAGAAAAAGAGCACAATAGCAGCAATGCAGACAAAGCTCTTACTTGGTGGGTGTGCCGTATGTACGGATCTTCCACCCAGACTTCTGTGAGAGAACTGCTGATATATGGCTTGAATAGAGCCTCGTAGCTGTAACCAGTGGCATCTTCTGAAATTTTTATTTGTTCATGGTATTTCCCATCTGTTGAATCGGATGGGAAAAAATAATTAGTGTAGCAAACAAACACATCAGTCAGCAGTTGACAAAGCCCACACTTTAGTCTATAGCTAAATCATCACAGTCCCCACAGTATTCAGTTATTCCCCTGACTAAATACACATTTGTGCGATCAGTGTTTCGCATTATTCTAATAGTTTCTGTTCATCAGAGCACTTTACTTTAGCATTTAAAATGTTTTATGTTTGTTTACAAAAACAAAGTTGAAATGTGGTATGTAAGAAGTAAGTTTAATAAAGTACATGTTTCAGTTTTGGCTGGTACAGATGCCCCATTTGGAGTGCTTATTATCGCTTACTGGTGTATCACAATACCTTCTTTCATCTGGTTCACGTGAGCTTTGATTTGTTCTGCTCTATCCATGTAGCCCTTAATCTTCTCTCTGAAGTGTCCTTTCTTTGACTCATCTTTCACAGCTGCTTACATGAAAAAAAGTAAAATGATTTTTATTTTGCTTTACAGACTTTTTAAAAGTGCATATACTGCATATCAGAGGGATAAAATGAAACCTTTTAGCACGTCCATAAGCAGCTGAATGCCTTCCTGGTAGCAGATCAGAGACTCCTGGTGGCGTCCGCTCTGATCGAGCTCCACTGCCCGCTTCAGAACGGAGACGGCGGACGCCTCCATCCCTGACACATGGTTTTGTGTCATTTTTATGTTTCTTCTTCAGCTTTTAAATGGGAAATGGAGTGAAAATAAACTCTTCCCCTCCCAGCCGACACCTGCATGTGTGTCTCACAAAAACAACTCCGAAGAAACTTTTCATTTTGGGATAGGTATTCCAAGACATAGTAAATAAAAATACACTTAAAGTGTCTGTATTTCATCCGAATGCTTAGAATATATAAAAAAAAGTATAATAACTTTTACTCTTAAATATTATTTGAAAAGTAAGGACGGGAAACATTTGGAGGAAGACTTGAGTACTTCGGTGTAATTTAGGTGTAACACACCATCATTTCCGGTTGAGACAAGCAGGAGAGAAAATTTTATATAAATGTGATTTTTGTATGTTGTTGTAGTTTTCCTTCATACCAGTGTTCTACTTGTCAATAATGTGAATATAATAAGAAAATAAGTGGATTGTTAATCAAGTTTAGTTACTCTTCGGGCAGTTTGATTTAGGGGCTAGCAAGCCTGTAACCTTGGCGAGCATCGTTTCTTTAACTAAAGGGTTGTTAGCATGAGCATTTCAGGAGTCTGTCGGAGTTTGAGCTTTCTTTCGGTTAAGGTAAGGACACATATCTACTATTTAATACCTGACTGCATTCACCGTAAGGCCTTATTCGCTACAAAATTATAGTCTAATATGACGTAACTTATACAAGTTATGTTATAGTGCATTATTGGTGAGTACGTTTGATCTTAGTCCAACTTGTAGGCGAAAATGTCTTTTTTAATTAGTATTTTCGTTGTTGTTTTTTCATTATTGATAATTAATTTTTTTTTTGGTGAATTAAATTAATTTTAAAAGGAATTTTAATGAACACAATAAGGATGAACAGGCAGTAATTAATGTTAGACCCTACATTGCATGTTCATCGATGGTACAATCGGATCTCTTGGACACTGTATAATCTTGTTTATTGGGAAACAAAACAGCCTTCTAGGGGCTAGGTAATGCTGTGTTTGGCTTTATTTTCTTAATCTATGTTTTCATATGTTACAGACCTTGAGAGAAGCTACAGTTTTGTCACCCTGTGGATGGTTTCTTTCTGCGCGCAGCAAATTTTCCAAAGCCAGAATACCAAAAGAGGTGACTGCAAAAGTCTGTTTTTTCTGCTTGATGAAATAATAAATTGTAAATATATCAGGTTCCCAAAACACATAAATCCGGCATGGTAACAATGCAGCATCTTTGGGAACTTGTTTGTTTTGTTGTCTGACGTCAAAAGCTCTGTCTTTTTTCCCACTTAACAGCTTTTTGCTGAGAGATCAAAAGAACATGAGAAATATGGTGGTGATCCAAACCAACCACACAAACTTCATATAGTGACTCGAGTGAAAAGTGTGATGCGAAGACCGTATTGGGAGAAAGAGATGGTGAAACACCTCGGCCTTCAAAAGGTGAGGCTGCGGTCAAAGGGCAACATTTTCAGGAGGTCTTGTAATTATGTTTAATGAAGGAAAAAGTCCTTTCTGCTTTAGGTATCTGACAGCTGCCTTTAATATTGTCCAAAACGTACAACTTAAGGTTAAAAATAGCATTTATATTAATACATATTGTATGTGGTCATGTATGTAGAACAGTTTTGAAAATTGTTAGCTGCAATTGCATTACCTTTAGCAAACATCTGCTTACAGTAAAAGTACACGTTGAGTTAACCTTGTTTTGTTTTTTTCTCTATGTCTTGCGTTAGGCTCACATGCCAGTGATTCACAAAAATATACCCGCAGTCAACAGCCAATTGAAGTTTGTCAAGCACCTTGTGAGGTAAGATTGCTGTGCCAAATGTGGTTAACGAACATGTTACACATATCAAAATAACAGAAGCTAGCGGTAAACAAAACAAAAATATTAGGAAGTACTGATGTCAGCAGTTACTTGAAAGGATTTAAAAAACATGTTTGTAGGGTCTAAAACTAATTTATTAATACACACAAACAATTTTCATCTTTTTGTTTACTCAGGATACAGCCTCTGAAGACTCCATATGGGCTCCCTTCCGAGCAAGATATGGCTGACACATACATCAACAGCAAGGGAGAGTTGATTGTGCGTCGCCTGCTCCAACCGGCTGACCACAAGGCTATTGAGCCATAGTTTTGTTGTATTAAGTGAGTTTTTTGTTCATAAACATACAAACTAATAACTTCCCATCTCTTACTTCTTTGAAATGATCTTTTTAAACGAAAAATGTAATTTAATTGTAACTGATAACATATGGCAGTAGACCAAGTTCTCCTTATGATGTAGGATTACTGAGATGACTATCCATTGCTGCGGGTCACAAAAGCTGCAACCTCTTAACCGCTACAGAAGGGAAAGGGGGGGGGAAGAGATGAGTATGTAAATGAACGTTGAATTAAAAGGTTTCTAGTAAGAATTTCAATTGTAAGATGTATTTATTTTATAGTTGCAATACATTTTTTTTATAATATATATTTGTGAAAACAGTCTGGAGGTCCAAAACAGCAAATCACAGATGAGTGAAAATCCTTTGCATTTCACAAAACATCAGCAGTAATGGATCAGTTTTTTTATAGAGCCCAAATGAAGCTGAACCATATTTTAAATGAAAAGCAGTCAGACTTTTAATTTGTGTAGAAATACCAGGACATTCTTGCTGACCTTTTCTGCTGATCCAGTTAATATCTGGTCGTTGTTCAGCCTGTGTACAAAACTTATATTGCTGTCTTGAGTTCATATATCGCCTCAAGGGATCACTTGCAAGTCATGTTAGTAAAATTACAAATCATAACTTGTTCGAACACTTAAGTTTGTGAAGTGTTTTTCTCTCCAAAATGTTACTACATAAGGTCAAAAGTTGGCACACCAGTAAAGACTTTATTCCGTCAAGTTTATTTTTTATAAGTACCTGTGAACTTCAGTGAAGTCTCGGAGGCGACCATGTTGGGAAAAGCACATAAGAGCCAGAACGCAATGAAGATTCCTTTACAGTCGACTTTTATTATTACACCACAGCCCAAGTAAGAAGAAGCCCTCCGAATGAATAAAAACTCCTGGCTTATGTAGAGGAGGTTAGATGGAAGATACCATCCCACAGGTACCAAAAGACACAGAAATCCTAAAAATCTTTGACAATGTTCACACTGAATTTAAATATATATATATATATACACACACACACACAAAACACAATTTCCTCAATCATACTAAAATTAAGTCAGGATTAACCCACTTCGCCAAAGTATTCTTCCACAAACTTCCCCTTCACATAATTCAACCTTCCTGTCCCCTCCCACTGGAACAATTACAATGTGCCTGAAGACCTGGGAACTCCTTTCTTCCATGCATTATCCTGAGACACAAATCAAAATCAAGTACAGATATTTAATTCCTTATATATTCAACATTTCCTACCCAGAAACATTATCCAATTAAACTGCTTACATCTTTGTCTTCACAGGTGCACAACATGGGAGAGTCCACATCAATAAACCAATTAATCAATTAACGTTTAATCATTTTAGAATAAAATACAATTATCAATTTCTAACAATAAGATTACAACTCATTGTGACAGTACCAAACTGCGCAGAAAAGTACCTGCACAATTTTCAGGCTTGTTTTGTGTGTATGCAAGTTTTATAAATGAGGCTCCAGATCTGTAGCTGGATTATTGAGCATAAGAGACATTAGAACAGTAACAATGAAAAAATGTCATTTTTATTGGATCAGTTACGAATATATGGACAAATCACTTTTCTTAAAGAACCCAGTTTCTTAAGTTATACAATCCCACCAAGGAGTTTAGCAAATATAGAAGAATCTACAGAAGCGTAATAAAAAATGAGTCAAAACACAATATATATTCAGCATAACTCATGACGCATTCATATTTGTGTACATTTTATATTTGACCTCCTGTTTCAAGATCACTGTAACAAAGGGCCGACAATTGAATCTTGTTACACACATGCATCACTAACCTCCATCATAAAATTAAAAGTATTTGAAATGACAAAACACCACTATTGCGGCTTCCAAGATGATACATTTAGCCGCTGAGAGCCGTAGGTCGGGTCCTGATGGTAAGCCGTTTGTGACGCGCCCGGATGAGCTTTATAGAAATACGCTGAATCCAAGGTACGTTTGGCAGATTTATTGCGCTTTGCATGGAGTTATAACAGCAGGAATGGATAAGTGGATGTATGAAAAACAGCATAATGAACGGAAAAGTATGAGGCATGAAAGAATAGCGGTCAACAAAAATTATGGCTACACCCACCCGATTCTCATCCGTTCTGCAGGTGAGAGCGTACCTTTATACACGTCCATGCAAGCACACACCCTTTCACGTGAACCACACCTCTGCCACCCACACACTGCACCCTATCCTGTATGTCTCCTACAACCACGATGTTGCATGTGTAACTAAGTTTTCCTAATCTAAAAATGACATTTTTTAAATAAGGTGGAACCAGGCTTTGATCAGATAAATGCATACACTTGAACATTTTAATTTAAAAAATTAATGTTTTTTTTCCACTGAGAAAAGAAACATTAAAAAGGCTTTTTACAAGGCTTAATTAGGAAGCCCTGAGAAACAAAACCAGAAAGCCATTTAAACCTTTCAGTCATCTTCAGAATCTGAATCGGATTCATATCCTCGGCCTCTGATGGTTTTCTTCTCCACTTTTTTGAACTTTGTTCCTGATTTCTGCGTAGCTGTTGGGGGCTCCATCAGGTTTCCACTAAAACAAGACAAGATGAATTATAGATTTGCTTATAATAATAATAATAATAATAATAATAATAATAATAGATATATTAATCCCCAGAGGGAAATATAGCTGCATGTAACCATGATTGTAGTGCAAGAGAGTCACCAACATCAAAGAGTTAGCTTAGTTTATATCTCACCTGTAGTTGATAACATCTGCACATCCAAGTCTCCATTCAAGCACCTCTGTGGAAAACTCATCTGTGTTTCCCAGATCAGTAAATCCAACAACATAGTCATTAGATTTTCCATCTATAACCAGAGCCAGTGTAGGTATTATTCTGATGCGTAGCCTCTCTGTCAAAAATGGTGCTTTTTCTGCATTTAATTTGATGAATTTGGTCTCAACGTGCTTTTTAGCCAAGATGGCCAAGTGTTTGTCAAGGATCTTGCATCTACACGTAGGATGGGAGACAAACAACAAATTTAGTTACTTCATAACAACAAACTATACAAAATAAGTCGACTGAATCTGTATAAAATCTAAGTGTAGAAGCAGGCTTTACTGTGACCCCCCACCACATACTTATACTTGATTAAATTAGGGAAACAACCAGTGATATAATCCATTTTAAAACAAATGATTCAGTAAAAATACCAGCATTAGTTCTGCTCAATGTTCTCATTCATATATTGTTCAGTAACTTTGTAATACGTTACTAATGGCTACTTGTGCTCTTACCTGAAGGTTGAATTCCTGTAGAAATGGCAGACAACTTTTTTGCTCTCCTTCACTTCCCCAAAAAAATCTTTCTCACTGGAGATTTCTCTATACTCCCCATGGCCTTTAGATAACCACTCCTTTAAAAATAAAGAAAGTTCAAAATAAATAACCCAATAATAGAAAACACGTTTTGTTTTAACATTCAGCTACAATGAAAGATTTTGTTGACACATGCAACCAGTTAAAAAAAGTCCACTTCCTGTGGCACTCGTCTGTAGATTACACCGAGGTAAATCATTATGCTACTACAAAACTGTCTTCTGTATCCATCTTATGCAGTCTACATAAAAAAACAGATCTTTGTGAAACAAAAGGACAAAATATGAGACAGTAGAGTGGGTTGTCTAATAACTGGAAGGTCGGATGTTTACATCCCATATCATCCCAGTGACTCCCTCCTAATACCTAATATTTGACAAAATATTACTTTCAACTGTATGAAGAAAGAAACAAAGAAAAGATAAAATAATTCCTATGAAATAATTTAGATTATGTTAAGTTCTAAAACCGACATATTTTCAATAGTCCACATTTATTTGGCTTTGTGAGTTTACTGAAAGCAAGCAATGAAAAATAATGTGTTCACTATTTACATGTCACTTACCTGCTTCTGTTTCTGAGCTTTTTTAAGGGCTTCTAAGCGTCTCTCCTTCAGCCTCTCCAAATCATCTTCATCCATTTCATTGAGTTGAGTCAACTGTGCATCCACCTGCTCCTCCGCCAGCTTAGCTGTCTGCTCCAAAACCTTTGATAAGATATCTATTGACGGATTGGCCATGGCTGCCTGCTTAATGTGATAGACTGAATCTGAAAGGGACAAGAACAGGTAAATTTTTATATAAAACAAAACATAAACACATTAAAAACATTGTTTAAATACAACAAATCTAACATTGATACATTTGCAACCCACAACTGTGCCATAACTGCACCAGGTTTATATGAATAATAGATTAAAAGAGGTATGAATTCAAAGCTTTAGTATAATTTTATCTGAATGAGCTACTTAGCTTTTCATTAAACATGTTAAAAGTCATAT
>JBAMHX010000014.1:10232644-10244124 GCA_037177515.1 Pseudomugil tenellus | reverse complement strand
TATTAAATTTATATTCTTCTCAATCTAAAGAAACCAGTGTCCTCGTCCTTGACAGGAAAAACGGTCTCCTACAAGGGTTAAAAGCATTGTTTACAGTACACATTATTGAATTCAATATGAAAAAGTAGGAAGATGGGGAGCCCACCAGTAACTTTAAATAAAACTTTGGCTAAAAAAATGTAGTGAGATAATGTGTAGCGTGCATTCGGCACACACCACAGAACATCTGTTTCACATAAAAAAAGGATGTAAAATGTTAACAAACAGGAGCACATCAGTCTCTACTGACAGCTTCCAGGAATGTAAGGGCACCTTTGACCTGACCTACAGCCTGAAACATGGAGTTGTTTGACTCATTGCATTACTTCCTTTCATGCTCTCCTTCTCTATCACTCTTTCCTTTCCACATGGCTGTTCAGATGATAAAGTTAATAAATATTTTTTACAGAGATGAACATGTTAATCATGTGTTTGGTGTATATTTTCATCATTGCAAGTGCCACAGCAGAAGGTAAAGTTAGATGACCCCTGTTGGATCATGTTTCCTCATACTCCACTTACGATTTGTGAGGTGCTACGCGGGGGTGACGGGTCATTCGCAGCTGAGCCTCCCCTCGACCTGGCAAAGATGTTAAACCATTAACTGGGTAAACAGCGCTTTGTAAATCATTGGTAAAATAAATTTTGAACATGAAAATGTATCTTTCGAAATACATACTTTGCCTTTGCTGTGTAGATGATTGTTTTGCATCCTGTGGAAAGAAGAACAAAGTTATGAGGCTGATCTTAACAGCAGAAGCAACAACAATCGTGCAGACTAAAAAAAAGAGTATTTGGAGGTGGTGCTGGGTGACATGAATGCAGCTGTAGGTAAAAAGGACTGCAACATCCTTTTATATTAACTGACTATTCTTTTGGCTTAGATGGAAAGATCTTAACTGGTTTATCTCGTCCCTTTAAAAAGAGATAAACAGTCATCTAAATGCTATGAAGTACCTGCAGCCACCACAAGGATACAGTTTAAGGTTGTTACTTTTTAGCTGGTTCATGTAGCCCCTGGACAGAATTATGGGACAACATGAAATCTCCACAATCTTATGCTCCATGCAGCTATTAGACTGAGCTGACTGATTTCTAAGCTGTGAGTTTTATTAAGTATTTTACAGGTTTTTTTTTTTTTATTTTTTATCACTGATTCAAATGCTCACAGAGAGACACCACTGTACTAAATACAATAAGATGAACAATCAGGGTTATGTGATAGTGTCACAACGGAAAAATAAGTATACTAAATAACAAATATATTCGAAGATCTGAGCAATAAACAAGTTTAATTTTCCCAGACTGTATTATCCACAACGTGAGTATAATGTTATGCTAGAAGTGGCTAACCCACGCATACCTTGTTGTAAAGTATTCGTTGAGCATGGTCACCCCGTAGTGTTTGCTGGGATGTCCAGGACTGAGTCATGTCCTGTGTAACAGAAATGGGTGGGCGAACTGATGAATCCTCACTGAGAGAAACCACACACATCCTAATCTTGTCTTCAGAACCTTCCTAGAGCCACTTATTTTTCTAATTCATACACATGCAGATAGGCTGTCCATGTCTGACAGCTGACTTTCATTACCAGCCATTTTCCACCCCAACAGGGGAAGTGTGGCTGGATTTAAATGAGTGCTAACTTCTGGTATAAAATTCAGAGACATGATTTACATGCTTGAAGTGGTTGTGATCAGTCCCCGTGCAGTAAAATGAAAACCCCACCTTAACAGAGTTGCTGCACTAATGTAAAAACAGGTGCATGCAACAGCAGCTTATTTACTTTAAATGAGAGAAAGATGCTAACTAAGGACTGAAGTTGTATAAATGCACTTGACAAGAGACATTATTTTACACTTTTGAAAGAGCCTATCAATGTATTTAACAAAAAAGTTATCGGTTTGAGCTACAACAAGTAAACTGCATCATCATCAGTTCTCAGTGCGAAAATGACAATAAAATGTTTCTGTACATTACAGCCATCTGTAGAACACATATTAGAGCAAAATATGACCTTACCAAGCTTCAGTGTTTCCACTCATCAGAATTAATTTCGAACAGGAAACATGTTGGTATCTACACAGTCTAGGATCTCTACTGAGTCACAATTGGGGGGGAGGGGTTTTTAATATTGACACAGGTTAAAAAGTTGTTTCAGTGGTTCAGCTTTGACTGTAGCTATTGCAATGACTTGAATACAAATTTATCTTAACTCTGTGGATTTCTTAATACAATTTTTAAATTCAGCTTTGTTTTTTGCAAGTAAACATTTACTAATTCATTTATTCAAAGTCTACTGTGGTTACATTTTCCACATCCGTTTCCCCTCTATCTTTATGACTACCATGATGATGATGATAATTTCTATCTAAATTCTTGCTATATGATGAATCTCAAATGCCATATGTTACTGAACAATAACGTGTTCCCCTGCAACATTTTCCTGCATAATGGAGAGTTCAAATCATGGATATTCATGCAGTAAGACCACAGTGCTAACCACCACACCACAGTGAAACCCTACTTTAAATAGCGAAGCATTCAAAAGAGGGAAGATGCTAAGAGGACACTACTAAACAGACAAAACCAAACTGACAGGGAACAGAGGAATCACTCTTTTGCTATCTAAAATAACTAGTCTGATACAATTCCTGACAGACCATATTAACATGTTAAACCTCTCCTTTTCCACCCACAGCCGACAGTGCCAACCACAGCACTTGCACTAACTGAAACAGGATGAATAAAAAGTGTATCTTGTGAGCTACTGCTCACAACTGAGGGACTGTGATGGTGTCATTCACATGTTCATATCGACATCTAAAATGATTGAGACCATGATGACTACACAGTAGGACATGTGAATATTTATGAGTCTGCACCTGATTTATAGGGACAGAATTGCATCCATTGAGCACTGTCGTCTTCTCCCGTTATCTGATAATAATGTCTCCTGATTTGATTTGCCTGAAGTCACAGACAGACCTCAGACACTAATCTGATTATACTGTATATCATTCATTTGCTTTTTTACTGCAATCTGATTCTTCATATTAGCAACTACTGAGATGTTTGAGAAATTAAGCTTGAAATTAATATCTCATCATATCTGCAGGGTGATAAGTTAAAAAAAACATCCAGTAGCACAGAAAAAGCCCGAATTAGCACAAGCCACTTAAACGTTGCACTTTGTTCCTTTTATAACAAAATATCATATTGCGTTTATTTTATCTTAATAACTGGATTTAGTGATTTAGTGGTGAATATATTTGGTCTAATTTAAAAAATGAACACTTTTAACTCAAAGGAAATCTGAGGGGATGCATGTGCTAACTGAAATATGTTCATAAGATTTTTATGAACCTGGTCTATAAATCGTCTCTCCTGCTTATCCCACCCACTACAGAGCACCCTGGAGGGAAAGTGTTTCCTCTCGCTGTTCATCTTTTCACTTCATTATCTCTCCTTCCTCAGTCACCAAGGACACATCACGAGGCCTCAATCCTTTCCTTGTCCAACAACAACAAGCTCTCCCAGGTGGAACATCATCTTGCTATCTTCCTCTTGCCCTTTCCCAACCTGTTTCTCCATTCCTCTCCTTTTCTCCTGTTGTGCAACCCACACAGTTATGCAGCTACCGGTACTTATTTTCTTTTTAAAAATGTGAATCATTCAACATTCATTTTCCAATATAAAGATTAACTACTTTTCATTTTGATAAGAATAAGTTTTTGATCTATAATTCATTTCAAAGAGACTTTGTACTTTTTAAAATCTCAAATAGTTTGTTCTGAGTCTTAGACAGGTGGTTAAAATATACCACCCAATGATCTTATCTTGGTATCTGCGAGAGATGCACCATATTAAATAATGAAATAAAACATGTGCAAAACAACTGATGCATGCAGTGATTATTAGTAACACCGCTCTGAGCTGCTGCTTGTGTTGGTTTCTAAGTGTCTGTTCTGAAGTTTTTCAAATTGTGTTGAATACAAGATTGTAAGCCTCAACTGAGGTTGTTCATAAAATGACAAATTAGTTCTGAGTAAAACTAGTTTAAAAAAAAATCCTAATTAAACATAAGAAATGCCTTACCTCAAAAATATCTTTGGCACAGCAGTGTTTGCTTCTAGTTACCTGGACAAATCGAAGGACAGAAATATTTTACATTAACAAAGCGCCACAAAAAGCTAAAACTTACAGCAACGAACAGGGACTTTTGTGACACTCCAGAGAACTTTCAAATGCAAATTTTAGATGCAACACACACTTGCACGTAATGTGCTGATGAGTAAATATGGCACAGTCTCGCATGAAGTAATACACAATAAGTAGACCAAATAGTTTCATTCCTTCCCCAACAGTTGCTCATACAATAAACTTTCAGACTCTGTTAAAAAGATAAACTCACAAAAAGATAATCACCCTTTGCATTTTTCTTCCCGCTTTTTTTCCGGTGCATTCAAACCACTTTACTGTAACCCCTACTGTGTAACGCACACAGACAGTAAATGTGAATGCTGTAGCCTGTTCGTGACTCATATCTTCAAAATCACAGCTGTACAAGATCAGCCGGATGCCTGATGCAGGATACTTTCGATTTGCATCCACACAGTAACCCCTTTACGAACACCTCAGCTTGCAACTAAAGCCTCAAAACCGTATCATTGAGCTTTTATATATAAACCAAAATGTTTCCACTTTTCCATTTGTCTCCAAATGACTGTTTTCTTCTTTCTATCTGTATATTTGTGTGAATTAAACACAACTCTGCAGCACAAAATACCAGCATTAGATATCTCATTATTGTCTTTCTATCATAAAATATCCAGCTTATCTTATTTATTTGGTTAATATTATTATTCTAAATTTCCATTTATCTTATGCGCTGAATAATAAATTCTTCCAGCATGGTCGTAGACACCTTTGTCGTATCTCCCTTACAAATTGAATTTCATAGTAATTTTGATGAAATGCATTTTATTTGCTTCCCCCATGTGTGTTTTGTAAACACTGAGAAAAACTGTGTAGTGTAACTGTCATGCACATGCCTCTGTTTGAGTGACTGTGTCTGCAGATGGAGAATAATGAGTGTGAGAATTCTCTGATATTGCAACCACAAGGCAGTTATTGGATCATAATGACTCAATGAAAAACAAGACACGAGCACTTTAGCTACCTGTGGTTTGGTTTTGCACAAGCAGATCAAGTTCATCAGTTTATGTTTACAAGCCTTACATTAGTGCTACTATTATATCCTTTGCTATGTGTTTCTCAAGTCGCGTTGCAAGCTTCAACTCTGGTGCAATACCCAAATGAGTAAAAGTCCTCAGGGGCCAAATAACCAAAACCCATCATAACACCTGCAGCAAGCAGAATGGGGCTAGGTATGACTATAAACCAGCTGCTGCATTCTTAAAGTTACTGAAATTACTAAAGTTATATTCCATCCCACGTTGCTTTCTTGCACATCTTTGCAAAGCGCTTCAAGTTGAAACCATTTTAAACGAAATGCTAATCTCTACAAAAGCCTGTAAGATTTACAAATAACTGAATATATTTATGCATACGAACATAATTCTTGTATTTGTGATAAAAAAAATCCTGTAATTTCCCATTGAAACATAAATCTGATGTAAAGTAACACCACGAGACTCCTAAAAGTCAAATTTATCATCCATCTATATGGGACACAATACTCGCCTGTCACTAATAGTCTATTTTTATTAGCAGGGTATATTTCTCCTCCATACATCATCTCACCTGAGAATATGCGCATCGAAGCAGAAAGCAGACAATAGAAAGTTTCTCTTTTCTACCGAGGGCGGTAGGCATGGTTTCCGGATGGTCAGTGCGCTCCGGTGTCCATAGCGTTAGTGTAAGCGGTGTTTCCTTTACCGTTACGCAGGCATCAGTGGATCCGCCGTGAAGCGGCTGCAGAGCTTCTCACTGGCGGACACAGAGGGGGATGTAGGCGGGCCGGTAACGTCAGAGATGACACACGCCAGCCTACTCATGGGGATCACGACTCACACAACCACCTCTGTTCAACACATAGTTTAGAATGAGGAGTATATCACAACATACATACTGATGGTAGGTATATAACACGTTTTATGGCATCGATTTTCACCAACAGACCCTAAATAATTGATAAAATATGTAGACTTTTCTTAAATAATTTGACACAGAGTGTGTAACTGATGTGGAACTATGCCTGTGAAACAGATGGAAGACATATTAGTAATTTTAATAATTACAATATAATAATTTTATTTGTAAAGCACTTTCAGTTAAAGTGCTGTACAAACAAAATAAAACATCAGCCACTAAAAATATCAACCACTAAAAAAACATCAATCAATAAAAACAAATCAAGACATATAAGACAACGTAAACAAGTCTTGAGCTTATAAAAACATCCAGAGAACACGCCTGCCTAATATCCAGTTGAAGATTGTTTCAAAGTCTTGGTGCATGGAAAGAGAAGGCTTGCTCTCCATCTTTTTTCTGACTAGGCACCGTTATAAGAGATGTATATATATTATTCTCCTCCATTTTAATGTTAGTCAGAAGTCATAGAAAATAACATTCCGATTCTTAATAGGCTAAATTGATGAAAAATGTATAAATAAAAACAGAATGCTGTGATTTTTAAGGCTAAAACAAATAATGGCAACAAATCAGATGCTAGAGATGGGACATTTTACTATTTTATTGGAAACATTAGTTCATTTGGAAAATAGTTCATTTGATGCCAGCAGCACATTTATAAAGCAATTGGAACAGGAGCGACAAAGAAAGGTAGCTGGTATAAATCTAAAGGATGAAACCAGGTGATGTATTAATTGAGGAATGTTGGTCCATTCTTGTGTTCTGCACCATTCTAGTTGTTCAGTCCTATTCTCTAGTTGATGGATTGTTTTTATTCCATGATGCAATAAATGTTTTCTACTGGCCGACGCTCTGGACTGCAGGGAGGTGAGTTCGGCAACCTGACTCTTTCCCTGGAGCCCTGAAGAAGATGCAGGGATTAAGTGCAGTGCAATATACAATGTCCTTCCAGAAAGAGAGATATTGTCTGGATGGATTCATATATATTTAAGCAATGATGATAAATCACATCTTTGCAGATGTGTAAATATACTAATGCCACCCCATCCTTTCAGAAACACATGGTCTGCTAATAACAAGCTCAATGGTCACTACTTATTTTACTCCACAGGACGTTATAACCATGGTTTCCAAAAAGATTTTTTTAAATAATCTGACCACAGAACAGTTTTATACTTTTTTATACTATGCCGCTTTGAATTAGCTTTGGCCCAATGAAAATGGCGACATTTGTGGATTATGCACATATGGCTTCTTTTGTGCATGATGGAGTTTTAATCTGCACTGGTGGTTTGCCAGTGAAATGTGTTCACAGGCAGTGATTTCTGGAAGTGCTCCTGAGCCCATGCAGAGATTTCCAGTAGATAATCATGCCTGTTTTTAATGCAGTGCTGCCTGAGTGCCTGGAAGTCTCAAGCATTCAGCTTTGACCATCTGCCTTGTCCTCTGTGCATTTGGCTGCATCTGGACAAGTTTTACCATTTTATACATCTGATTTGTTCTCTCTGAAATGCTTCTTCTGTTACTGATCTCTTGCCAATATACACACAGAGTTCGTTGTCAAGTTCTTTTCTCATTGTTTTGAATTGTGCCAATTACCGCCTTTAATACTTCTGCTTTTTTGAGAAGCCATCATTTTCCAAACAAACTTGTTTTTTCTGTGAAATAATAAAAAGCCTCAGTTTTTCGTCATCTTTAGTTTATCACAGGGCCACACATCTAGACAAACAACCATGCACACACACTCACACCTAAGGTCAATTTAGAGTGTCCAATCAGCCTATCCCCAAGGTGCATGTTTTTGGACTGTGGGAGGAAGCCGGAGAACCCGGTGAGAACCCACACTAACACGGGGAGAACAGGCAAACTCCACACAAATAGGCCACCGCCCGAGCCAAGGATCGAACCAGCAACCTCCTTGCTGTGCGGCTACAGTGCTAACCACCTCGCCACCGTGCAGCCCCTCATTCTGAAAATAAAAGATGGTTTTCAGAGGCATGCAAATAACTTCATTCTTATTTTCTTTACATTTTACACAGCATCACAATGTTTTTAACACTGGAAAATCCTCAGAGAAACACTACAATTTAACTTCATCCATAAATTTATTGTTTAACTAGTTCATTTGATGAAATATTGTATGAAAGTACATAATTGTATAACTTTGAACAATCAACAGTTGTGAAGTTAAACTTAGTTTACAAACTAAACCCATGTCTTACTGGAGGGAGGCTGTAGCTCGGGGGGGTAAGAGCAGTTGTCTGCCGACCTGAAGGTTGGTGGTTTGATTCCAGGCTTCCCTGACTACATGATAAAGTGTCCTTTGGTAAGGCACTGAACCCCATGACCCATAAAATGTAAGCATCTGCTAAATGACTGTAATGTACTGATTAGAAATAAACTTGAAGCGTTTACAGTGATTTGCAAAGTGAAAGGAACTTGGGGCCAACATTATGGCGACTACAAAGATGTCAAAGTACTCACATTCAGTGCTCAGGTAGATGTATACCAGGGTTAAAAAAGATCTCTGTAGAAGTTTAAGTTCAACGCTAGAATCTGTGCAAAGCCACAACTTCCCAAAAACATTTTCAATGTACATAATGTGAGAAATGATATGTCAAACACCTCGAGCTTCAGCCTCTTAGGCTGCACACCTCGTTTGTCTTCTCATCTCTCTTTAGGACACATTAGATTATCTGATTCATTCATTATTCTTCATGAGGCACTCTGGTTTTTAACGTCGCTCCAACTTGGACAGACTTTGTTTTGTCATCCTAAAATATGGCCTGACTCAAATGCGTCTGGAAGGAAGCTGAATAGAAGAGGGGAAAGTGACTGAAGATGGATATATTGGCGCTTTGATGCAGTAGTTATGGGATAATGAGAGACATCTTAATCTTTAAAATAAAAGTTAATCAGTATGCTTGTTAGGGAGGCATAATCTGGTACCATTATTGTTTAATAATTGTATCGAATTGTATCGCAGCAGCACATCCCCTTAGAAAGAAACTCTAATTTATTTTAACTTTCCATTAGTAATTGATTTCTCTGACATAAAATATATATGTTTATTAATTAAATAGGAATATTACCTATACTAAACAAGGACACATTCATTAAGTAGATATAGTGGTTACTCTCCACTGGGATTAACTGCCTCTCAGCAGGTTTTCTTGACATTTCCGAAGCTTCAAAGCTTCAAAGCTTCACTTTTTAAATCTTTCAGGATTCATTTGATTACAACATTAACAAACATTAAAAATGGGATATTTCGTATTGAAACAGTGGAAGTTAAAAGGATAAACTGGGAATGGAAGGGGATGAGATACCTAGAGCCATCCTCCACAGACAATATAGCACCCATGGTTACAGACCCATGGCGACAAGACCTCAAAGGCACAACCGCATCCCTTGACACGACCTGCTTAGAAACTGTCTCGCCTCACAATCCCGCCTTCCTCTCAGCACACACTTCTTCTCCCAGACACACACACACACTCAAATCCAAACGGACACGTAGAGGTGTGGGGACAGTAGGAGTAAAGGCCAAGCTATGAATCTCTCTCCCTGCTGCTAGGTTTAGTTGCTATGGAGATTCTGTGGGATATCTAGATTTCTGTAGTTAGAGATTAAAATATAAAATATTTGACTTCACCTTATAATAAACCATCTGCTACTAAGACCTTTTTTCTCAAGGTTAAGTTTTAAACACTCTAAATGGGCTTTAATACAAATTCATAATAACTGTCCAACTTAGAGAACTTGCAGTTTTGTTTGTTGCAGGAAGTAAAAGCTCCCTTCTGAACTTTATGTTGTTACCGTTTGTATAGTGAGGTGAATTATGGGTACACATCATCCAGTTTTTGTTTCCGTTATTTCCACTCAAAATAGTAAAGTCAACCTTTCTCTTTCAAAATGTGTCTTCTGAGAAAGATTTTAGTCATCATTCAAGAATGAATCATATAAGCCAAGAATGCAGCTCGTGTGTGTGTGTGTGTGTGTGTGGGTCGGGGGGGGGCATGCTCTCAGGTTTAATTGAATAACTGAGTGAATGTGATTAAGAACTGAAAATATTTTATTTATTATGATCATTTTAAAAATGTTATTCCATTATCTTTAAAAAGGGTCACATACATGTTAATAGAAACATGTATTTTAGTAATTTAGTGAATATATTTTTCAGATGTGTGATAGGACAGTTTAAACTGGGTGGGTGGTCCTTATGATACAGGATGTGCTGCCAAGCAGAAGGGTTGTCTGCACAGAGGAAAGGTCCAAAGTTTGGTGTGCTGATTGTTTACATAAATATAAATATTTACATAAGTATTTTTATGCTTTGCAAAACTTACAAAACTTACTTGGTCTTATTCTTCTGCTCTCTTGCCACAAGATGATTAACTACTAACATGAGACCCTGAATTAAACTTTTCAAAGATTTTCCTGTCACAGCATGTTAACATTATTACTGGCTTTGTAAACAAAATAAAACTCAAATAAATGTATATATAAAATATATTGAAAGAGAAAGTTAAAATGAGTAATACAGTGATGCACATTGACAAGATGTATCAGCAGTGGTTCAGGTACATCACAGTGAACAAAGAGCTCTCCCTTTTGGCCAAAATGCGAACTGACGCTCTCCTCTACTTTAGCTGGATTACGAGTATACTGAATGTTGAACACATTGTGTTAAAATGTTCCCATATGCAAAAAAAAAAAATAAAAATAAAATAAAATAAAATACTTGTAGGTTGTGTTGTTGCAGATAGTTTTACACGCGTCTATGTATTTTTTTTTTATTTATTTTGCATCTATGTAGCCAGTTAATATTTATGCCAAGTGACTGTTTCTTCATTGATACATATTTTGTGAGAAATGTTTGTGTCTCTAATGCATCCTGGATCTGGTTAGTTTCTTTCTTTGGTGACATTTGCTTTTTGAGGTTATTTTATGTAACTTCGTAGTTGTTTGTCAATTTTTGCAACATTTTGCAATTTTTCTCACATCTCTGTGGGGGTTATTATGCAACTACTTGTTATTTCTGTTTACAGATTTTTTTTAATTTATTTTTTTGCAGAACTAACAACCACTTTGTGGTTAACTGTACGTCTTTTATAGTTGCTTTGTGTTTCTTTGTTATAACTTAATATTATTTTTGCAGTAGGCCTATAGGCCTATAGACAGATTCACTTCTCTGAACTGAACCCCAAATGGCTCCAATAAGAAACTGAGCCCACAATACCAGTCACCTGTGATGTGTGTGCTTTCTATGACTCGAGTTGTGAATTTCTTATTCGGTTTATTCTGTCTTATTCAATATATA
>JBAMHX010000014.1:10213580-10228115 GCA_037177515.1 Pseudomugil tenellus | reverse complement strand
TATATAACAAGCAGTCCAGCAGGTTTGAGATGTTTCTAATCTGATTCAAATGAAATGGTTCCAGCCGCTTATCAAGTTCTCCTCAGCATACCTCAAACAGAAATCCAAAATAAATTGATGCATCTTACAGCAACTTAAAAAAAGCCAAAGCCAAATAGAAAAAATATAAACAAACAAAAAAAAAAAACATGACAAAAAGACTAAGTAACTTTATCGTAATGATACCAAATTCAAAGTATAGATACACTGGATATCAGAAAGAGCCTAAATGTCATAGAAATGTGTTTACGGGCCAGGCTGGACCCATAAGACATGAACAAAATCTTCCTTTTAAACTTATGAAGCTGTATTTTGGGAACCACACTGACACATAATCCATTTCATCACTATGTGAGTCAAGTCAGACAGAACATTGCTTTCTGAGAATCATCTCTTTTTTCTTTCTTTCTCTTGAATTTTGTTAGAATTTATTGATTAACAACGTAGTGGATCAATTTAAAAACATCCAATTCTGCTTGGATCAATATTATTACATATTGTCATATTCCCCAATTACATTCAGGTTTAACTAAATCTTTCATTGCAGTGTTGGATTACTTGAACAAATCTGAAAAACAAAATGAAAAGTAGTGGAAGAGAGAAATTGTATAAGTTGAGCGACTACATCAGTGGGGATCCCTATTCGTCAACTAAAAAAAACGTCATTTCCCTCGACCCAATGCTACAGCCTGGTCCACTTCCCTGCTGCGGGGTTTGTGTGCAGCCTCCCGGAGAATCAGGCCCAATGAATACACAGTCCAAACACTGCGCGTCGAAGAAGATACACTTTTAAAAAAGGAGAAAGACACAAAGAAGCAAAGTCGGAAGCGCGAGCTACCCGCAACGGGAGCTGGAAGTTGAACCCTAACCAGCGTTTTCGTCTTTACAGATTTACCAAGAACCGAAAAACGACGGCGAGTGTCTGAGCAACATAAAGGAGTTTCTCAAGGGTTGCACATCGTTCCGCGTCGAGGTAAGTGTTTTTTTCAGATTTAGGCAATATTTTGGGTGTTTGTTGGACATTTATGCTGTGGGGAGTTGTTTAAGACGTGGAGTTTGCATGCTGGAGAAGATACAACAGACAATGCTTTCATGTAGTGGCCAGACGGAGCCCTGACACACAGAGGGGAGGCCGAGAACAATCACCCATCTCTGGGCTCAGAGAGAGATATGTACCGTACAGTTAGCGGTACATATACAACATTTCTTCCTCCTCAGGCAGTAAGAATTGGAAAAAAGAAAAGAATTGCTTTACTTCTCCAGCTCCATCCATAAGCAGCTGTTTAGTGTTTACGCCTTAGTATAATTAATGCAAAGCTTTGTCCGTGGGCTCTTTATTGTCACCAACACCTCACACTGCTTATTATCCAATCCTTTTTCTTCTCAAACTGAAGCTCTGAACAGCAGAGAGCAGTTGTTTTGTAAGCACTGTTCAAGCCAATAGTCATATTATTATGAAGTTTAAAATCTAAGCTTGTCCATTGATTCAACATCTCATTCCTGCAGGCCTGTGTGGATATATTTGGGTGTTTTGGGAAATCTGGCTTATGAGAATCACAACCCAATCTCGAGCAAGTTAAGGACAGAGTGTTGTTTATGTCTGTGTATTGGCCAGTAGATAGAGAGGTCATTCAACCACCCCTGTGTGACAATGGAGCCCAGTGTTCCTCAGCGTTGCTTCTCGCTGCAGAGCCTCCAGGCCAGTAAAGCAAGAGGAGGTGGAGCTGGAGCAACAAGGAGAGCCGTCATACTGAGTTTGTAAAGCAGTAGTTAGGCAACTCAAATGCATGCAAAAGGAAGAGACATGGGGGTCGTTTTATTGGAAAGAACCTGAGTTTGTTTTGGCTGTCTACACACACACGTTTTGGCAAAAATGTGGATAGTGTGTACATGTGAAAATGTGTACATATGATGTATTTTTTTTACAACTGTTTTTTTTTTTGTTTTCTATTTCAAACAAGAATGAAAACAAATTTGTGACTTTTTAAATTTATTTATCTTTTTTTTACATTTTGTAGTGAGCTGGATGGAGTAGGATTACAATAATTTGAGGCACAGCAGTACACTGCTTACCATCTGTAGAGCAAAGATGATCTTCTCCCGAGTCTAGTGCACCGCTGGCTCTGACCCCAGTTTGCTGTGGCAGCAGATTAGAGGCGGCCACTCACGTAAAAAGACATAGAGGAACGCTGTGCTTTTGCAGTTCTGACTGACCTCTTTTTAAGGAGTCAAGACGAACATGATTGCATGTGTATTCTCAGTCATTAAAAAGGTTTGACGTCCTCAGAAATAATTTTTATACGAAGTAAAGTTTAACACCTTAAAGGCTAATGTATCTTTAAATACAGTTTCTGTGACATTTAGCATGACTTTGTGATAGAAACGATTGAAAACCCAGTTGTACACCATATCATACTGGTCTCCTTCCCCCTGGTGAACACCAGAAAGCAGAACATTGTGCTAAATAAATAAATAGTAAATATACCAAACAATAATTAGTTACATTTTTTTCAGATTTTGCTAAAAGGTGAAATAAAGTTTCAGATTTGAAAAGTCTGACTTTTCTGCCCAGTTGTTCTTTGGTTAGGTGTTAAGGGGTTAAACTCTCAAAATGATGTCTAGTTCTTATGACTCTTAACCTCCAAGACTTACAGCCGCAGGAAGTGTTTCCATGACCCCCCTGGTCCATACAGACAAGCAATCCGACCCACACATCTACCTTGAGATTAATTTTACACGCATCTTTCAATTGCAATGGGAGAAGTTGAAAGTGGTGTCAATCAAATGGAATTGGATTGTACAATAACGAATGAAAAGAAGAAAATGACAAGTTGCAGCTTTTATGCATGTTTTCATGCATTAGTTGGTGTACAGTAATGTAACACACAGCTTTAAGTGTGACAAGCTCTGCAACATTCTCAAAGATACTCGAACCAGAAAATATTGACCTCTTTTGCCTGAATGAGTCTGATTTTTCAGTCATGCTTTCTCGTAAATTGAAGTTTTTTGTGATTTGAACTGTCAGATAGTCCAAAGAAGAATGCTTAGAGCACCCTGTGGTACAAGAATGGCATAAAAAAAGTTGTGTAAATGTTAATCCCCTGCCTTTAAATCCCACATGCGATGTGTTGGGTCAGCGTCTGCGTCTTTGGAGAGTTTGCCGGGAGGGTACCGACAAGACTATGTAGTCCCCTTTATAGTTTTAACAAACCCATCATTTGTCATGTAATTAATCAGTTTCAGCTAATTTGATAACCATTCAGCTTTGTTTTGAAATCTTCTTTCAGCCTGATAATAAAGAAACTACAAATCCATGGACAGCAATCTGACTGTCTCTTTCGGCTTTTGATGTGTAACACATCATATGCACTTTATGAACTTATTGTTTGTTGCCTCAGTTTTGTCAGCGACAGATCATTCTGATTCCCGTTTCAACTAGGGGTGGGCAATATGGCCTAAAAGTAAAATCTTAGTTTTTTTAAAATCAAATCCGATTTCCGATTTTAAATCGATTTTTAAAACGACAAAAATTATTCCTTTTCAAAAAGGCTTTTTAGTTTTAGAACACGTCCGTAATGGTTTTTCGTCGTGCCCACCTTCTCGTAGGGGACACAGTGAAAATAATTCCCCTACCGTAGTTTGTCTATTAGAGGGGTTTTGTAGGCTGTTGCTGTTTTGAGCATGTCATAGATGCACAATTTCTCTTATTCCGCTGAGTGCCTTTGTTTCAGGTGTTGAAATAAATTTGTTGTGCTCCCACCTTTGATAGTAACAGCCCTGCAATAAGGTATTTATGGCTCCAAATCCATGTTTGCAAAACCAAACCAGTTCCAAATAATAAAAGGAAACTGGCCTTTTTGGGAACAACCTCTTCTTTGCTAGCTGCCATGTTGATGTGTTTATGAGGATTTGTGGGAAATCGGCCGGAGTGCGCTGACATTACTCTGACAAAAGGTGCTGGGGAGGCAAAAAAAAAAAATCTTGATTATTTTTATTTTTTTTTTTTTTTTTTTTTAAATAAAAATAAACCTTAATAAAAAATTAGAATTAATCGATTAAACGCCCAGCCCTAGTTTCAACATAGCTGAAGAATCCAGCGGTTTGACGCCTCCTTATTTATCCTTTCAGCCTCATGCAATCTTCTTTCACAACCAATCAGGCCACATGTTGACAACACCAATTCCACATCAAAGTCTGCTTTTGTGTGTGAATGACAACATGTAAATGAGTCAACACTACTTTGTTTATCTTTGCTTTATACTGTATTTAATCTTTACAGTTTGCCAGTTTTCCTTCTTGTGAACGGACTACTGCTTCCTTCTGTGGTGGACGATAATTATATGCAGGAGTAGATGATCTATAGTAGTAGAATGTGGAACACAGATTCAATGTGATGTCTTAATGTTGGTTAATTTGACATTTTCCTTTTTAAATGGGGCTTTAAAGTCATGGAGCTGAAAATGCATATTCATGTTTTTATTACCTCCCACTGTAATTGGACTTGATAGATAAATATAAAAACAAATTTATTTGAAGTCACTGACTTGATTGGCTCAATTCAGTGTGTTAAATGTGAGACCCATCAATTTGAAAAAAAAAAACTTTTCTTGTACTTTGTGTTTCACTTCTTGTCTTTGGGATTTTAAGTCTTCAGGAACAGAAACATGTGATTAAGTGGTCACATGACTAACTTGGCCAGTGATGACTATTCCACTGTTCATTGATACAGAAAACACATTGACTATAACTGCCTTGCTTTTATATTTACAACTACAATAAAGGGACAAATTGAGACACACATTGTCAAACAATTTTTTTTAAACTTATTTTAATATTTTTAAATGATCCAAACTCGTATATGGAACCATGTACTGCTAACCACACGGATATACTCGTAGTGTTTTGTTGTGATATATTCTGTCCAGGTGTGCACACATTTCCTCAATGATGTGTGGGAGTAATTTGTTACAGTGTTGTAGCTTGTTGAGTTACAGAGGTGTGTTGCTGTTATTCCAGCCTGCTCTGAAGGATCGTTGCTTGTTTGCGATGTCTTAGCATCACAGTCAAGTCAGAGCTTGTCGTGTTAGTCATGCTCATTACTCTTCATGTGAATATGCATGTAAAATGTGCATCATTCATTATTTTTCACTGTAAACACATTAAAGAGTCTGTAGCAAGAGGAAAGGCTGAGATTTTACAGATGTCAAGAGGGAAAGGAGTTGATTTATGTTTGTCTCTGGCTTTCAGTCTTCTGGTACATGTTAAAAGCTTACAGGTATTACTTAAACATCTGCTAATACTGTTATCAGAAGCTTGTTATATATGAATAAATTGCATTTTAATGTCACACAGAAGGACAGAAAAAAACATAGCAGGCTATTTTTGATTACAGTCACTGAGAGTGCAAGTTTAAATTTAGGTTACTTAGACGTGAATGCGACTTAGTTACACAATTATACTTTGTTTGCCACATGCACTCAAAAACACTCCCCGCAGGACAGATCTAGGATCCCAGCGCAAGATGAATAACACTCATAGCTGCTGTCTCTTAGTGCAAGTGAACCGAGAGTTATTCATCACATGACACTATTATACAGGACAGGAGAGGACAGCTACACTCATCAACAGAGATGCACTTACTGCTATTCTCACTGACTGAGACAACATCAGTGTCATATCAACACATGGATCCTAATTCTTTAGCTGGATTCTCAGTTATCAGTATCAGTTTTATTAGTTCTGTAAAAATTAGAGTTTTATTCATATCTGTCCTTTTATATTTATGGATGCTTGCTTTCTTTTTGCTACCATGCTTTTTGCTGCTGTATATTTCTTAAAAGACATCCAAATCTCAGTTAGATAATGTGATTAAATGCAGGTCATGTTACTGCAGTAAATTTCCCTAAAACAGTTTAACAAAGCTAGAAGTTTGTGCAAAAATGACTGCAGCAAATGCATGAGTTTTTGTTCAGTAAATTGATATAAAATGCAGACTACTATAAATATTAATCTGACGAACAGTTTGGTCTTTATGTTGCAGATACAAAGGTTCAACATTTACAGATTGTTTAAAGCTGCAGCAGTGTGGTGTGTTTGGGACTGATCCATGTACTAAAGTGTCTTTTAAGTGCATCATTTTTGAACAGCATTTGAAGTGCAGGGGAACAAAAACATTATTAAAAATGAAGCTTAAAAGGGGGTCTTTCTTGCGCTGTGTCATACTCATACTGAAACTCCTTCATCCGTTCTGAAATCAGACCATTAAATGCTTCTGATGGCAATAAAAAAGTTATTATTTACATTTTCCACAGCTGCTATATAGGCCCAAGCTGTCAGACAGAATCACTGCAATTAAATTACATTTATTTATTTATTTTTAATTTTTGGTCTTTTAAGATTTTATTGTCACTGAACTGAGGATTGTCAAACTAAAGTGATTCATATTTAGTTTTTTGTCTTAATACTGGATTTATGAAACCAAATAAATGAATTACCAGCTTAATTTGCTTTCAATACCATTTGAAAATATAATCCTGTATTTGTGACTTTGGCTGTGAAAAGTATAGAAGCCTGTGAGTTGTTTGTATCTGCTTTAGATGAATGTGTCTGCTGAGCTTGTGTGTTCTGTTACTCCTCCTATGACAGGTAGTGAGAGTTATCGATTGCCTGTTCAGTGCTGGCACCGCAACAACTGATGCAAAAGTCCTGCACTCAAGCTTTAAAAGAGAAATGAATTTGCCTTTCTCCCCCTCATGTCCTGTTCTGTCACCCACAGCCGTTCGAGGCCAGTGACCTTCTGCTGGGCCTGAACTTCTCCAAGGTGCTCAGCAGTCTGGTTACACTCAATAAAGTGACAGCAGGTGAGTCAAAACAGCTGAAACTTGTGTGAATTCATGAGGACATAACAGCAAGGCAAGTAGTTGTTAATGTGTGGAGCTGAGTTATTTATACTCTGCCGTTTTTGTTGTAGATATCGGCGTGGGTAGTGATTCAGTGTGTGCCAGGCACTCTTCCGCCCACCGCATCAAGTCATTTGAATCGCTGTCCTCTCAGGCTTCACTGGGCCGATCCTCCAAGCTGCTCCAGAATCAGTTTCGAAGTCTGGTAAGGCCTTTGCTAAATTCAGGAAATGAAGATTATGATTGTTAAACCATCCACTCCTCGAGACTAATTTCATGTGTGATGAAATATGCCAACTTTTTTATTTGTTTCCTTTCGCTCTTCATCAGGACATGTCAGAAAACAGTGGACAGCAGATGCTGGTGAAGGCACGTTTCAACTTTCAGCAGACCAATGAAGATGAGCTCACTTTTACCAAAGGTGATATCATCAGTGTGACTCGTCAAGAGGAAGGTGGCTGGTGGGAAGGGACACTCAGTGGCAGGACTGGGTGGTTTCCTAGCAACTATGTACGCGAGGTCAAGGGCTCTGGTAAGCCACCACAAGCACAGATGTTAAATATGTATAATAAAACTCATTTGATTAGGATTATGGAGAAAATTCAGATCAGGAGCCTAATATTGATGAAGATGTTCTGTTGTGTTAATAATTACAGCTGATACTTTATTTTTTATTTTTCCATGATGTAGTGATCTATAATGTCCTGTAAATATATCTCCTTCCCACAGAGTTGTAGCATCTTTTTTAGACTTTTCTTTCTGTCAGTCCATCTGGCTGTGTGAGAGTAACACAGTGCCACATTCGTAGCCGGAGGGCTGCTGTCATGTCCTGTTTTCAATGCTTACAGAGCACACTGAGAACATGCGTGGCTTTGGAGTTACAGAACATTGTGCTTTTCATTACAAACAAAAAAAAAAGCTGTAGTTGTTGCTCAGAAATGTGTCAGTAATTTGGTGTTTTTTCAGATTTTCTTCAGTTTTAACCCGGATGAGGTCAAATATGTGAAATATAGATGCGGACACACAGGTACTCTACATGATATGGTACAACAGCAGTGTAACAGTTAAATGACCATTTTCATTTGGTGAATCTGTTGCATAGTAGTATGCAAGACAGGTAGTGCATGAAAAGATCAGCTTCTTCTTAGAGCACCTAAAGCAATTTGCAAGATTCATCGGTGCCTGAGAGAAAACAACTAGTCAGACCCTGAAAGACTTTCTCACCAGTCAATCACTGCAACCTCTACTGTTGCCTTGGTTACTAAGATGCTTGTGTATGATGGTCTCTTCTCCAGGGAATGTTATGGAAGCAGAGAAGAAGCACAGCAGAGAGGAACACACAAATATGTTTTGTTTTATATATTTTTTTTGTCCCAAATTTTTAACCCAAGTATTCAAAGTTAGGTCAGCTGGAACCTTTTCTGTTTTTATTTAACTCTATAGAAAAAATAAAATAAAATGTGTGTTTGACTGTCTAAGATTAATGAAAGATGATTAATGGTCAGAACCAGAACTATGCAGTCCAAAAGGTTCCTGTTGTTCAGTTTGATATTATAGTGATAACTTCAGGTAGAAATGATGAAGACCTCAGTGTTTGCTACAGTTACACGATATATCATAACTAAATAATTTCCTTTTTTGGTAACAGACAAACAAGTGTCCCCCAAGTCTGGCACCCTCAAGAGCCCACCAAAAGGATTTGACACTTCTGCAATCAGCAAGACGTACTATAACTTGGTAAGGAAGCAACCCAGTAGTTTACTTTGACTCCTCTTTTGTATGTATTAACATCTTGCTAACATTTAAGGATACTGCCTGCTTTTGTTATGACTTTCACAAAGCTGTTCTCATAACTGTCCCTGCTTTTTCATTTGTAAATATTCTGTGAGCTCCCATCTCCCCACTTATCTAAGATGTGCTTGTATCTGCTAGATGGGATACATCTGCTCAGAAATGATATCCTGTTGCATACATGGCAAATTATGCATCTTATGTGCTTAGTAGCATTAAAATAGTTGACCTGTTGAAAACCTATAACTATAGTTCAGCGGTTTTCTGAAAATATTTTGAGGGTAAAATCAGTTTGTGATGTGACTTTGTTTGTATTACAAAATCCAACTCTGGTCCCTTTTAAAGAAAGCTACAATTAAGATTCAATTTTGTTTTTGTTTTAGGTGTTACAGAACATTTTAGAAACTGAGACAGAATATTCCAAGGACCTTCAGATTCTCATGACAAACTACTTGCGACCTCTTCAGAACATTGACAGGTATGACAGAATTATGTCAGAACCAATTATTTTTGTGATTGTTGAGTAATTTCAAGCTACAGTCGTCACATTTTTGTGCAGAGCCTAAATGCTGTACATGACGCTAATTCATATATCTTTATTGTGCTGTTCTGCATGACAGACTAAGCAACTCTGATGTTGCTCTGATTCTGGGGAACCTTGAAGAGATTAGCACTTTCCAACAGATGCTGGTCCAATCCTTGGAGGAGTGCACCAAGTAATTCCTTCCCAGCACACACACACTGCAAATGCAGCACTGTTTCATAATAAGGAGAGTGACATCTAGTGTTTGTCTCCACGCGCTACATTGACACAGATTTTTCTTTTGAGATATTGAAAGCTTTCACATCTCTGTACACAGACTCGTACTTTTTTCCTTCAACTATTTTTCTAAGTTCAAAGTACACATGTTGAAATGTCTTGTTTATCTGTTACTTTTTATAACTTTCTTTAGGCTTCCAGAAAACCAGCAAAGAGTGGGTGGCTTTTTCCTCAACCTCATGCCACAGATGAAGGCTCTTTATGTCGGTTACTGTTCCAACCATCCTTCTGCAGTTAATGTACTTACCCAGCACAGGTATGTTTCTATCAGTACAGTTTGAGAAACTATTTTTTATAGAGGATGAAGATCTAGGTTTTCATGTTACACCGGTTTGTTTAAGTTAATTAGCATTCAACAGGAAAACAGTGCTGTTTCTATTGTCAAAGTTAATCTTGATTATATTTCAAGTTACCTGCTGTTTTCCGATTTTGGAAATACTGCTGTTGTCATAGCCCTTGTGTAACAGAAACATGCAGTGAAATGCCTTTCATGGAGCAAACTATAGGGAGGAGTTATGGGGTCCATGTACACCAGAATATTCTTAAATAAATGTTAAGACACCTTTAACATTTTTTAGGTTTGTGTATATGCAAAGCCTATTTGGCTAGGTACGTTCGTCAAACAAAAGATGTCCAGACAAACGGACTTTCTTATCTGTCGTACAGGAACTCAATATTCTGTGGGCCCTGAAAGATGAGTCAAAATCCTCCAAATCACTGGCAGTTTTCTGCTGTAACAATGACTGGCAGCCAATGAGTTAAATCAAAAGGATGATGGGGGACAACCAGAACTGAAGCAGAATAATTAGCCTGATGCAAACATCAATAAAGATTGTAACCATAGATAACCACTGCTTTAAGATAACGTAAACCTAAGCTTTCATAAATTCATTTAATTCAACTTTACTGATATTGCACCACTTGACAACAGTGTCATCAGTTCGAGCCAATTCATAATAAGTAGCTATGTTAAGGAATCCCAATCCTGAGCATGCACAGAGAGCAAAATATGGATCCTGGCATCAATTTTAATATAATTTAACAATTTAAGATTCCCCAAAATATTTTTTTTGTAGTTTAACAAGCAATATTGTAAGAATTATTGACGTTTATTTGTTTTTTCCTGTCACCTCATTGGTCCCAGTGACCTGTTGAACACTTACACTGATATTTAATTTTGTCAAAGAAGCTTTTGATTCCAATTTAAAATGATATTTTTATTTCCGTCACATATAATAAAATATGTCTGAACCATCCTCACTATGATGAAACCTACTTGACCTGCAACAATCATCTGGTTATCAAGGTTTTATGGTTAGTAAAGTTTATTTTATCTTTCTGTTTCCACCTCTCTCAGTGAAATATTGGGGGATTTCATGGAAGGACATGGTGCAGTCAGTCCCGGCATCCTCACCCTGACCACAGGCCTCAGTAAACCCTTTATGAGACTGGACAAATACCCAACTTTACTCAAAGAACTGGAAAGGCACATGGAGGTGTGTGCTTTAACCATATTGATCTGTTGAGATATAGTGTTTATTTGTGTTAAATGAGTATATCTTTGTCCTTTTAGGAGGGTCATCCTGACCGGCCAGACATTCAGAAGTGTATGGCATCTTTCAAAAATTTGTCTGTAAGCTCAACATGCTTTCTGTTATCTCAGACTTGGCATGAAATAAAAGTATGTTGATGTAAATTGAAACGAAAGCAGAGCTTGATGCATTTGTCCTGTCATGTTAGGCTCAGTGCCAGGAGGTGCGAAAAAGAAAGGAGCTGGAGTTGCAGATTCTTACTGAGACCATCCGGTTGTGGGAGGGGGATGACATCAAGACCCTGGGTTCAGTGATCTACATGAGTCAGGTCCTGGTTCAGAGCCCTTTGCCAGAGGTACCTATACCCGAAACCTTTTGCCTCATTCTCATTTAAAAATAGTCCTTTGTGGACTGTGCAACTTGTGAAAGTTGCAAACAGACAAAGCCTGCAATGAAAAGTGAGCAAAACCATTTTTCTTCTTTGTTTTGATTGTTTGGGATGCTTGTAAGTCCATCTTTCTCACACCTGTAATGTTTACTAGTACCTATCCAGTTAATGTAGGAACTATCATGAAAAAGATTGTCAATAAACAATGTAATAACTTGATGTTTCAACACCATTTTGCTGTAAGTGCCTTGAACTTTTGGTCTCTGCAAAGCTCTGCATTTCAAGTTTAATCACTAGATGTGCATCGGTTGTTTTCCCGTTTTGCAAAGCATCCAGCTTTGCAAAAAGTGTACTGGAGAAAAATAAGTCTTAAAATTCAGAGACCAGACCGCATGTATAAAATATGCTGTTAATTAAAAAATAAAAGTACCATTATTACACTGTGTGACGCAAAGAGTTAATACAGCCTTATTCGCTTGTGTTATAGTCTCCTTTTTTAAATACAATGACTAAACTTGTACAGTATTTGCAAAAGGTTGGTGCAGAAATTCACTCTGTATGTGGTCATATGTTGAACATAAAACATTGTGTCTCCGGTTAGAGCAAGATTTGCTTTGCAGAGTAATATGCAACCTGATTTTTGCTTCATTCTCTTTTATTTACGCTCCACATTTCAATTTGTTTTATTTTTTCTAACTGCTTCCTGTCAGGAGAAGAATGAGCGCTACCTCATGCTTTTCCCCCACGTGCTCCTTGTGTTGTCTGCTAGCCCCAGGATGAGCGGCTTCATATTCCAGGTCACTAATTTCTTTAATTTTTTTCCAATAAAACCTCTTTGAAGTTCATTTTTCTAAATTGAATGAATGCATTTGTGTTCATTGGGTTGATTTTTGTCTCTGCAGGGAAAACTACCCTTAGCTGGGATGATAGTGACCAAACTAGAAGACTGTGAAGCTTATAAAAACGCCTTTGAGCTTAACGGTAAGACTGTATCACTTGAGAAAAATACAGATTTGTTTAATGCAGTAAATAATACTGTCCTTTCCTTTGCAGGCACAATGTTTGACTGTCTCCAGGTGATGTGCTCAAACCAGCAAGACCTGCAGGACTGGGTGGAGCATCTGACGAGACAGATCAAGCACACCGCAGCCATAGCGCCCAGCCACAAACCACTCACTGTTCCCTGTCACACGGTCAGGAGCCCATGCTGAACAATTTCTTTTCATTCACTTTGCAATCAACATTGTGAATATGTATGTTGATTACTTACCGACCATCAGCCCTTAACTCAATTGAAGTAATCTTGCATAATGTTTAGTAATCGTCTCAAGTGCCTATGCACCCCTATATGAAGTGGCTTATTTATTGAATTAAAATGAGCACAACATTAATTTGCATTTATGCAACAACTGATGCATAAACATCATCACTTTTTAATTTCATTGTCAGCAATGCTTGTCATTTATTTATTTATTTACATCAAGCAAACTCTCCCCGCCGTCAGTTGTATTGTGGGAAGAAGTAACTACCTGTCTACTCTAGTCTTTATATTCCCTGTTACAATTTGGGAATATTCCAGAGAATTTGTGAGACTTTTGGATTTACTTAAATCGAGGTAGCTTTCAGTCACTGGGGAAGTTGTATGTAATTTGAACGGATGTTTGTTTCCTAACCAGCACTGTGACAGCTTAAATGCAGTTAATGCTACCACAACCTAAACTACATTGTAGGTTTAATATTTATATTTATTTAATTTGTTGCCTTCCTGTCTCACTTCTAACATGTGGTAGTGACTGGCAGCAGTGAATAGGGCATGCAGAAACATAAAAAATATGCACAAAAATAGTTTTATTGTGTGTTTTTAATATTTAAACACAAACATTGATATCATACACAAAAAGATTTTTTTTTTTATCTTTGCTAGTAAAAGTTGAATCAATGTAATCTATCATCATATTTTAGCCATTTCTTTGCCTCCCTGTTATGTACATTAGTACATAGTTAGTTTTTACTTTTTTGGTTGTCAGATAAATGAGCGGTCGCTTGGTTTAAGAAAAAAAATTGTTAAGCTGGTCAGAGAAAAAGCCAGAAAAAAATGTAAAAGCTGAACTAAATACTGTGCAATAAGTAGGTGTTATTTGTTACTTTCCTCAGCTCCCATCTCACCCCCTCACCCCATCCCGGCATGCTGAAGGAAGGGCGATGACAGTAGCTCCTACCTACCACACCTTGCCTCACCCGTCCTCCCATGGGACGTCCCACAGCACTATGATGTGGGGCCCGCTGGAACCACCCAACACCCCCAAACCCTGGAGCCTGAGCTGCTTGCGACCTGCACCACCGCTACGCCCTTCTGCAGCCCTCTGCTACAAGGAGGTGAAAGACAGTGATTTTACACGATTTGAACATCTTTTTATTTATTTATTTTTTTTTTGCTATCTCAATTTTTTTTTACTTTTTTTCTCCGTGTGCAGGATCTTAGTAAAAGCCCTAAGAGTGTAAAGAAGCTTCTTCCTAAGCGCAAACCGGAGAGGAAACAGTCCGAGGAGGAATTTGCCTTGAGAAAGAGTAGGTTGAAAATCTTTGCATGTTTGTTTTATCACATGAAAAGCAAAGTAGGACATTATCCAAAACAGCTTCACTTTTGTTTCTTTTGTTTTCTTTTATTAAACATGCTCACTTTAGCATTGGGTTTAATTAATGACTATGAATGTGGTGTAAAGTTTTAATTTTCTCTCTTAACTTATGATCAACAAGTGATACTATATTTAAAGAAATCCCATGTCTGATATAAATCAGACCCACAGTTCCTATTAGTCACATTTTGCCTACAGCGACTAACATCCACAACTACACTATACAAATCCCCCGTGTGTCTGTCTCTCTCTCTATAGATAGATAGATAGATAGCTTTCTTTCAATATGTGTAAATATAATGTATATATCCAGGTTTCTTTTAATGCTTTTGAAGGTACTGCAATATGTGCAAAAGTTTAAAGGAGAACTTCGCTTTTTTTTAACCTGGGGTCTGTTGTCATCTTTCCTTCCATACATGTGAGTGATGTA
>JBAMHX010000014.1:10184200-10206084 GCA_037177515.1 Pseudomugil tenellus | reverse complement strand
ATTAATAATAATAATATTATTATTTGGACACATATTATGACTGTTTTAGTTCTATATTACTCAGGCAAGACAATTTTACCATACATCTTTATTTATAAAGGAATCTAAAAACAACCATGTGGCTGACCAAAGAGCTGTTGGGTAAAATAAAAATCCATCCATCCATTTTCATTGGGTGAGGGGCAGGATACGCCCTGGACAGTATGCCAGTCCATCAACCTGCTTGCTGTGAGGCTGCAGTGCTAACCACCTCACCACCGTGCAGCCCGCAGAGACACTTTTTAAAATCAAATAAAACCGCTAACTAGTCCTCAAACAAAAGTAGATGTCTACTGCACAGACGAAGCGGCTGTATCAAGCTATGACTTTCTAGTAAAATGAATAAATAGTTATACTGAATTAATAATAAATAAATATGCATATTACACATCCTTCACATAAGCCATTACATGTCTGTTCCAACATTTAATCTAATCAGTACTAGTAAGCCAGGTGCATTTAGTTTCTAGCTTTTAAAAATATGCTATGCCACTGGTTTTATGTCATAAAAACTTAAATACATCTCTTTATCTAAAGGAGCTTGGTGGATGTGGTCTATGCCCTTCGGGATGAAGTTCAAGAGCTTAAACAGGTGAATATATGCAAATGTGTCATCAGCGGTCATGATTGTGTTATCTTTTACTGCTTTTTTTTTTTTTTATAAACTTCTAATTTAATTCTTGGATTTCATGTTTAGAAAAAAATATTGCTCAACTTTAATGGACAAATTATGTCCCAGTGTAATTAGATAGATGTGTGATTGTCAGCTGTGTTAACTGGGAAATTCTGTTCTCTTGGCATAGGCAGGTGTAAAACATGTGCTCAGCATTGTTTTGACTGATATTGTCAGTTAAATTACTAAATATTTTCCTTTATGTTGTATCCATTTCACAACAACTTCATTTACATGGTTATTTATCACTCGCAGGATAATAAAAAGATGAAGAGATCACTGGAGGAGGAGCAGAGAGCACGGAAAGACTTGGAGAAAGTTGTGAGAAGAGTATTAAAGAGCATAAATGACCCAACGTGGGATGAGACAAACCTGTGAGACTCATCTTCACGACCGTTTGCAGCACAGGGAGAAACAAAAAGTGTGTGTATATACAATATGTTAAGTTGCACAATTTTAAATGCATGAACTCACTAAGCTAAGTTTAGTTGTGTGATTAAGCGAGAGCGCATCTGTAAGCTGTCATTTGTGTGCTTATGGGAGATGGATGCAGGTGAGTGCTCTGTTATTGCAACTGTTCTGCTTGAAAGGCAGGCTTCACTGAGATGCAATGCTGAAGTGCTTTCAATCCCACATAATGTTCCTTCAGTGCCAAGCAAAAGGTGAACCCATTTACCACTGTGTTCAGGAATGATGGAGCTGGAAAAATAACAGGAGAGACGTGCTCTCCTTTTGTTTACAATCTAACTGGACCACTGTCCAGTGGTACAAAAATTAAACTTAAATGGTGTTAATAGTCGCAAAGGCCTTGGATAAGTCTGAACTTGAACCAAGGCCTTTCATAAAACCTTTCTTATGTTATTTAAATATTTTATTGGAATGATTTTTGCAGGGATCTTTAATGGCCTGAGGGCTGTCTGAGGTTTATGTTTTGGTTTTGTTTTAACTTGAAGTGAACTTTATGCCTGTAAGCTCATCTTTTATGCCTTTTTTCCCATTATTTTCATTTATTCTTTTCTATATTGTTTGACCAATTTACAACTTGATATTCTTTCTGGGCAACCTAAGTGAATTGTACAGATATTGAACGTGTACTGTATGATGTAAATACTGCTTTAATGAGCCTTTTCCTTTGGGAGAAATAAATGAGTTAATCAATGAATGAATTGCTTCCAAATATGATTCAGAACCAAAAAGAAGATACAGTTGTGCTCTGTAGATTAAACACAGGTCCACAAATATGCAATCATCCAATACCAACTGGCCATATCAGAAGCTATAAGGACCCTTTGAAAATATGCCTCCCTTATACTGTGTCTAGTAGTCCTCTTTTTAGCAAGGACTACAAATATCTTAAGTCTGACCTGCAGTAAAGTCTCATTTCAAATCCTAAACTTGCCCGCATGGTCCTCGTTTAAATTTTACAAGCAGATCAGCCAATTTTATTATGTAAAGAAAAAAGGGTAGCACAAATCTGAAGATTGTTTTGCATGGATTTGTACAAAAATTGGTTTCTATATTTTAGCAACACAACTCAGTTAATTCAACTAAGTCATAATTGAATAAAGTGGTCTAAGCATATTACAATAAATCAATACCTGTACTTATTTCTTTTTAAAATCACACATCCCAAAAAACATTTTCTGTACATCTAATGATATGCGTCAGTTTTTCTTCCTCACATTTTTAATGAAAATGAAAACGTTATTAAAATTTTACAACTTGTACTCTTATAAGCTTCATTCAAATATTACAATTCTAATAGTGTTTGTAAGTACTCAGAAACATATATATTGTCCTCTCAGAGACGTATGGCCCACAACTTTAGATTAGCTCATCATTTCTACTCCTTTTAAAATTCCTTCCTCATTCCTAATGTCAGCATCATCATTCCCTACTAAGGTGTTTCTGTGTCCATAATGTGCTGTTAGCCAGACATTTTTAACAGAAACTAAAAACTGGAGGTACAGTTTGTACCCATTGTTCCTAGAGAAATGTGAATGTAGTATAAAATCAGCTGATGTGATCTAATATAGGCAGCATGGGTCTAGAAAAATGTTTAATTGCACACATCGCCTTTGAATTTGGCCTTTTCGGGACAGCGATTAGCACATTTCAGGCACATTTTTAATGTTTATATAGATTTGATTACCCGGATCCTCTTGGGATATCCTACAAGTATATTTAATTAGTGAGAACAGTTCATCTTTTTTGACCATGGTTAGTGGGATTGAACACAACAAAAACCTTAACAACCCAGCCTTGAGAAGAAAGGCAGACTAAATGCCATCACTCAGGACAGATGGAGGACTCAAAAGCAGAACCAAAGCAGGAACCTTTTATGAAACAAAAGGAAAAGAAAACAAAATCTGAGCAATAAAGGGTGGTATGGGTTGTTATTTATTGTTATCAATGGGTTGACCAAGAGTGTATGGCTTTTAATCTGGATCTGGAGAATGTGATGAGGTGATGATGAACAGATGTTTAATCCAGTTAGGTCCAGCTGCAGGCAGAAATGGAAGAAACATCAGGCAGGATTAGACAGTACATATGGGGCACCGGCATCAGCTGCGAGTCATCCTGATCAATAGTTCTGATATGTTAACAATGGTTTTAATTATGTTAACATTGAGAAAGTCATATGCCATTTGGACAAACAACCTACAACAAGAAGCACTCAGACAGCACTCACCTCCGACAAGCCAATGTCATTTATTTAAGTTTTTTTGCAGATATTATCTTTGAATAAGAACCTCTGATGGCAACATTATCCCTGTCTCACTGTAGTAAAGAATCCTTTAGAAATTCTTGGATCAAGGCAGATGATCTGGATCGCGTTTGAAATCTAATAACTTGTTTCTCATTCCATTTTTCCTTGAAGTTTAACCAAAAACCATCTTCCTGATTTTTTGAGTTATGACAAACACGGAGAAAAGGTAAAAAGAGTGCAGTGCTCAGTCTTAACAGATCCAGGTAAGATTCAGCAGCATCAAATCTTTGACGTCCTTTGCATATACATTTCCATCCATCTTGTTGTATGTGTATATTTATGTATATAAGATATGTTTTTGTGTATGTTCTTCATGTCATAAATCAGCTGAAAGGAAGTTGAAGCAAAAATTGCACTTTGAGATCTTTTAAAAAAAGTTGTTTAAAAGTGGAGAAATATGGACTGCTATGACTGATTGTATCTTGTGAGCAGTTGCTGTCCTTCTAAAAGCAAACAGCCTCTTGTAATCTTTTGTTTATCCAGGTACAACAGAATTGTGATAAGCTTTGTGAAAGAGATGATCCAATTCTGTTGCTGGATGAATAAGCACACATGTCGACCTTTTCATGATGCCTATCACCTTGTCCACTCGTTAGCAATTAAAATAACGGCCCTTTGTTTCATGTTGACTATTCATTCACAGGAAAAGAAGGGTCAATTCTCATTTATCCCCTGCAGCAGATCGTTGACGATAAAGTTCAGAGTTGCCATGCTTTCACTCCTAAATACTGAAACAGAGCATGAAAATAGCTGTTGACTTTATAGTGGAAAGTTGTCTTGGACAAGCTTACACCAGACGGCTTTTTGACCATGTTAGTCATATTATCCTTTGTCTTCCTACAAATAAATAAGTTTAGCATTTATTAGCCTGAAATTGTTATTTTTAACCAAGCATTGCTCTTCCTGTGTCTATTTGACTGGAAATAACCTGCCTGTGTAGAGAATTTTCAGTTTCATTGACACTTTGCTGAAATTATGTTTCATGAGACCTAGACCACCGTAGGGTTTGATTTGAGTGCTTCTGGTTTGCTGTAACACTTGTACTTAGAGCTATATCCACAAAAATATTTATTAATGCAAACATTAACAGCAGTACAGGGCCATACAAACACACTCCAGTAAATATATTGAGCAGCAGTTCTTAATTTCTCCAGTTTTTCTCACCTCTCAAGTGGCTTGAAGGTGAGAAACTAAATGAAATTAAGAGGCAGACATACAGTCATGGTTATGACTTTCCTCAACTCTTCTTCACTTTGACTCTTTACAAACTACCAGGATGGAGTGACAGCTTGTCACTGTTGGCACTCCACAAAGCAGCTCATGCATACACCCCCCACCCCCCCCACGACAATTGTGGAGCCCAGAAAAAAAAAGCATCAAGGTCTTCCTCTCTCTTTCCTTCACTCTTTTCACTCTCTTCTCAAAGCAGAGAATCAATCAGCTGTACACACACACACCCACACATCCATACACACAACTCATTTCTTTTCCCTTTCCTAGTCTATTCAGCAGCCAGTGATCATTTAGACTTGACATGTATTGTGAAAAACTGAGCTGCTTTGCCTCTTTCTTTTTCTCTTTCTTTCACTCCTTTCTCTTTCAACTGTCTGTCATTAATGTCCAGGTCTTACAATATACGAAGGGAGGAGAAGAAGAAAGCAAAGAGTGAGGGATGAATTGATGGATGGCAGGATAAGCACTCAGTGTCCTTTCTTTAAAGATTTGTTATTGTACAGTACTGTCTCCCAGTCATTTTTGGTTGGTGTTTCAGTCTGAAAGCCCGTCCACGTGCTCTTTTGTATGGGAAAGCAATAAGGCCCCATTGAATGAAGCTGAATGGACCTGCCATCCTTAGGGGCTGAGGCCTGAGGACTCCTATTCTTTAGCCCCCAATCTAATTGGAGCTGAAATGAAATGGAGGTTTCTTATGAAAATAGGCTTTGTTTGGCCGCAAGGCTGGTAATTCATAAACAATAAGCAGGGCCCCATTGTGTAGATAATAATATATTCATGCCGCTGGAGATGGGGAGAAGGCAAAGCGAAGGCTGAGGGTATATAAGGAGGATAGGAAGAGACAGCGATGGAGAGTGGAGGGATAAGAGGAAGGGGAGGAGAAAGACGAGGGGCTAATAGCAAATAGTAGGTCAAAGAAAATTGGTAATGGTTGGGTAGAAGCAGAGGATTTAACAGAGGAAGTGAAAGGACTAAAAGTGAGTAGGAGTGAAAAGTGAGTGGGAGTGAGGGAGGTGAAAATGACAGGAACAGGTGAGATAGACAAGATAAAGATGAAGCTTAGAGGGCGAGAGATTGGGAAATGGCTCTGAGTGCCTTTAAGCCTACAGGTGACTGGTTTGGCAGTTGTGGGGGGGAAGAAAGCAAGTGCGAGAAAGTATCACAAAAATGGAATAGGGTGGACAGATTGCTAAGGGTGGTGGAGCTGATGGAGTGGATTGGTCAAGTGCAAAAATAGAGCAGAGTAAATGCAGTCAATGTCTAACACGCGAGGAAGAGAAGAGCAGAGAGGCTGATGTGTCTGCGATGGTATAAATCTGACAGGAAGGCTTTCGATGCCTAAAGACGGGAGCGTTTCCGAAGAAAAACAGGTGAGCTGTCCTGCCACTTTGCTACGTCAGTATGTGCAGATCATTTCTCATTATTATAGACTTTAATTGTCCAAGGCTGCTTCTGTGTGACGATCTTCAGTGGAGTTGACAGTTGGACCCTAGCAAAAAAAAAAGTGCCAGCTGACTGAGGAGACACTTTATTCTTCCATCTGATGAAAGTCCACTATCGGTTCAAGTTAAAAGCATGTGTTTTGGGATTGATTCTCACAAACGGACTAATTTTTTGGATGTTTTGTGAAAGCAGCGCTCCAAACTTTACTCCCTCTTTTCGATCATTCTTTCGTTTTTATATACTCTGGTTAATTGCTGGCATTTTTGCAAAAAAAGAGGATGTTAAAAACAAGCTTTTAAAGGTGATATTACATTTATGCAAAATGGTGAGTAAACCTGAAATGGTCCTTTATAGCTGACTTTGGTGTAGTTTTTATTTGTTGTTGAGAGGGTGATGGATGTGTTTTTTCTTAGTTGACAGGAAGATACTTTTTCATGTGTACTTTTCCAGAGGATACTAACTTTAGGGGAAATATGAACTGGAAAAATTGGGCCAAACAGTTATTTTAAACGTCATCTACAGCCGCTATAAATTTTCTTTATTTGTAAAGCTATCTAAAGAGTGTAAAACTTTATATATCAAGTGAAAGACGACAACTGTAATACTTAGGTTTCATCTTTTTAAGTCAAACGTCTTAAGAGTACAGTTGTCTTCACATTTCTTACCTGGGCTAGTGTATTTAAACAGCTCGGTTTGGTGCTTCTGCATGGGGTCATCTTTTTATTACATTGAAAAATCTATAATTTAAGTCTAAATAACTTTTGTAATTTTGCATTAGCTACCTCATAGAGAAGGTTTTTTTCTCAACTATTTTATTCTTTGTAAAGATTTAGCTAATTATTAAGAATTGAGGAATAAAAATAAGGCAAACTAGCAAATGTTTAAATGCCACAATCTGTGTTAGGCTTTTAACCAAATGTGGTCAACTTTATTCTCTGATTGATGATGCAATGTGGATGTTTTGGCCAAAAGGTGGTGATATGAACTTGAATATAAATGTGATGTAGTTTGAGTTTCTGCCACTAGATGTCAGCATTTATCAACATTTGGGTCCATGTCACAGCTCCTTTAGCTTAAACCAGCTGATAGATTCATATAAATTAACCACTGGAAAGTAATTTTTTCTTGATAATTTTCTGTTATGGCTTAAACATTTATTTTAAAATATTGCATCAATTTTAGCATCTTAGTGTTGGCGCGCAGATCAGTCCTGAATCCTTGTAAGTAAAATTGCAATTGAATGTTATGTCTTTGGCTAAGAATAAACAAGTCAATCAAGTGTTTTCATTTAGTTTCAAATCACTGAAAATATTATGCATTTATGTTTTTTAAAAAAACATAGTGTCACCACAAGATGGCAATCTTGTGTAATGAAATCCTTTTAGCCTCATGCTTGCGCACGTGTGTGAATGTGCGTGTTTGGCCATGGAAAGGACCAAATGTGTATCTTCATCATATCTTTACATTGTTGTGTTTTGAGCTTGTTTGTTTCTCTTTTCTTTCTCTCTCTCTCTCTCTCTCTCTCTCTCTCTCTCTCTCTCTCTCTCTCTCCTGGTGTATGTGTGTATGCCATTTCAGTAACCTGGTGAATTTGTGTGCAAGCAGAGCGGGAGGTTTCCCTGCTGGAAGTCCTTGCTTGTTTTTGTTTATTTGCATGCACCAGAGTGGTTGCTGGCGGTGTCGGTCACTACAAGTGGCTGGCATTCGGTGCCTGTTAATCAGGCTGCGGGCAAACTGGGTGGCAGCACTACGCATGGTTTGCTGGAGATTATCCCAAAATTATCCATGAATTATCCCACAGAATTATGCCATTCCAGTCAGGCCTTGTCCATTGATGGAAACTGGGAAGAGGGAGAGTGTTGGACCAAGACGTGTGCATGTACACATTGTCTGGGAGGCATTTGGAAAGAGCAGTGTTGGTGTCTGTTATGACTTTCTGTTGGTAGGAGTGTGTGTGTGTCTGTAATGATTCTGGCAGTGTTGGTACACTGGGGTAATGAAGCATGTTAATCCACATCAAACAGCAATTAGCTGCAGATTTAACTTGTAGAATCAGAAGTTACAGTAAAAAGAAGAGCAGAAACTAAAATACATCTTGCAACACGAATGCTTTTTTTCATTCACAGTAGTGACCAGTTCGTTTGAAGTAGAGGTTTAGGGTTTAGCCCTGCGACCAATCTTTAATTCATAAAATGTGGTACAAATTGCAGTGTATGTAAAATCTTATCTAAGACATTTATTCCAAGAGCAACAAGTAATAAAGCCCGTTTAGTATTGTATTAGTCATTATTCTTTGGCTGCTGTCACTGCACATTGCTCTGTCATTAAAGTATGGATACATAGGAGGTGTGTGGCTGCTGCAGCCTCAGAGGGATGAATAGTGCTGGTGAACCTCTCTGTGATAAGTGTTTGGTAAACGGGTCAGCAGATTGTCCTCCGAGGCTCAATCTGAGCTATTTTCCCTGACTGAGAACACAAATTATCCCCTGTATTCATTCCATAAACAGGCCACCGGTGGCGCAGACTCAACATAGTTTGTTGTGGCTGTGTTTGCCTACTCAGTCCCTCTGTTTTCTTGTGCTTTGGCTGAGCACAGGACTGCTTATACACAATATGGGATAACACATGCACGCTTCTCACCTATTCGTCAACAAAGGCCAAATGCAACGCTGCCGAATAGATGAATACACATCTATAGCAGATGAGAAAACAATTAGATTTAGAGCGGGCACAAGTGGAGGACCACAGTGAAACGCACTGGCAAGGAGCAGGAAAACGGTAAGAGGCAGAGGGGCAAAAAGAGGGAGAGGCAGAGGTGTTGAAAGGTTAAGTACTCTCTCTTTTTTTGGATGCTGTACCTCCTGCGGGGCCTTGTTCCTTGACCTGCTGGTTAGAGGAGAGAGGTTAAAAAAATTGTGAGCAAGGAAAGGAGGGAGAAAAGGCTAAAGCTGCATGTGAGTTTGCAAGGTGAGAGGTGGAAGAGCTGAAATGGGAGGAGTATTTGCTTCTGACTGATGAGGAACAATTGGACACACAAGCCAGCATGCACACACTAAAACCCGAAACAAAAATGGACATTCTCTCTCACACAAACACACACATGCAGACGTGCACACACTTAGAACTACAGGCCCAGCAGGCACATGAACTTCAGTGCAGTTGTTGCCATGACGATACACTGAGTTGCTGACCCCCCGACTCCATTTTTCCTGCCGCTTGGCTATTGAAAGAGATGATTGACAAGTGTCCAAATGTCAGCCGACCTAGCCGGCCACACAGATGGAGGGAGGTGGTGGGGAGGGGCGGCCATTTCATTTTACTTTCACTTACAGGGAGGAATGTGTGTGTGTTTGTATATATGTGTGCATGTGTACGCATATGCATGCACATACATTTATGCAGGTATTGAGTGTCTGGTAAAGAAGAAAAAGGACTTAAACAGCAATCAGCACAACTTGTCGAGCCCGAGATGCTAAAATTACTCTAAAAAAGGAAATCGGCAGAGATAAAGGCACACATCATATAGGTGTATTCACATGGATACACACATTTCCTGACCTGCAAAGAGAAAGCATTCAAATAGAGCTCTTTTGTATGTGGGAGAGGGTCGTATATTTGGTTTGTCTTTTAAGTTGCTGGATAACCCATTGAATGAAAGACGGCCTCGGCTGGTAGTGCCTATCGAGTCTTTTCTTTTTCTGTTTTTTTATTTTCAAAGCTCTTCTCGGTTGTATGTATGTTTATTTGTGCTGGACTGATGCACAGACTCTACATTAATCCACTTATACATGCATCACATATAATAAATAGTATTTTACAGCTGTCTGACGCAAACACTCCTATGGTTCCTCACATCAAAACCACTTTTGGTTATTTTAGTTTTTCTATTCATCTATTTTCCCCTGCTTTACCTCCTGGTTTTTTGTGTCCACTCTGCCTTTCTCTCTGTCTCATTGTGTGCAGGCTTGAAGGGATCTGTCTTATCTTGATCACCCACAGCAACACATTAACCTCTCCTCTCTTATCTCTACACTGGTCATTAGTGCCAAAACCCTTAACGTCCTATTGACAAGGAGCAGACAACTCTGCATTCGTGTGCAAGTGTGTGTGTGTGCATATGTTAAGTTATTGTGACATGGAGTCGAGATGTGCTGAGTTTGTGATCTGAGCTGATAACATTATTTGCATGTTGTGTGCATGCGAAACTAAAAGACAGTTAGAATGGATAAACTGTTGTTTTATTCCTGTCTGCAGTGTTTGATATCACGATGGCTCATCCAAAACTAAACAGCTGATGAAACATATTCATGTATCTTTATTTTAACTTACATGGGAACTGTACATTTAAAGTAGTGTGATTAATAAGATTTATTTTTAATATTTATCAACCAAATACTGTGTAATTTGCACTAAATGAAGTGAATGTATTCACCACAAGGCTTGAATGTATCTCTCCTCCTACTTGAAATCTTTATAGGAAAATGTAATAATTCCCAAGCTTGTCATGCATTTGGCAATGAAGCCATTTAGAAGGTATTGAGGAAAATAAAATGTACTCTTGGCTCTAATGCAACAGTATTGGTGCTGAATAGGGTTCTCTATTTGCTGCTGATGGTGCATTACACTTCAGCTCAGAGAAACAGCTGTTAACAGTAAGTGAATCACATATTAAATCAGCTCAGTGTTTCAAGTCTTCACACGCAGCAGTCACATTTTGCCGTAATGTTTGCACCTGCTTTAAACGTCGTTTGTACAACTGAGTCGGTTTTGAAATAACAGGAACTAGTAATGCATTCACTTAGGGCTTTTTCTGTTTTCTGAGTTTAGCGGCAGTTGTGGTTTTAAATGGAGAAAGTGATATAGGATTTGTTTCTTTCATATGCATGTAATCCAAAAACCACATCTGTACCAGATAAAAAAATCTCTCAAAGTATAAATCTAAAGAAATTTAGGCGATTAGTTTTCAGGTAAAAGTGTGCCACTGTTTTGTTGCTAAATGCTGCACTTATGAGTGTGTCTCTGTTTTCTATCTTGTCCTGGCCCTGTGTGTTAGTGGGGCTGAAAATCCAACAGGTTAAAAGAATAATTGCAACTCTATTTACCCCAACAGCCTCTCCTCTGCACATAATTACATCCACACGCGCACACATTCACAGACAATCCACCAAGCCACACTCACAGAGTGGGAGAGGGAGAGTCCCTGCACTAATATTTAGGTTGTAACAGTCATGTGTTGGAGTGAACCCTCCTCTTGTCCTCCTCTTCAACGCAAAGCACCGTTAACCACCGGTACTCTCTGAAAGAGGAATACACCCCGCATTGACCGTGCTCATTGTGCTGTAGGTGTCTGTATTTATGCCTGGGTGTGTATATTTTAAAAGAGTAAAAATACTAGGACAATAACGTGAAGGTTTTTTTGTAACTACATTTGTTTTTGTTGGAACAAATGTTTATTTTCACTTTTTTTTTCTTGGAACTTCTGTATTTGATTTACAAAGTTTTTGGCAAATTACTAAAGAAAAGTTCTCAAGGCGGTACCATATTCATTCCATTTTATCTAATTTATTTTCTTTAAAAAGAAAAAAACAAACACAAATGTGCTCACTTGATAATTAGAAACAAAACAGGGAAAGCATTTGCGAAGCCAGAATGGCCAAATATTTGGAATTTTGTCATAAATAACATGTGATGTTTTATTATATTTTGCATTTAATGATATAATAACTAAATTTTCAGCTAGATGAAATAAACTGTGGTTCATTGGAGAATTTTAATAGTTTTTAGTGATGTCCAAACAATTTCATCCATGATTTAATTAAAGCCTTATGAAATATCATGGTTCTTTAAGATTTACTTGCTTAAATTTATTAAGAAGTAAACTTATTTATGACCTTATAGATTACGTTAGACGCAGTAGCCTTTAATAAAATTTAGAAACGTAAATACTGGTGCAGCTAATGCAAAGACAAAAAGGCTGGATGGAGTCTAATTGCATGTATTGTAAAACTACATGTATGTAAAAAAGATAAACTGTGACAGGAAAATAAAATAAAACAATATAAGGATGTTTATAAGCACATACATAAAAAGCTTTATATTCCTACTTGTTTCATTTACATTTTGAATTAAGTTTGTATACAAGTTTGTACAGTTTGTAAGCATGACTTACTTAAAATTCTCATTTGCAATTGATTGATGGTGTGTATACTCCAGTTCACAAGTTTTATATGTGTATAAGTGGTTGATCCACTTCATGAATTTTATTGGACAATTTTAATGTTTATGTGCAACACAAATGCAGGTGTAGCCTTTGCACCCATCCTAAAGGTGAATTGGTTCCAGCTTAGTTATGCAGTGCCTCCGCTCAGATGTTGGTGGCGCTGCTGCTGCACTGTGATTAATGACTCCTGCAACTATACTGTGGATCCACTCACAGCCTGGCATTACATTAAGAGACATTATCTAAATACTCAACAAAGTGAAATTGAATTTAGAACTCCTTCTCCAGCCTCCCCTCCACCTCCCTCTCCTCCCATTCTGCTGGTTCAACTGGCCCGCTTTAGGATCCCATTCTCTCCTTATTGTTAGAGAGTCGAGCAGGATCCTCTGCTCCTCATCCACTTTCAAATTGAATCAGTCTCAATTTGACCTTTTATGTACTAGAATCCGCTACAGATGTACAGTATGTGCATACAAGTAGGATTTGACACGTGTGTGTGTGTTTCTGCGCTCGCATGTGCCCCGGTGTCACCTCGCATTGCTTACAGTGAAGTGGGAAACAGCATCTTCCTATTTGCTGCAGAATAGACCAATTAGTGTTTAGCAACAGAGCAGGAACCCATGTGAATGTGTCATTGATTAGCAGGATTTGGCTAATCATCACATCTCATGAACTCACCCGTTAATGTCAGCTGGATCTCCTACAGTACACCTCCTTCTCCTTCCTCAAAATATCCCTCTATCTCCTCTCCTTCTCCTTTCAGCTCCCTCCTCTCGTCTGTCTTTCCGCACTTGTCTTTTTGCCCATCTGTTTCTGTCTGTCTTCTCTCCTTTTCTTCCTCTTTTTCCCCCCACTTCTCAGTTTCTTCCTTCCTCTCTCCCCATTTTCTTCTCATACTTTTTCATGGCTGGAGGGTTTACAGTAGAAGAAGCAGAGCGGATGCTGATTTTCCTGCTTGTACATGAGAACAAGAATCTGCTTTGCTGCTGATCTCTAATGGAAATATGCACTTTTTATTTTAATAGTCTTCTATGCAGCTATTAATTTGTGACTAAGGTTTTAGTGTCTCACTGAGCTTGATGCTTCTTTTTGTTAATTTTTTCTGATTTTATGTCATTTTAGGCCACAGAAAGAAAGAAAGACAAAAAGATATAGTATCACTTTTACTTCCAGATTTTAAGAAATATTTTATTGTGCGATATGATTGTTTAATTGAAAATTTGCTCCTTTTATCAAGATGTTTTGGGTCAAAATAGTAAGTAAAAATATCTGGCAGTAATTAAACTCAGACGGAACTGGTCAGTGAAACATAGTGAAAGAAAAAGAAGTTAATTAACCAAGAAAATGTGTTTTTCAGGGAGAGCATTTATAGTTTACTAAAAACTTTTATTTAAAATTGTTATGTACAATAATATCAGTTAATGTTAAGATTTTTTAATCAAGTGTAAAAAAACTGGAAAAAAGCCTTTAAGTCCAATTTTGATATGAAGTAAGAGGAAAATATATAACATTCATGGGCTTTTTCTGCTTATTTTTTATATTACTCTTTCATATTTGCATTTTGCAATACACTTAAATGTAAGGTGTAGATACATAGATATTTATTACTTGTTTTGAGATAAAATGTTCTTCCTGTGTTTCATCTTTTTGCTTTTGAGTAAACCCAAATTAAATGACTGGTTAGGAGGTTTCTATGTTTTATAATAAGTATTAGTTATCATATTAATTAACATCTGTTTGACACAGTATGCTGGCCAGCTGGGATCATGAAGGAGGACATGTGGTGTTTGTATGTAAGTGTGTATGTGTGTGTGTGTGTGTGTGTGTGTGTGTGTGTGTGTGTGTGAAAGGTTGCAGAGGAGGGGACTTGCAGCGTTTGATTTGTTGTGTTGCTAATGTGACACTGATTATACAGGTCAGAGTAAAACAAAGCAGGGAAACGTTGCAATGCTAATACAGACGCTGTGATATCAGGGTTCTTGTCTCGCAGTTACTCACAGTCTTCAAGCACAGATTGTCAGATATACCTTCTTACGTACATATGCACGTGTATGCATTCTTACGTGCTTGTGCAGCGCATAAGACACACCAACCATGGCACGCACACACACACAAACACACAAACCTCTCTCAATGACTTCTGCAAACCACACAGAGCCTTTTTTTGTAAGAGCTACACTGTTGCCATGGAGAGAAGAGGTTAGTGAATTTGACCTATGCTATCATGCTAGCTTTGGTCCCGCAGCTGTAATTTCGAATGAGAGAAAAAAAATGTGTTTCTCACTGAATTGATTTATCCCTATGTTTATGAGTAGATAAGTGCAGTGATGCTTAGATGGAGGGTTATTTTCATGGGGTGACTCTTTTGTGTGTATTGTGTTTATCTAGGCCACTGTCGATGTAGGGTGTACTGTAGCTCTTTTGCTCACAGCGGGGGCCTCTTTTTGTGTTTGTGTGTATGGGTTTTCTCTATGTGTGCCTGTGATTTGTTTGTGTTTATGTGTGTGCTAGTCTCCACGAGAAGTACAGCAAAGGCATGGGATGCATTGTGGTTTATGAAGAGCAGTGCGTGATCAGACTGCCTTGCAGCACTAACAAAATCAATCATAGTTAAGATGGACTAAGCAGAAGTGACTAAACAACGTGAAATGCATTTGCTCTGATGTAGTCACCACATAACCTGCTCCTTCATTTGAAGAGAACCACCCTTATGCCCTTGGTTCGAGTCCCATTGCTATCATATAGTAAAAAGAAATGAAACCCCCAAAAACTTGGACAGGTTTATGTCATCTGACAGAATAAATCCACAGCAGAATAGTATATGTGCATGAGCAATATATGGAAGATGATAAGAGAGAAAATGGGGAGCCAAGATATGGTCATCTGTCTGGGTTTTTGAGTAATTTGATGGGGCAAGTGCAAATGTTGTTGGTGGTGGGCGGGGACATGTCAGTCATGTGTTTGACAGGAGCTTGTATAGGTTGTCATGTTGCCCGGCAGCAGAGGCAGAGGAGCCACGAACCCAGGGGCCAAACAGGGGTTAAAGTCTGACCTGGACGGTCCCCGAGACGGCACAAGGTGCAGATAGGGAAGCCGTCACTCCGAGAAGGTCATCCCAGGGGTGATCCAATTCTCTGTGTTTGAGCGTCAGGAGATTGTGTGCTCACCTCTGTCAGCCCCCTCTATATACAGGTCAGCAAAAATAAGACAGAGACTCACCACAGCCGGAGGAAGGGTTGACATAAGAGAGAGGCGTGGAGTAACCTGTGTGTGGGGGAGTGTGTGTGAATGTATGTATAATTCACCAAACACAACTGCGTCTTTCTCATCCTTTCTCCAGTCATCTGAACAGGCAATGTAGTGGACACTAATGGGCCTCTTAGCTCTCAGCTGAACCTTAACGGCCCCAGTGGGGATACTGGGGAGGGTGACTTTCCTCCTGCAGCACAGGAGACCTCCATGTTTATTGTTTCCTTTTTCCTCACTTCAACTACCTGTTATCTCTTTTTTCATTGTTTGTCTTTACTTCAATCTTTCACTATTCACTCTTAGTTTCCCTTTCAACTTATCTTCTAAGGAATCTCACCTTCACAAGTTTATACAGGTCACTGTTAGATATTCCCATGTGACCCATCCACACTGAAGTATAAGACGAATCAATAAAATTCTGAGACTTTCACAGTTTTTTTTTCATATCTTCACTAATGTCAACAAAGTATGGATTGTGGAGATCAAGGTTTTTGCAGTTGTGGTACATTTTTGTTAAAAAGCTTGTTAAACAAAGTAATGTGTCTGCTCAAGGACAAAGTGAAGCCCACTGTGAAGATGGAAAAAGTGTTATTAATGATCTTACATTTTCTCTCTTTATGATTCTGTCTCTCTGTCTATCTGCCTTTCTACTGGTTTGTCTGTCTTCCTGTCCAAAGAAATATCTGTCTATTGTTATATTTCGATATACAGCACAAATAGATCAATTTATGGATTGATACATCAGTTAATCTGTATTTCTATATAAAGCACACATGTTTGATACAAATACAATGTGTGTGTTTGTGTGTCAAGAGAACAAGTTGGAGCAACCATCTGTTAATGACGGCCTATAAACCGTTGGAGCCTTGCTGCCCCTCCCTTGTCGCTGACAGCTGTGGTTGTGTGCATGTGCGTGTATGTGTGTGTGCATGTGTGGAAGGGTGAACATGTATTCCCACTATGTTTGTGTGTGTAGGGGTTCCTATGTGCTCACTAATTACTGTCAATTGTGTCACAGTATGATCAAACCAGTAAACGGTCATCATGTGTTGACACATCTAGTTTCTGTTCCTGCCTCCTGTGGCTCTGCTGTGGTGAAGCATGTTTTGACTGTGTTGCACAGTAATGGCTACATGGTGTCAATAACTTGATGCGTCACTTGTCCGTGGTACTACTGTCATCTTACTTATCCAGCAAACATGCTGAGACAACAGTACTGTGTCTCCTTCAGAAAGTTATTGCTGGATAGATGGTAATGTGGTTTACGTGTCCTTTCAAAGCTATACTTTATATTTTGAGACAATATAGTGACAATATTATGAGGGAGTAATTAGATAATTGGATCACATGACACTAACAGTATATGTAAAAATCTGTAGTTTGTATAACTTTTACAAAATTAAAATTATATTTTCCATTTTTGTATATGTATATTTTTGTATATGTTCTGTTGCTTACTGTGTAATATTATAAAAATGTAGCATTAACTTCCAAAGGTATATGTGAAATTATGGGTGCATTCACCAGCCTTCTTATTCATCATTTATGAAACAAACATTTGATCTGCTTCATATTTATTTTTATTTATTTATAACAGGGACAATGCATATTAAAAACCATTTCTGTCAATATACCAGAGTTAGCCAGAAGGGTATTTTTCACCTGATGTTAAAATGTCACTGTAAAAACAAAGTAAAATTACAATTAAATAACAAAATTACAAGTAAATAAATATAGTAAAAGAGACATTTAAGCTAAAAGTACATACAAAGAAACTACAGACCAACAGTCAACAACAATAAAAAAACAAATATACTGTATATACAGTACATGAACACATACAGTACACACACTTACAAGATCAGAAGGCAGCAGTGGGTTAGTGTTGACAGCACTTGTTAATGAGCCATTTTATTAACTGCATCTTAAATTTGTCATATGTACTTAGATTTCTGATGGTTATGGGGGTAAAGTTCCACTCAGTCGCTGTTCGAACAGAGAAAGCATTCTGACCAAATACACTTTTTAAAAATGGAATAATACAGTCTCCCCTCGCTGCACCTCGAGTTCTGCAGTGTTGAGCTGATTGGATATTAATAAACTGAGGAAGAGGAGTGGACGATAAACCATGAGCAATTTTATAAATAAGACAGAGGTGTAAATATTTTACTATGTTATCCCATCAGAGTAATCTGTGTTTTTGTAATATTGGACAATGATGTGTAAGTTTGGGTTTCTTATCCAGAACTTTTACAGTTCGTTTGTAAAGTGATTGCAGAGGTTTTAAATATGTAGCACAAGTCTGTGATATATGTGGATTCCTATGTGGCTTTTATGTATTAGAAACGAAAGTTGCTCTGAATCAAACAAAAGATAAATGAGTTTTCTTCTTTATTAAACTAGAAGACATCCAAACTGATTTTAAATGTACAAACACATATACAGTATATATATATACTGTATATATATATATATATATATATATATATATATGTATATATATTAGTCAAAATTAACCTGCTAAGTGTCTACTCATCTTCTATTCATCTTGCTGTTCATACAACCTCCTCCTCCCCTCATCCCATGTTTATCCCATGGGCAAGGCAAGGGCTGACAGCTTTGTGCTGTGTTCTCCACTAAGTGATTTTTAATCAACTGGTCTGCATGAGTCCTCCCAAGGGCCAGAGCAGCTGAGGCTGTGAGAGACTGAGCTGTGGGTTGGCAGACTAGTGAATGGTAGGATGGAAGCAGTCAGAGGGAAAACTTCCACTTCATTACAAATATTTTGTTGCAATGGAAACACCACATCCAATCTTTCAAAAATTTTCATGATTTTCACTGATAATTAAAACAATATTTAATTGTTCATGTGCTAATTATTATTTTTTTCTGCTGCCTACGAGTTCAGTGTTGGTGTTGTCATCCATCCTGCTTGCTTATTGAAAGAACACAGTCATGAACTACACAAAGACTGTGACGGAAAAGCAGCCATCCTGCTATGATTTATTTTCTGAAGAACTTCTGTCATGCAGATATACATACTTTCTCAAAAATGTTCTTCACAGAATAATTTAGAAATACCCTCAAAATTTGATGGAAAGAGCCACAGTGTTCATGCCATACCTGGGTGTATGTGTGACAAGGAAGAGTAGTAGGTCAAATTTCTTACATAATGAACAAATATGAGTGAACTGACTGTATAAAAGATAGATTCTGCCTCTGGGTCTGAAATGTGAAGCCACACAAAATGTTTTGACCTCCATTTTTTTTCCATTGATGAGCAGAAGGGAAGACATCTGGTTTTCCGACAGCATAAAAATGAATGTGAAAAATTATCCTAATTTATCATTTGGTTTCTTATCTTATTTAGCTTTTTCTGGAGACTTAAAAGTTTCAACATTTAGTTTAAATGCTCCTTTAAACGGACAATGAAAGATTTTGCAAACCAAACAGCTATGTTCGTCTGACTCATTTTTCCATGTATATTCCTGGGCCTGAAACTTCCCTGGAGCACAAATGAACTGAGATACTGCAGTGACAATAACAGCTTTGGTTTCAAGCTTGGCACAACAGGCTGTTTTGTTTTACAATAACATTTCACACACTAACAGCTAAAAACAGGTTTTTGTTGCTGTTTGAAGAGGAATTTATAGTTTGACAATGATAATAACTTAAGAAGAAAAACCTGTGGCAGGTGAAACAAAGTGACCCAAAAAATGACAAAAAGAGGATAAAAGGTAAAAGCACAGGTAAAACAGTACAAGAATGAACATCATACTTTTACTGCTGCAGAGTAAGAACATCCTATATATAAAAAACAGGATGGCAGATGAAAATATAGTTTTATATATAGCTTTTGGTATCTGCACGTAATAACTAATTATCTCTCTTCGTCTGTTTCTTATTTACTTTGCTTGATTTTGTTTATAAAGTTGCTTATATGTGGTTTGAAACTGTTGTAGGGTCTTATATTTAAGCTATCTAAACACACACTATTCATTTACTTTACTGAACCATCAAACAACTGAAGACAACTTTTCACCTGCAGTGTGTTCATGTCTTTGATTTAGCTGTGACTGAATCTTTACTTTGTCATTTTCATCTCTGCCTCAAAGTTGAATGATCTGTCTCTCCCCTTGGACATGTTTCATTCTTTTGGCTTCATATTCTCAAATTTTAAGTGTTATATATATTACCTTATGTCATATTCCAATTCAGTAGAAATTGTTTTAGGCAAAAAGAGTCCATAAAGCAGGAGCTGACTTTTAATCAACACATTGACATGACAGTAACCAAACTATATCTATTTAAGTTTAACACAAACTAAGACCCAATCCCATTTCTCTATTTTTACCCCTACTCCTTCCCCTTACCGCTTACAAAACAAAATACCCATACCCCCAGCTCGATTCTACGCCTTGAAAATGAGGGGCTAACTTTTCAGCCCTACGAAATGAGACACACCTCGTTCCCTCTCATGACTATGATGTCATCATTTAGTGTCGCTAAAACTGTTGCCGGCAATTTGCTTTTCAGCACTATGGCGTCTCAAGATTAAAAGACTTGTTTAAAAAAGCTTATGATACATCAGAAATTGGAATTATAACCTGCGTATTATAACAAGTAACCAATGTACTGTACTGTAAGAGGTCGCTGAAGATTTCATTACTTTACAATATCGTTAGTAATAAACACAAACAACGTTCTACAGCCGTTGTTGGCAAATTACAAACAGAGAAACCATGACACAGCAGTTATTGTAAAAATGTGCACCAGCCAATTAAGGTAATAAGAATAATAAATCATTTTGATTCAGTTTTTCATGAAGAGATCTGCCATAAGATTGTTGTTACTGATAAAAAAAAAAAAGATATGTCATACCATTGCCTGTAAATTGATCGATATTAAACAGAATCATTTTTAAATACATATGAATCAAAATAGGATGTTTTGAATCTAATCAAATAAATTCAGGAAAGTAGTTTTGACACCAGCCTGGCACTCGGGTAGAAGATATATTGATTTTCTACCTGCACCATGCTCTGTCTCACCCTGGAAGCACTGTGAGGATCACGTTCCATGATTTCTCCAGCGTCTTTAGTATGGTTTGACCTCTGCTCCTGAGGGACAAGCTACTGTGTACAGAGGAAACCAATGTCTTTTATTCTAGATCCTGGGACTCTAAAGTTTGTGAAAGACTGTGTGTTTATTACAATAATCTGTAGCACAGCTGATCCCAGGGACCATTTCTGCGCCTCTCCTGTTCACATGCTATATAGCTTACAACTTGTCACATTGTTACCTGCAAAAATTCTCAGATGAGACGGTAATCACTGGCCTCATCAATGGTATGCAGTCCACAGAACTATACAGATACTCTGTAGACTGATGTCAACACAACTACTTCCATTTAAATGTGGCAAAAATCAAAGAACTTGTGATCAACCCCTGTAGATGTAAATTCCTCCCCACAGCACCAGGGAACAGACAGGGAGATGGGAACATCTTCCAAGCACCTGGGTGTTTATTTGAATAATAAACCAGACTGGTAACACAACAGGGTTTCTCCTCAAGACCTACTGTGTTGTGGCATACTACTGTACATGATGTGGGTGGTCTGAGTAGCTGCATCACAGCGGTTAACAGGAAGAAACAGAACAGGCTATTTAAGATGGGAAGCTCTGTTCTGGGGTCCTATTTCAACCCAGTTGAGCTAGGAGAGAGGAGGGTGGTAGTTAAATGAATGATGGTCCAACTTGATTTGGGACACACAGAGTGTACTGAATAACTAACTTTGCAACAGCTTGGCCCAACTATATTGTATATAGGAGAGGTTTTGCAGGTCCTTAATACCTGCTGCTGTTATATCCTTTTTTTAGAACTTATCTTGTCCAGCATTAAAGCAGGCAGAATGATAGTTGCTGTGTTGTTGCTGAGCAAATTTGCTCTGTCAAAAGGAGCTTAATGTATATATACAAAGATCCTCTTAATAGTCTGAATTCTTTTTTCTTTATTATGGTTTCATCATATCCTTTGGGTGAGTGTGATAACTTAAACAGTTTTCACAATTAGAATTTAATACTTGGTGTACTTGTTTGCATCCCTAAGCATTTTGGGATTTATGGTTTCCTCACTAGGTTCTGTTAAGGTGAGGGTAGGTGGTGGACCCAAATGCAGGTAAGGACATGAAGCAGGAGGCAGCCAGGGTGACGCTTAACAGATTTATTACCAACTGGAACACTGAACTGAATTTACAT
>JBAMHX010000014.1:10164879-10184100 GCA_037177515.1 Pseudomugil tenellus | reverse complement strand
CAGGAAGAACTACAAAATAAAACAGGAAACAAGGAAGTCTACAAAACAAAACTAACAAAACCCAGAAACCATAACAGGTTCATTCACAAAAAATCACAAAAATCTAATTTTTGGCTATATCTCTGGAACTATTTGTCTCATTGACCTTAAATCCATCCATTTATTCATTATCTACCACTTATTCACGAATAGGGTTGCAGGGGCTGGAGTCAATCCCAGCTGACATTGGGCGGGAGGCAGGGTACACCCTGAACAGGTCACCAGTCAGTTTAATAACTTTAAATCAAGTACAAATAAAAGGTTATGACCTCAGGATGCATCCTGTCCTGATGCCATACCGGGCTGGTTTAAAGTTTCCACACCAGGTGGAGCTTTGTGACTGAACGTGTGCGTCTTTATATTATTGCATTGTGCCTGCTCGAGGATTGGGGAATTGGAGGAATCTGGGATATATACCCTTGGTCATCACTTCCGATGGCAAAGGCCTTGTTTTTATTTTATTTTTTTCTTAGCTATTTCTTGGTAAACTTACCTTAAGTTATTAGTAAAGTTGCACCCATTTACATTTTTCTCTGTTTGTCTAGTAAGACTGCTGAACTTGTCAGGACTGAAAATAAGCCCATTTAGTCTCTGTGAAAACCACAGCATAATCTAATCAAATCAGCTTTCATGTAATTAAAATCATGACGTCTGTGCAGTGAATTTTACATGTATAGCTATCCCCTCAGTCTAAAATAGTTTACCATCTGAACCATGTGTACTGGCGCAAGGCTGGAGGTCAAAGAAATGAAACTAAATCTATAGTTTGACTCAGATATTCATGTAATCCTACTGAGTGTTGAAATTGAATTCATATCTTTGTTCTGAATCAGAAAAAAAGTTTAATATTACCATACAATGTAAACTTTAGTTTTAATCTGAACCAAATATATTTTAATGGATGTGTTAGTTAAACTAAAAAATTGTTTAAAAAACTGCTTTTTATTTTGGATACAAAAATCAATTTACTGGCTGGGTTATTATATTTATTATAACACACTTTTATATATTTTAATGCTAACATAGTAAAATATCACTTTGTGGAAGATTTTATCAGTTTATTGTCACACTCTTGAATTATTATTCAGACTTTTTGTGCTGTAAAGATGTCTGCTGTTCTATAATGTTGTCTGCTAAGCTGACATTAAAAGCCATGGAGTAAAGTCAAGGGGATGTATACTGGTGTATGTTTACACGCAGACTGAAGGCGTTGGGTTAATGATGCTACTTACTGGAAGATGGGATTAGTGTACAGATAATTTATGTTATTATTTATGTGCTAATCCACAGATGGAGCACTTACTGTGATTATTAGTCCATTTATTTACAATAATCAGCTACACCCTCCCCTCATACAATGAACATAACACATTCATATCTACTCACATAAGTACATCCTGAAGAAAATACAGGGATGCATGAAAAAATCAGGGTTGTTTTTTTTTATTTATTCAACTATTGATGTTTTATTTATGAAACCTACAGAACAGTAAACAGAAGTTCTCAACCCTTCACAGTTTCAAAGCATCTTGCAATACATCTAGCAATAGGACAATAGATAGCAAAGACAGAGGACAACAAATACATATTATTTATGATCCTATTTAAGTATTCTACAACACTGAAAATCAGCCTCTAACTTTTCATATAAAAAGATAATGATAGCTTTTCTGTTTCAAATAGTAAAATTCACTCTTTTGATCTATTTGCATAAAAATCCGAACAACTAAAAAGGATCTGAAAAAGTTTTTACTGACACTTGGGAAGATTTACTTCCCTAGGCCGGGGGACACACCATGTGTGTCTCTTTAAATACTTCACTCATTTCCTTAACATTAAATGTCCAAAATCGGATTATTTGTTTATAATGTTAAAATCAATCGAGATGTGTCCCTCTTTCAGAGCGGCACTTTATACTTCAATGAGACATGGTAGATTTATTTTGTGCAGGGTAACCAGTGATGTGTAATCTTGAACAAATCTCAAGTAAGTCTTCCTTAAGTTGGTCTTTCACTCACTTGCAGCTGACAAAAGTTCTTAACTCTTTTACTACAACAGCTATTGATTTATATTCAATGAATTGTTTTAATCACAATTAATTACATTGTTTTGTACAAAATTCCAAAAAACATCTAAACTAGTTTAATGAAAACATCTAATTACAAGTAGCTTAAATATGAACTAGGGGTGTAATAATCATAGAGAATACTACACATGTTTAGTTAACAAAAATGATCTATCAACATTTTAAAACTAAATATTGTGGAGTAAAGTTATTTGAACTATCCGTTCTCATTCTGTGAAACAATGGCAGTAAGTTGTTTTTGGTACAAATGGAACCTCATAGTTGTTTCAATCAGGTGCACGTGAGTTTCCTTGTATGGGGATGTCAGCAGAGACTTGTCCAGGTAATTTTAATTAAATGAAACGCAAAACAACTTTCATTCTAAATCACTGGGCTACCACCAAGGTTTGTATGTGTGTTCAGAGGCTGCGAGCAACAAACTTTGGGGGAAAAAAGCGTTAAAATGGAATAAAATGTAAGGCTTCATTAATGCGTTCAAGCGATAGGCTGATGCGTCACACTGCCCATTCTGTCTGCAGAAATGCATATTTAAAATTGTACATGTTTTTAATTAACTGACATATGTATCTAACAGGAAGTGAAAACAGGATCAACCAGTGGCAGATTTGCGAATGCGTGATTCATTTTCAGTCAAGTTGTGGATTATCTGTATATACCTTCTGCTCTGACTGTTGCAGGAAGAAAAACAGTTGATAAATTTGTCGTTACTCAGTTAATAAGTCGATACAAGAGTCTAAATGCTCGCTAAACATTGCGAGGGTATCCAAGTTGGCAACAAGACAAGTTAGTGGCCTTTGTCTTACTTGCACAGGTGCAGGACCCTCAAGTTCCACAATAATTTTGCGTGAATGCACATGATATGAGCCCTGGTTATTAAGTAGTTTAAGGGTAGTGTCTGCTGTATATATGACTAACTGGACTCGGAAAAAGTCTAACTCTGTTGTTTTCTGATGAACACATAAAGGAACCCTCAGTTTTAGGGATAAGTTTATTCCAAAACATAAACATGCAGAAACTGGGCCTATAAAAGAATAGATATAGAAAATGTTATTGATTTCTATATGTATTATTCTATTTCTTTTCAGATTTGCTGTTTCTGGCAGTGATGTTAACGATAATACATTAAGGATAAATAACAATAATACTAAGATAATTTGCTGTGGAATCTTGGCAAATATCTTTACCGGACTGTCTTGTAAAAATACTGTTTAAGACATCGCTTCGTGCTTATGAAAAATATATAGCTTGTCTAAATTTAAAGTAGTTTTTCCAGCCTAAATCTTCTAAATATGTCAAGCAGATTTGCTCACCTGCCCTGTCAAAGGAGGTTTTAGCATCTAGTGACATTTGACATTCTGCTTCATACCTTTGTAAATTCACCAATGTCATTTTAGTTCAGATGGATGTATCAGTGTTACTGTCCCTGAAACAGGACAGACTCCATAACGCAAGAAAGAAATAACACTCACCAAGCCTTAGTGGATGAATCAGAATGAGCCTACACATGCAGTAAAGAAATAAAAACCACGGGCTGAGGTCACTTTTCGTGTTTTAACCGCTTTCATTGCATTGAGTTTATCCTGAACGAGTCAAGGTCTTAGGCCTTCAGAGAAATGAAGTGAGTGGGTCGAGTGTTTGAGCATAAGGGAATTGAGTCTGGCCACAAGAGCCGTACTTGTGTTTTCCTATTGTTAAACAACCTTCAGGGAGAAAAGCAGCAACTTTCCAAAGTTACTAATTAGGCCTTTGGGTAGAAGGCAAATGTGTAAAATGTTAAGGATGCTCTATAAAAAACTATTTTAAAATAATTTTCCAATGAGTCTTTGACTACTGCCGTCTTCTCTAGTGAAGCATAGGACAAACGCCTGCATTCTATCACAGCAAAACCTGTTCAATGATCACATTGCAGAATGATGGCTGCTCACATGTCAAATGGAGATTTAGTCATATTCTCAGTCTTTAAACTTTTTAAATAAACCATGGGATCAGATGCAGTGAATGCATTCAGCATCCTGTATATACACCCTGAGTGTCTGGTCTCCTTCCCTCTTTCTGCTCTGCAGAAGCAGATGCAGAGGAGCAGAGATAACTCTTAACTTTGTTTTGACACTTTTGATTAAGGACCATTGAAGGAACACCTGTATGGCGGGAGGGAACAATGCACCAAGCCCGTAGAGAGATTGATTTTGTGCATTAGAGAAGCAGCCTTTGTCTAAAGCCACGAGGCCCTTTGTTATGCTAACCAGCTGTGGAAGATTTCCAATTCAATTTCACCTGAACGCTGGTCAGCCGCACGCTCCATTGTATGGCGTCCCTCGGGCCCAGCAGCCCCCCCTCCACACCGCTGCTGCCACAGCCACAGCAGCTTCTCCCCTGTCGTCCCTCAAACTGCAATTTAGCCACTGAGGATGATGCATTTGTATGTGAGAGCTGAGATATGTGTGTGTACAAGGAGGTGGCAGGGGAGGAGGAGGGGGTAATGGGGGCGCTGCAGACTAGATTGACAGCTGACTGGATACTCTTGCCACAGTGTTCTCTGCATCTTGTCCTTGTGTGCGCAGTGGGCCGCAGAGAGGATCACAGTGAAATGAGATGATATTAATTATCCTAATCCTGATAGCTCTCTCTGGAACTCGGCTTCTACTCATGTCTCAGGAGAGGACTTGGATGGTCAGACAGAGAGAATGTCAACGAAATGAAATGAAAGCTGATAAAATCAGTAGAGAATACTTGCAACAAAAAGGCTGCGTACTGAATAAGTTACTTTTCCTCTGTTGTATGTCTTTAGTTTCTCCTTTCATAACTTCATAGTGGATTATTTGTCCAGTTTAAATCTCTAATTAAGAAGTTTTCTTTCTAATCTTATTTTTTTTTGCATACAGTAGTAATTAGTAATTGTATTCATCAATTACTTATCAAGTTAGTTTTTCTACGTTGATCAAGTAAAATATTTTAAAATTATTATTTACATTTTGTCAACTTATTTTCCGATGAAACTAAAGGATCCATTTAATTTGAATAACTTTAAAAAAAGCCTCATAATTGAACTAGAGGCAGCATGAATAGACCTGTATTACATAGAGATTTTTATTAAGATCAAGTCTCTCCAGTGATGAAATGACACAATGCTCAGCTGCAAGCATTTACTCTGCATGCAATAAGAGAAACTTCCTAACTCACTCATTATGCTTGATGATTGTATTATTTTAGTTGCGTTACACTCCAGTAAGCTGGATTTGATAACATGACTCTTAGTGCTCATCGTCATTAATTAGGTTTTTCATCGCTATCTTGAACGAAGCTGTGTGGTTTTGGTGAGTGGAATGCAACTTAAAATGTCTTCGGTCCTTTGAAAACGCAGTTATTATATGTGAAGCTTCTCTTGGATTTTGTGTTAGTGTCCTGCCCTTTAATGTTGAATTTCTTTCCTATAACCACTTTTCTTTCAGCAATCAAACATGTTGCTGTTTATGCCGTTTATTCCTCTACGTTTACATTTTAATTGATTTGTGCGTGTGTTTGCATGGTTGTTTCCGATTCTGATAGTTCTTTGTTCTGTAATGCAGCACATCAACATAAATGTGCGCGCAGAAAGGCCTAATCCTGGCCTGAAGTGGAGGTACTGTATATTTAGAGCGCTTTTGATTATGAAGGTTGTTATTATTGAATTTGAGTGACGATCACAGTCGTTTGATCATGAATCAATGCCTGTTGGGCTGCGATGTGCTTGAGGGGACACAGAGGTGCAGAAATGGTTTCATGGGGCATTTTATGTTTCTTATTTTTTGAGGGGCTCTTGTCTTTTTTCTCCAGCTCGCCCTGTAGCCTGATGAGACCCCTGCAGGCACCACATTTACTCACACTCTGAAACCACTGCAAGCAGACAAAGTGAAGTGAGAATAGCTGTTTACCCCTTATGCCTGAGGTATCAGTGCCAGTATAGAGTGGCACATCTTCCCCCTCCTACCCCCCCCCCCCCCCAGCCTTCAATAGGCTTGTGAAGTGTGAAGTATATTTTTGTTCTTGTGTTTTTATACCAATTTTAATTCCACAGCTGCATATCTGAGAAGCAGGATTTCCTTGGTTAGCTTCCCAGATTTTCTTTCTCTCCATGTTGCTACTTCCCTCCCTTGTATCCTCCCTCATGTCTCCTTCTCCTACAATCCTTAACCTCTCTGTGTGTCTCTTCCCTGCAACCTCCCCTCCTCCCAACAACACTTCCCACCCCCTTCCGTTGCCTGGGGGCTGATTATTTTAGTGGAAATACCACCATCATGTATTGGTGCCAGATTCTGCCAACCCAAGCCTCTGCCACCCCGCCCCTCCCTCCCCACCCCCATACCCACATCCCTCCACTTAGAATAACCAATCTGATGATGTGACAGTTTCTTTCTCCCCATAGAAAATCTGCCTCTAACCCTTTTTCTCTCCCTCTTGCATTTTGGATTCCAGCGTTGTTTGACATGTTATGGAAGGGTTTCAGCTTCCCACCTCCGCAATCCTTATTCTATCCCAGGGAAGCGGTTGGCATGGGAATCTAATACTTGGCAAAGAGGGCACGGAAGGAGGTGGTGATGGAGAGGTTGGGGTGGGGTGTCTTTAAAAAAAAATCTTCTCAAACGCACTCTGCGTCTCTTTAGTTCCTAAAATATCTTCCTCTTTTACAGCACTGCATCTCATTTAAACCTAAATTTCATTGTGATCTTGAGACTTGATGTTGCATTACTTCTTGTAAAGTTTACAAGAAAATACTTTATTTGAAAATTATTTTGATATTTATTGGTCTTATGTGTCATGTAGTGTCATTAAGACGTAAAACCTTCTATATTATCAACACTAGACGAATGCAGTGGACCTACAGGGTGTTTTGTAATTGCTATATTTCAAACTGTTAGTATTTATGGGTTTCTAGTGTAACCAGTGTATATCTGAATAATTAAAAAAAGGTATTCTGGGTCAAGACTTCCTATTGCTATTGTCTGCAGAGAAATGTGAAGAAAACTAATTGTAAGTCTGCTATGTTTGCACAGTCCCACTTTGACCACTAAGCTTAAGAATATGTTCTTTTAATGACACGTTTGCGTGTTTGTGATGACTGCCCGCTGTTTACAGCATCAGTTTTTCACTTCCTCTGATCTCCATGTAAGATGCATTCTAAAATTGACTATTAGAAACAATGTAGGAGGTAATGGTGAATGTAATCTAATGGCTTTCATTAAGTGCCCTTAAATACCCATACTAATGCTACAATCATTGTTTTTTTTTAATGGCAGTTTTAACTATAACCAAATTCCAACCTTCTTTTACATTTCTATACTGTTTCTAAGGTTCAGTACAGTCTGAACGAACTGTTATGCACTGTAGAGGAATCGGAAGCATCCTGATATACGTTAATGAACAATTATGTCAACAGTGGAACTGGTTGCTCATGTGAACATAAAGATTTAAAAAAATAACATTCAGCGACTCTTAACAAAATGATGTAACCATATATAAAGTCTACATATTCTTATGCTAATATGTGTTAATAGATTCTGTTTATGCTGTTTTTCTTCACTGCGCTTACATGCGCAGGAGATGAAGATCTTTCAGCCATATCTTTGTAATCACAACAAATCGGTGGGTACATGATGATCTGCAAAGAGCCACAAACCCTGCTGGTTTGTCATACAGATCTTCCACAGCTTAGATACACTAGAATACTGGCAGGATAATAACAGCCCTGAAGCTCATCTATCCACATCAGAGACCACGGTGAAACCAGCCTCAGTTTACAGGCTAAAGTACAACTGAAGGCTCAGTTAGATGCCAATCATGCACTCCTGGCAATGATGTGATAGTGGTCATTAACTTAATTTTTTGTCATCATTGGCCATCAATTTCATTGTCCTTTAATCATATAGTTAGAGTTTGGCAATTATGATCAGCTTATGTTGGTGTAAGGTATTTCAGGCACAAGGTAAGCGCAGAAGAGGTTAATCAACACTCGCTTGTTACGCTGTCTCAGTTAATGTGTTGCCCAAAAGTGCTTTCTGTCTCCTTCAGCCTCCCTCTGTCTGTTTCTCAGAATGGTGGTGGGATCTGGCCGCCTACAGATAACTGCAGTCTTTGTGCAACAAATTCTAAGGAAAAACATACTGTTCCATTCAGACAGGGTTAGGTTTTTTATTTGTCCATTTTGATCATTTACATGGATTTCCATCATATGTCCGTGAACTAATCTGTTTATTCGGTCACAAATCTGTTTGGCTTATTAGCACAATAATGGCAATAATAGTGATCATACAAATGTAAAATAATGGTAATATAAACTTGAACCAATTAAGAGATCATCGCGTGTCCAGTCTGCAGCTCGGCCACGTTTGTGTTGTATTGCATATTAACATGTATAGGAGAGGAGATGAGTAAAGATAGCCCTGTCTGCACTAAGCTGTTTTTCAATGTGCGCTTCTTCTCGGCATACAGAGCAGCCGTGGCGGCCCCAGTGTGAGGCTGAGCAGGCAGAGCTGTCATTGTTTAACGCCTCCCCTGATTAGTTTACTCTCGCCTGATTAGAAATTAATTAAAATGATGACACAGATCCCAGCAGAGGAGCAGGGGAGGAGGTGGAGGAAATTGGGAGATATGCATGGGGGTGAAAAGAGGGTTAGTGGCTTGTCGGTGGTGTCCATGGGGAAGCGGTGATGTTAAGTCAGGGAGCTTTTAGGGGAAAACGGTACAGCAGGGAGTGTTTTGGTGTGGAGTGTGTGGCAGGCATGGGGGGTAAGTGTTTTGGGGTGTGTGGAAGGAAAGGGGGGGGGGGGGGGGGTTGTAACGTGCAGGGAGTGGGGCTCTGGCAGGGGACAAACACGGCTTAATAAGTGACTCTTGTCGCAATCAGAACATCGTTTCCTCATGCATTCTAATGAGCTGGATGTTGCAGTGAAGATCAGTTCACGCCTTTAATTTATTCAATATATTTTGTGTATTCACCCTGTTTATTTAATAACAGCATCCACGCACATTAATCAACATCTCAGCCATCATCACATCAGAGCAAATATTCCAGCGAGAGTCTAGTCTGCGCGTGTGCCTGGGTCATGTCCCTGCTTCTCGGGACAACATCCCTGGCAAACATTGTGCCGCTGCTATCTTCTTCCTGCTTATTGCATCTGTAGACATGGTGAATTTTGCCGTTGAAGTCAGAACAAAAGCTTTGAGTATTACATTGAGGCCTGATAACATCATGCTTGTGCAAATATGAGCGCTATAAACATTTGAGTGCCTAGCTGCGGCTTACATGTCACTCATGGATGAGCGTGTAATTCTATCTGCTAATAATTTTCTCTGGAGTCGTGCTCTTGTTCTCCCACCGGTGCCTGGGTTTCACTGCTTCATTTCTCCCTGTGGTTTTGTCTCCTTTCATCATTACTTCAGTGAAGGCTGTGCTAACCAGAAGGCACGCTTTCAATTTGCAAAGTTGATCCCTTTTATGGCAAACAGCTTATGATCTTATGACCTCAACTACTGCTTTTGCTCCAACTTGTTACTCCCTTGTTTTCACCAGTATGTTTTTTTTTCCACTGGACTGCGATGTCATCTCCTCTTTTCCACCACCTATTTATCTTTGCCTTCTCCCTTATCTATGTCACAATATAACTGAAAGGGTTGAAAAAGATAACAGATGAGTTCTGTGTAAGTGTGAGGGGGCAGTGTGGTGTGGAGGCTATAGTGGGTTTCCCATAGTGATGAGGGCCTGCGGTTCTCCTGGTAACCTAATTGGCATGTGTTTCCCGGCGGGTCTCATTGTGGCCTCTCCTAATCACTGTCCCCAGCCCTAACAAGAGCGACCTACAGTATTGGTGCTGCAGTGAAGGAGCATGTCTTTTGTTATTTTATTTCTTTTTCTTTCTTCTTTTCGTCTGTCCTCATTCCCCTCGTCCTAACAGAAGGGCTCGTTGAGACGGCCTGATTACCTCAGTCAGGTCCAGGAACACGTGTATCTCTGTGTGTACACATTCATGTGTTTATGAATGAGCTTACAGTTTTTTTTTCTTTTGCCCCCCCTGCTATAAAAAACAGTTGGATTATTGAGGCAGACTCCTGCCCAACTGAGCACGTAGACCCTAATTGGGAAATGCTTTAAATAATTTCTAATTAGCACAAGTGTGGTAATAATTGGCGGGGTAATCTGAGGATTAATTAGCAGTGTTGTGTGTGTGTGTTAGTGGGTGACTGTTTATGAGTGTGTGCATGTGTGTTTGGTGAGCGTTTATGTGGTGCGTTGTGTGTGCGTGCACGTGTGTCTGTGTGCTCCTCAACACACTCAGTCAGGCCTTAACGGGAGCTTGAATAGACCCCAGGTTCTGCAGCTTGCTAATGGAATCCTGTCCACTCAAGGAGGTCTGTGGAGGAGGGAGGCCAAGACAGAAGCACCTTTGTTGGCCAAGTTGTACTGTGGGTGGCCCCCCCTGCCCGCAGACCCTCATTTGTATCACGGCGGGCATCCACCCCCTCTCTTAGGACCCCCACCTTATTTAACAGCTAACCCAGCCTCTAACTCCCCTTCACCTCACCCGGCCATCCAAGCTCCAGCCCCCACCACTCTCTGTGTACAGCGCTCTCATCTTCTTTCTTTGGCTAAATGACACGTTTTATTTTCTTTGACCCAATATGCTCCCAAGCCCTGCTGTTACCCCCCCCCCCTTTTTTTTTTCTTTTACCTAGTTGTATTCTTCTTCCACTTTCTCCTCTCCAGCCATGCACCCCACACCCACACACACTCTATCCCTCTTTGCATCTTCCTGTGGAGGAGAGGGTGAGGAAGCGCTGGGCTCTTGAGATGTGTACTTCCACCTGGTCTGCACTCTAATAACTGCGTCCTTTCTTTCAGAGAGGGGGGTGAAAAAAAGAGGGAAATGAAGAACAAGGAGACTGCAACCACTTGTTCTTCCAAGCATAGCTTTTATTACACTTTACACTGAACTGTTTTTGTTTCACAACAAGAAAGTAAGCTTTTTTTCAGCTCAGTGGATTTTCTTCCCATTAAACCTTGAAGAACATTTTAAGCTCTGTATCGCAGCATTACATTGAGCATCCACTTCGAAGTGTTGCTTCTGTATCACATCTCAGTTAGCATGATGGAAATCTTTCTCTGATTCTGTCGGTCGCCATCCACTCTCATTCTCTCACTCCATCTTTCTGTGTGACAGATGGCTCTCAACGCCATATGAAGGAGAAGTAAACAAACAAGCAGGGATCAATATTCCAGGAGACTAATTGAACAATGTCACAATTTTGCTCAAGCCTGCTTTTAGTTATTTGCTCTTCTTGCTCTCTGTCAAGCGTGAAAAGTACGGCTGGCATGCAGTGCCATTCGGATCAAATATGTGTTTGCAGGTACAAATTGCAGTTACTCAGCAATAATCTATTCTGGTATTCCATTATTCTGATTTACACATGATTACTAATCCATAAACCACCAACAGAGGATTTTATTCATGATACAAGCCTATTTTTTTGTAATCTTTCTGTAAATATTTTGAACTTTTTTGTTTCTACTTGGTACAAAAGGAGAAATCAATTCTTACATTTGAAAAGCTCCATCTTGTAAGATATAGTTTTTCTTATAGCCATGCTTTCTATACTTAGCATCAACTTATTTCGCAATATGCCGCCCCCTTACTGTACGTGATGGTGAGTCTCTGACTGAAGGCACACACAAATTCAGCTAATGGTGCTCAAAGGTGCTTATCACGTCCTTGCTAATCTGGTTAGAAAGATGCATTTACAGAGGTTGCAGATTTATTACAGACGATCCTCCCTCCATTGCGAAGACAGCTACTGCACATACGGGGAAGATCCAGGTTTTTATGGTGGGTTTTAAACTGTCCTCATTTCCTCAGTGATGTATACTCAATCCATGAGGCTAGTCCAGATGCCTGGTCCGTTCTTTGACATTTACTGGGCTGGTACAAGGACGTACCCTTTCCCTTCCCCTTCTCTTCCTCCCATTCCTCCCAGTTAATCAGACTGGTGTGAAAAGGAGGCTGATAAGCCTATTGTCTGGCTGACAATGTCTTGGTGATAGGCCCGTAGTGGCCAACTGGATAGTGCTTGGTCCCTTCTCTTCCTACGTCAACCCAGCCCATATTTCCTCACCCTGAACCCCCTCTGTTCTCCCCTACCCACTCCCCTCTTTTATCAGTTCTTCTACACCATATTTTTTCAAACTCTTACCCCCCTTTGCCTTTTCCATGTCTGCACCCTACCAACACCCCTATGCAGCCCCAAGCGTTCCCTCCCTGACCTGTGTCTTCTTTCCCTTCTCTGCTCACCCTGCTCTTCCCTTTTCTCCATTGAGCACTGCAGAGCCACCAGAGGGAACTCATTAGTGCACTGCTCCCAGGTTAATTGGCTTGCTCAAAGAAAAGGACTGAAAAAGAAGAAATGAATGAGAAGAACACCCACTCTGTCCAGGGAGAAAAGGGAATCGACCTGTGTGTTTCTCATACTGGCAGCTCCTCTAAACAGTGATGCAGCTGCTGTCAGGCCAGATGTGATCCTCATCCACTGATTAGCACTGCAGCCTTGTTAACTGTGCACGAAGAGGGGGCAAGGCCTTGGCCTCTATTGTTGGATTTATCTGCCATGGAACTATGTAACAAATCTGTAAGCCGCCCCATGTGACAGGTTCATATTTCTCTTTGCAAAGGAAAACGATAATATCAAGCAGAACTGAAAGCGTTATCTTCTGGCTATCTGGATGAGTCAATGCAGAGACGGTGACTGTGGACATGTGTGCATCTGTGTTTCCACTTTCATGAAAGACTAGCCAGAGTGTGCCTAAGCACCCATGGCACGGCCCTCCATGTCCTGAGGAAAACGGAGGGAAATTACTCTTGAGGGAGTGTGTTGTAAGAGTGGTGCTTATGACAATACTATGAGTGTATGAGTGGAGTCTGGAGTGCTGTCCACTCTTTAATTAACCACACTGCTTCCTGCCACCTCGGGCAACCAGCACATGTCGGCAAGAAACCATCTGACCTTTCAATGTCAAAACAATATATTATAATTAAGGATCACATTGCATTAATTCTGGCAGTTGCTTGGACATAATGCCAACATGCTACATGACTTAAACCAGCATTATTTACAAAATACTGTATATAAAATATCTGTTATGTTGAGAAGAAAAAAATGATAAGCACAATATATATGATTTTTCTCAACAATGTCTGCAATGCATTAACTCTGCAAGTTAATATGAAAACACAATTTTACTCCACATTTGTTTGCTGTTCTGCTACATGTGCTGCAGACAAAGATAAGATTTACAGAAGCTTTGTTAGTAATGTTCAATAAATAATCAATTATATTAGTGAAGAATAAGCTACCAGACACTAAACGTTTGGTCATTTTCCACATAATTTTAGATGATTTCTTTCAATAGACAAATTTAATTTCTCTTTTTTATGCTTAGAAGATGTGAATACTAAGGTGATGGGAAATGGAGATATTGAAAAAAATTAACTGATTCACAAAAAAGCAACAAACAACAATAACAAAAATGCTAATTTAAGTGTTTTCACCCTTACTCGAATATGAGTTGATACACATTAAGGGGTCAAGGAAAAAAACTTTGTAGATATCTGACCTGGCAAATGAAAAAAAAAGTGACTCGACAGCTGTTTCTCGAGCTGGCAAATGATAAGCACACCTGACTGACTGCCATCTGATATAACATGCCTTGCAAGGGCCACTTTTTTTCTAAGAGATGTTAACCACAGTTCTGTCATCCTTGTTTAATTTATTCACAGCAGTTTTAAACACAGAAAAGTTGGATGCTTAGCTTAGTTAACACATCATTGAGCCTTGAAAAAATATGCCTTGCCTTGTCTAAATCTCTTCTGCTTTTACGTCTCTCTTCTTCCTCGTAAAATGTTTTCTGCTTGTCCATAAATTGCAGCAGTTCTTCTAATGATCTTTCATTTGAGATTTTTTAATTTCAAGTTTTTTAAGGTACAAAATGAAAAGAACTGAATGAAAAGAGCAATAAGCTTTTAGTGTTCATGTTAACCATCTCTCAATCAGATATAAAGCATGTGTTCAGAAACAGCATTCTTTTAAGCATTGATATAATCTGTTTTATCCTAAAAGAGGAAGCTGTTTTGCACCATTAAAAAGTGCCGTCTCATGTTAAATGTGATTCTAAAAAATGGGATGGTGCTTTTTATTTCATTCCAATAAAACTAGATAAAATCTTTCAGTCACTGAATAATAAAACAAAGTAATAAGAAACAAAGGCCAGTATGGTCTGCTGGAGTTGAGATTTTCAAGGAGCTGAACTTTTTTTCTCACTAGTTTTCATTTTTTGTATTGTGGCCCATGTAGTTTCATTTCTTTAGTGTCTGCCTGAAAAAGTTTGAGAAAACCAATTATTTTAATCAAAGTTGCTTGGTTGTTTCTTGATTTATAACCAACAAAATAGTAAAACACCAGAACAGATTTTCTAATTGATGTTTCAGCAACTCTGTTGAGCATATTTGATTTCCACTGAGCGTTCAAATATTCACCTTCTCCCTGTCATGAAAATATCCCTTTTAGACATACAGTTGCCAACCTTATAATTACTGAGCAACGTGGCTTAATCACCTGAGCTACACATTTCTCATATTCTAAAATCACAGAGGAATAAATATGGTTGTGAACATTGGATCCTTTAGTAGATGATAAATAACACTCCTCCCTTCTTCCCTTTATCTTTCTCTCTGTGTCCATTTTCTCCTTTTATTCTCAACAGTGGGATGATAACAGGATCAGCATTTCACTGGTTTTCAGCCAACACCGGGATCATATTCGGATGAGGGAGGTTGAGACTCTCTTCAGAAAGACCTAACGGAGTGGGGATTAGGAGTACAGGAGTATGGATAGCAACAGAATTAGTCACAAGCTCATCTTTTTTCCGTGTTCACCTCTCCTCTGGCTCTGCTGTGGTGCGTTGGACATCACTACTTGTTAACCCGACCCACCGCCAGCACACATCACGCACACACTAACCTCCCCCCTTGTCTTTTCAGCTGAGAGAGAAAGCAAAAAAGCAAGACAAGGGTGATGGTGGAGGGGGGGGGGGTCTGCATAGATTCACTGCCATTGTGTGTCAATCATTCTGTGTGTGAGAGAGAGAATCGGAGAGAGAGCTCTTGCCTCCAGTGATTAGCTCTGTCAATGCTGGGCTCTTGCTGCTTACAGAATAATACAGTAAGGCCTTGAGGAGCAGGAGGGAGAGAAGAGGAAGGTGGTATGCCTGTAGGCCTGCCGGCTCAGCGGTCAATGGTTTGTGCGATTGTGTGTGTACCTGTGGCTGTGTGTGCACGTGGGAGAGAGACTGTGTTTATGAATCTGTCTTGTGGACTATCTGTTCATGTGGGAGTGTGTATTTTTGGAAACGGAGTGGCTTGATTTTGTTCGCCGATGCTTCAAGATGTTTGAGGCTCAATGAGCCAAATCCGAGCACATTAGTACAGTCTTATCACGGGGTGTTTCTTCATCCACTGGTCAGTTAACTGGGTGCCCCCCTTCCTCTCCCAGCCTTTAAAAAAATTTATTTTTATTTTGCTGTGTCTTAGCCTCTTATTCCCACACACACACACACACACACACACACACACACACACACACACACACACACACACACACACACACATCTTTTTGCTCATGTCATAAGTGGGTGTGCAGCGCATTGCCTTGAGCTGCAGATGAACATGAAACAAACACAAACTAGGATGGTGACAGTTTTAAATCGGCTTTAGATCACTATGAAAGGTAAAGGATTAGGATGCTTTTCTCAGTCCTGAGGAGATAGGACGCAGTCTTGGAGGAGAGCCCACTCCTCTCAGCCTACAGTGGGCCGGGTGTCTATCTTCTAATCTTCTAAGCACTCTTATGCCATTTGCATGTAGTATGGCCTATAGTTTGCACATGCCCATCTTATATAGGCCATGATGAAAATGTATCTTTTACAAGATGATTGGAGAATAGATTTTATGTGTTATCTTTGTTTTATTATCTACATTACAAATTATCCCTTAGGATGTGACTTATAATTTTTCAATGCATTTTTAGTATCAACACTGTTTAAAAATTAAGGTTTTGTGTTTAGATTTAATACTCTATAATAGAAGCAATTTAGTGTTTCTCCTTGAGATCATTTAAGCCTGTCAAATTTTAAATTTTTGTATGTAAGTTTAATAATAATAATAATAAAATTCCTTTAACAAATTAACTTCTTAATATTAATTTATTTACACTTATTTCATTGAAATGTTTTTATCAGAATATTGGTATTTTTCTGTAAATTATCATATTTGTTTTTTTCTAAATATATTTTCAAACAAATTAACTAAAATGATAAAGTCGTTGCTTTTATAATGAATCGGTTATTTAATTGAATCCCAATTGGCCTAATTGTGACTGTATAAAGTACCATGCCTTGAAATCCCCTTTTGATTTTCGTTAGTTTGGTGAGATTTTTTTCTCTTCATCAAATCAGGCGTGAACCCCCCTAAGAGGGCTTGTTTTCTCTCTCTCCCTCCTTTTCTTATTGTCCCTGATGCTTTCTCACAATTTTTCCTTTCACTTCGGAGAGGGAGCCTCCAAAAAAGAAATCAAATTAAATTTCCTATTGAATATGTTACTGTTGTTCAGATGCTAGTTTGGGGACTTAAATCTAATTATTCCAGTATCAGGACTGTCCGCGGGGTATAATCACTTCCCGCAAACTCAGATTCTTATCATCATAACTCAGATTTTGTAAAGGTAACATTTTTGTGTATTGTTTTAGGACAGTGCCTAGAAGACCATCGACTTTCCTTTTGCTTCGTTTCTTTTTAAACCATTTTTATTTTATTCAACACATCTGGCTTTCAAGCAGAAAACTGCGACCTTGCTTCCTGTGCGAGGACGCGTTGTTTTGAAGAAATGTTGCACCAATCAGAAGAGCAATGCAGCATATATGGCTATATATATTTACTTTGGGAGATGTGGATCAGCTGGCTGGAAATGAAGACGTGCTTCGAAAAGGTCCTGCAGCGGCGGGAGCTCCTCGCGAGCTGCGACTTTCCCACGTGGCGTGAACTGGTCCGCTTGCTGTCTCTGCAGGGGACACGAACTTACACATTCTTTTATAAGCCAATGTGTCACACACAGACAGAACATATTCTTCAGGTGACAAATGAACAAGAAACAGTCTATAAACTGTTACAATAGGCTAGTTAAGGAAGTTTTTATCTTTTAAAATAAGCAGTAAAATGTTTTTTGTTTTTTTTTTTGCCTCTACATCAAACTTCAGTCGCCTGTGTTTACTGATATTTAATTGCTGAAAATCGACCCTGCTTCTGATTGTTGCACAGCGTGACATTATGTTGTTTCTGCAAGCATTTATTTTATTTTGGGTCCACGTGTTGTTTTCAAGAGCTTTTTAATCGTACAGGCTGAGGAGTGAGGACTAATAATGGCTTGTGTTGTGATTAGGCATGGTCACCCTCTGCTTGTAATTTACAAGAAAACTTTTTGATGTAGCAGACCAAATAATATACAGTTGTGTGTTTTTTTTCAGAGCCAAAAAAATGTTGATTTTCCACATAAATGTTTCAGCAATGCTTTAATCTTTTCTTCCATACTCTGATGCCTCTAATCATATGTGCCACCTGTAAGCTTAAAGGAAGTGTACACCTCATAAATATCCCTTACATTTTTTTTGTGCATCATATCTACCATTTTGGCAAAGATTACCTCATGGTGGCTGCAAGGAAGCAGCTAAAATATGAGTCATGTCCATTAGATAATTAAGAAAAATAATAGCCAGTGAAGTAGGGGCAACAGGACAGACAGCAGCGGTCAGATCAGCTGATCTCGCCTGACAGCTGGAGCAGCAACCGCTCACCAGTAATTAAGATGGAATGATAACATCATCATGTGTAGCTGTGATGCAGCATGTTTGGCATGTGTGCAAATATCAATTAAGCTATTTGTTTTGCAACCCAGTTTACCTGGCAGAGGTTGATGCGATGAATATGTGGTTTTTAGGTTGTTTGGGAAAAAGAAAGAAAAAAAGAGTGATGGTTTTGCTGGGATAGAGCAGGGATTGGGGGGGGGGGGGCTGTTTTTCTCACCAAAGTCACTGTCGTTTTGTTGTCACCTGCTAGCAGAAAGACAAAGTGGCATTTCCTGACTGTTCCCATCCACGTCTGAGTTATCTGACACCCAAAAATACGGCTACCGGGAAGCAGAGAGACTAGGCTCCACAGCCTTATCCCGGTAAGGAGATGGCTTCTTATCAGATCAGGCTAGGAAGTTTATTTTATAGAGTAAATCTGGATAGAGGGGATAAAGAAATGACACATCCCTTGCGGACACAAAGGGAGAAGGAGATTAGTCCTCCAGCAGCATATATGGCTTTAGTTCAACCTGACAGGCAGCGGATTGAAAGGTCATGAAATAATAATCCCCCTATTCTTTTGCTCTAATCCTACGAGGGTGTGTTTCACTATGGGAACGTATAGGCTGAGGCTATGTGCTGAAGGCAGGATGTTCATTTTGTGTTGTCACTGTATTAAGATAGGAACCCAACACTGATTTCAATTAATTAGACTAATTATGATTGAAGAGGGGTTTTTATATGATGAACGCCAGTGCCAGCACATCTTTCTCTGATGGTGGGGTTGTAGGCTGCTTTTCATTCATATCTTCACATATGCTGAAGGTTATTTTCTCTTGTATGGTTATCGTTTTCTTTTTTCATCATACTGGAGGTTAAAGTGACGTTAAAATAATCCATCATCGTCATCTGGAGCTTTTTTCCCCTTTTAATGCCAAACATCAAGAATCCATGTTTACATTTAAGTTTATATGTGTTTATAGAAAATGAGCAAAGATTATATGTTTTGCAAAGGTGAGACCGATCTAGAAGAATATATACATTTATATATATACATTTATATATATATATATATGTGTGTGTGTGTGTGTGTGTGTGTGTGTGTGTGTGTGTGTGTGTGTGTGTGTGTATGGCCAAATATATGGCCAGATGTACCCAAACGCGGATACTCGAGCACCAA
>JBAMHX010000014.1:10139124-10154836 GCA_037177515.1 Pseudomugil tenellus | reverse complement strand
CAATACAAGTGAGAAATGAATGGATGAAACCAGTACCAAGCTAATGTTACACTATATGAAGTTTTTCATGCCATATGTGATTTTCTGATGTTGATAACGCTATTGGTTAATGCCAAAGAAGAAATATTATATTGTAGGTGATTGAAAAAGACACATGATTATAGGAGAAACTGTACATGGTGTTTAACTTTATGAAATGAGAATAAATATAGAAGCTTTTAAGGTTAACAACCGGATAAACATCTAGTTCCAATTGTTATTGCATATTGTGATTTACTATTAGTTCACGACTTAAGAATGTCAATTGCTAATAATGATTTTGGAATTGTGGTAAACGCTCATTGTATTTGCTTAAAACTGTCACTGCATTTGAGTACTTTAGATAACATGATCTCACTGTAGTAGAACCTTATCAAGCGAGGATGACTACATATTGAGTTTGAGATATGTTGAAATGATTACAGATAAAGGCCACTTTTGTATACCTGTTGTTAATACCTGTCGTTAGAAATAAATGAACTTCCTGTGTGAAGCCAACCAGGCTCAACGTGTGTCTCCTCTGTTCTGCCACAGCTCGTCCACACGTTGAGCCAAAAGCTACTACGTTGCCTTCTGGTTGCCAAACCACAGGGGCAACACTTACTATGAACGTGTTTTCATGTAAACCTTAATTCAGAATTATTATTTTTATATAAACTTGAAGAACAAGAATTTAATTTGGAATTAATAATTCTGCATTAAAAAACATCATTTAACCATACCCAATGTCTGTCCAGTGACAACCCAACTAACTCGTGTTGATTATCCCCCTGAATAAATGACAGTATTCAATATCCAAAATGATTCAGTGGAAAGTCTGTACGCCTTAAGTAATCTATTTACTTCACTTAAAGGATGTTTTAGTTTAGTTTTATGACACCATTTATGACACCAGCTACCCTGTTCAAAAATGTCCCTCAGTCTATTGGTTCCCATGTCCTTGCTGTAATAAAATCACCCCTGGTGTCTTGTCATACCATAGTTTATTAAAAAAAAATCTCTCATGGATTTTCTGTACCACTTATTCCAATTCACGGTTGTTGGGTCTGAAGCCCATAAAAGTCTTATTGTCACATGCACAAGGTCTTCTTTAATACTAAAAAGGTGCCCCAACTGAATCAGACTTTTTATATTTTTAGTTTAATATTTTTATGCTTAAGAGCTCTGGTTGTTTTAGTCATTTTAACACAGAGGTTTTACCTTATACAGACGCTGGAGCTATCAAACTTTCCTTCACTAAGAACAAAAACCATAAAACACAAACTGAATCCAACATGGAGGAACAAGGCAATTAAAGATTTTTTTTTTAAAAAAAAACAGGAGACCAGAAAGAAAATGTAGAAAAGCAAAACTATGTACAATCGAATTTTATGTCAACAACTTCATATCTGCACCAATATAGTAAAACTGGGATGAACACTTAACATTTTAAATCTTATAGATGACAATAAAAACAAAACCACATTATTTTAATGAAACTGGGGCCTCATTTATGAAGAAAATTTGCGTAGAATCTCTACTAGAATTGTACTTAGCAAAAAAATGAACTAGTTGGTACGCCAAAGTAAAAGTCTGATTTAAAAAATATTTCTTACGCACAGGTACACGCAGTTTCCTTTTATAAATCACAACCTTGCCAAAAAGGAATTTGGTTTACGTCCCCGCCTCTACACAACTACTTTCTACCATACACGGTCAATGCAAAGCGGCTCATAAATATGTCTGCATACAAATCAACAAGTGTCTGTAGCATTGTACAGTGAGTTGTGGCAACTGACGGTGCATAAACTTAAGTTTTCAGGGACTGAAATCAAGGTGCTTATTAGTGAGGTGGAGACAAGTAAGACAATCTTGTTAGGGGGTCATAGTACAGCGTAACAAACAAGAGGAAAGCCGCCATGCAGGTTTGTCAAGATCATGCCTGTGTCACAAATAACTTGTACATTAATGGAATTACAGTTTTACGATTTACATAAACAACCTCATTCTCAGATGGAGCCCTTAAAGCAATATGAGTGCAGTCAATTGCACCAATTATCTTTGGGAAGCTGGACATTCCTGCAAATTACTTTTTGATGTTGGCCTGTTCTCCCACAGTGTCAGGAAACTTTGCGTATCGACCTGTCATTTTAATGATACCGTTGAAAACAGCTGGTGACCGGCGAGTCGGGCACTCTAACACTGGACCCACTTCTGTGCTCTTGGAAGTCTAAACTGGTTTAATAGCCAATTATCATCATTGGCCAGGAAATCCTCATGATCTCTGAACACTCTTCCCATCCTCACCCTACCATAGTCTTCAAGCAGTGCATCTATTATAACATATTAAGCTCATAGCGATATTTGTATACCTACCTGTTATGTTATAAGTTGTATACCTGTTATTTGGGCTGCTGGACATCCTCTCACAATTAATGTACCAATAAGCGCAATGAAATTTTTTATTATGAGCACACTGTGCTCGGATTTTTCAACTAGTATTTATGGAATAAATAATTCTGTTTTTGAGCATGTAGATAATAATCTGTGTTTCCGTGATTTTGTTTACAATAATACAAAGTCTAGTGTGAATGATAACAAACATGGGTTCAATGTGGCTTAAATGTATTTTGTTAGTTCAAAGTGTCTTGTTCTGGTTACACTTAACAAAATCAGATAAATATGGCTTTCTCTCTGCCAAAGAGCGCTAAGATAGAAGAGTCATAAAAATTTCAAAGATCAGGCAATAGTTTTCATAGTCCTTCAGAAATTATGTTCCTGGTGGGTTTAAGGGTGAAATATCCAGTACAATTTTATTATCAGCTGTGCTGCTGGTTTTCCCTCCAAAATGTTAAGTCCAAAGTTGGGATGGTACGCACTCTTCTGCGTCAAGTTTATTTTTATAAATCCCACACTTTGCGCAGCAAAATTTTTGTGCTAATTTTAAGGCTGTTTCATAAAGCTTTATAAATGAGGCCCCTGAAGCTTTGTTTTTACCTGAGGAAAGACTGGAGAGCTATGTCCTGGCAGATGCAAAGATGCCTCATCAAGCCAGGACATCGCAGTAATTAATCCTACTAGAAATGCAGTGGCATGTCCATACTGGCAATAGAGGAAAAACGGGAAATTCTGTGATAGTTGCATTTCTGGTATGTGTCAATTTCAGCTCAAAGTTGAAATGGACATCCAGGTGTCTCACACACTAAGATAGATTAAAACTTTGCTATTTACATGAAATGATATCTTTCTTATCTTTGGGACCAGTAATTAAAACTTCGGTTTTGTCCTGGTTAAAGGAAATATTTTCTATCCTTCCAAGTCCTTCATGCCCCAATCACAGCCAATGAATTGAATGCTCTGACAAAAATACATAAATATTTAGTCACTTGAGGAACAGACAGGACTGAAAAAACACCATCCAGTCATTTAAACAAGCTCCTTTCTAAACAACTGGATGGTGATATGTCTGTCAAATTCAACTGCTACTTGTATCTTCCCCCCTAAACTTATTGCATGTTTCTGTGCTTTAGCCTGGCATCAGTGGCCAAGCAGTTTGGGAAAAGAGGTTTGGACTTTTGAATTCTATATTTTCAAAAAGTAACTTTCGTAAAGATTTTTTTCCCCAGGATCTCATACCCCACCTTTACTTTATTAATAAATGCAGTGGATTTCTTGTACTGTGTCATTAAAGAATATTTCTATTGATGAAAATAATTTGTATGGTTTAAACAGCATTGAGATTAAGCAAATATGCCAACAGATGTATTAATCTGATAAAATCCTTAAGTGAATTAGGTAAAATAGACCTGTTAGTTTAGCAAAAAGACCAGATCCTAATGTCTGTCTCTGAATAGAATCTTTCGCTTTATAATCTTTATAATTCTTTCGAAAAATTTGTTAGGATTCTGCATTTATTGTAGAACAATAAAACTAATTTTCCAAGAGCTCTGTGGACCTATTTGATCTCCCATCCAATGTTAAAATCAACTCTATGCATGCTTTCATGTTTTCACACCTGGAGTTCTGTAACTTTTTTTTCTATTGCCTCAACACGATTTCTCTGTAACATCTTCAAGTTGTAGAACACTGCTGCAAGGCTCCTTACTGAATCTTAAAAATACTCACCCCGTCTCGTTGTTAGCTTAGCTACACTGACTGCCAATCCACTATGGTGAATGAGAGATGCTAAGTATTATGGGGCATCTAAATGTAAACAATAGTTTGTTCTATTCAGTCTTTGTGAGTATGAAAACGGAGTGCTGGGCATCCGGCGGGATCTGCCCGTCTGCGATTACCGACTGGGGACCACCGGGGTCCGTTTCCCCGGGCTGCAGGGGACTCTGGCCGGGGCCTCCCTCTCACGCCTCCTGGGTGGATGACGGGCTGGTTCTGGGCTGGGGTGGCCGGGGTTTTTCTTTGGATCTGGCTGTGTCCAGGTCTCGGGATCCTCCAGGCCTGCTTTGGAGCTTTTGAGTAGAGAGGGTTGCCTGAGCATGTTCACTTTCCAGCGAGCACTTTTCACCTCGTACGTTCTGCATGAAGACACAGTCACTAAGATCTCTTTTAGATTATTCAGTAACAGTCATTCTTCCTTATTCATATTCGTTTCCTTTGCGGGAGCTCATGAGATCCTTTTTTTTCCATTAATTTCTGTACTGGTGTGATGAATGGCAAAGTATGGATCGTTAGATTGCGTTTTTTTTGTTTTTTTTTTTTGTGGTGTGATTCTGTCTCTTCTTTATGTTCTGTTTGTGTTCTCTTTCCTTTTCTCTTGTTTTCTTATCCTTTTTTTCTGTCCCCTGTGGTCGTGTCCAGCAATACATGGAATGTCTGTTGAACTAAGATGTAAATAAAATAAATAAAGAAAACAGATTGTCAAGAGGAAATTTATATACAAGTATATACATATAGTTCCTCTTGACAATACACTTTCTCAGCTTGATATAGTGGTCCAGCATAGATATGCCCCTATGCTGGACAAGACGAGTAGTACTTTTCAACTAAATCGGTCATATTCACTTGCACAGTGTGCCATCTTTTTTGTGTGGCAATGTACATATGGTTGATTACTTGTCCAAATATACATGTTAAAATTGCAAAAATCAAACTACTGTAAAAAAGTTAACACAGATATCAGTTTATCAATTATAGTCCTATTTCATTACTCCCTCAGTTTTCCAAAATATTGAAAAAAACAGTTTATTTACAGACCGAACAAAATCATTTATAAACATAAACTGCTTCTGGAATTTAAATATGGCTTCAGCTCACAAAGATCCACATCCATGGCAGTCCTGGAATTAGGAAGAGTGCACTAGTGCCACTGACAAAAAGAAATTTGCAGCTGTTGTGTTCATTGACCTGAAAAAAGAATTTGATACAATTAATCATGAGATATTATTGAAGAAATAGGAGCGGTATGGGATCAGGAGACTGATTTTACAATGACTGAAAAGTTACTTAAACAACAGAAAACAGTTTGTGAAATTAAGTGAATTTCAGTCTTTGTGCTTGGACATTGTGTGTGGTGTTCTCCAGGTGTCAGTATTCGGACAAATATTATTTTGTATATAAACAAAGAGGTACATCCCTGAATGCGCCCAGTCCTCTTCTTCCCCAATCCTCGAATAGACATAATACAAAATTAAAGATGCACATGTTCATGTATACAATTAAATAAATGTAGGAAATATATGCAATACAAACACTGTCACCAAACATTCACTATTTCTTTTTCATTAGTGTGACAGTTGTGGAAAGATCCTTGCGTGTGATTATTCATTGAAAATGTTTCCACTTCACCTTTGTTCTTTTTGCAATGAAGGGATATGTGACCCACTTCAATAATGTACACGTGTCTCTTGTCATGGGTTTTCAGCAGTAAAGCATGACAGCCAGGTGGCAATTTCTGGCTGCCGACTGTGAGGCTAATAAGGAAGTAGAAATATTTCACCCCCTCACCACTAGAGCACTGGCTGCAAGAGGGAGCAATCCCCATAGACTCCCATTTTAAAATGTCCGATTTTACAGCTGAAATAAATATGTTTACACAGTGGCTCCAAAAACTTTTTTCTAACGCCTCATTTTCGATGTTATTTTAATCCTAAACTTAGAGGCGTGTCCTTTTGATTGATGTGTTGCAGCTGCATACTTCCCTCTGTCTCCACCGTGACGGAGCCCTCTCAGCTCTACCTTTTCATCCATTTTTGGATTTTCCAATAATGAGGAAACACCAAGATGGCGACGTAGGAACCGCCTATGGGCTTCAAATCCGATCTTCAGAAACCTGTGGGTCACGTGATGGTATGCGCTGTCCAGTATTTATACAGTCAATGGTCACAGCACAAATAAATGTCCAAACATTAAGTTTTGTATATACAGTTAATAAATTTAACTGCCATCCTTTCCAAAATGTCTCCAAGTTTGTGTTCATGAAGGCAAAGATATTTACATTTCAAGGACATAAAATCGCTTATGTGAGCAACTGGGTGCAAAGAGTCTCAAAAGGTCTTGCAGTTAAAGTCCCAGCTCCATCTAAACCCTCCTTCCTTCCTGTGAACACTTTTTCAGTTTATAAATGAAAATCATGACATTTACATCTGCTTTGATTTAGATGTGTAGATAACACTTTACACTTTACCATTAGAAGACATATTTAAGGATATGAACAAATGACCTTTTCACATGACCTGTTGTAGGAAGATTAATTTGTTCTTCGCAATGTGTTTTGATAAACGTTGAAATTTATTCAAGAAATGATTATCACATATTTAGCGCAGGTGAAACCTCAAAGCATTACTCTTGCTGTCTTGTCTGACTTGATTATAGTCCAAGCACATGTCAAAAAATATTCTTGCAACAGATGAATTTTCTCCTCTACTCTGACAAGGTGGTCAGCTATGTAATTTGTTCCTGTCTAGCTCTAAGTGTATAGAGTAGGCAGTCCATTGAATTCCCATCCGTCATGGTTAGTTACACGCTTGTCAGCTGCTCTCCCACTGCCCAGCAGTCTAGCCATCACCCCTGACCTGGAAGCATTATATCTAAATCAAATTACATGGCCCTGTGTTCTATGGGTCCCTTTTGAAGTCACCAGAGTGAGACATCTGTCCGGCCCTGTTTGAATTTACTTCCCACTTAGCCGCCACATCTTAATTAGCTGATCTGATTTTGTGTTGATGTGTGCCTGCTTTGCTTGTCTGGGTGTGTCAGTGTTTCATTCGTAGGCGGATATGGGTTTTTTTGCAGAGCAGAGGTGATCGACAAGCTGATGGGAAGATAATATTCTGGGAACGACAACCACAGAAACCTTCGTTCATTGTGACGATAATGAATTTGAGAGAAAATCCTTGTGTTTGTTCATTAGCCATTAGGGCTGGATGACACAACCTTTTTGGCACTGCTTGCCAAAGATGTCCCTTACTTAAGGATTGTGCAGCACCTGATCCTTTCTGTCTATTAAGGATGAAATAAAAAAAAAGTTGCTAGAGGCCAAACCTTAAATATGTGTAAGTAAATACTATAACTTATCAGAGAGTTTATTCTCTTAGGTGACCGTGAGAGTGTTTGCAACTTATTTTCATGATGCAGATGCTTAGTCTCAATGTCTAATTGGAGATTATTAAGAACGCTTGTGCAATGCCTCATTTATTTATTCATTCGTTTATTTATTGATTTATTTATGTCCAATGCATTTATGAAAACTAGTTGTCCTTGTTAGTGCTGCTAAGTGATTGGCACTACGTGGATATACAACAGTTTCTCTTTTCGTGTCCTGCGCCATTATGGACCACATAGCGAACAGAAGAAGGGAGGAAAAGTCAATTAAAATTTTTAGTCACGTTAAAGAAAAGAAAACGAGGTGGAAGAGGAAGAAAAGACTTGTCTCTTCACCCTGAACCCACAGCTAGAAACATTTTGCTGTAAAATGGTTTCATTTGTATTTTTTCTGGAAAACTAATTAGCCTTGCAGTACTTGACCTTTATCTTCACGTAGTGTGTTTCATGCTGAGGGTGTGCTGTCTGTGCATAAACATGATTCTACTTGCCAACACCGGTACCTCTATAACCAGATAAATATCTGTGTTGCCTCATAGGTTTTGCTTTAAAAAATTTCAAATGTATTGCTACTGTCTAGTTAATTTTAAAGTTAAATGAATCATTACATGCCGTGGATGATGAAAATGTAACCTAAATTAATGTATGAAACAAGACATATTAAAAAACAGTATTTTAAGTCTCTAAGGGTTCTTCAACAATTTATAAATATGCATTTACACCTGATAATGTATAATCATCTTTATTATTTACATTCATTTGGAAATATTTTCTTATTATTCTTGACTAGCCAGCTTGAATCCTATTACCGTAGTGTTGGATGATTTATAGACCTCTGGTTACTGTTTTTCCTTTCTAAAAAAGAAGGTAGTGGAGGCAGTTAGGACTCCATGTTATCTCAAGCTGGTATTCACTGCCCCGGAGAGCCAATGGAAATGGGCTGACTACAAAGTAAAAAAAAAATATCAGTCTTTTACTACTGGAAAGAAGAGAGACAAGCTAAGATAGGATCAGGTTCTTGAAAAGGGCAAGTAAAAGTTAAGTAAATCCAAAGATGAGAAAATCTTTAGAATGAGAATCTGTTATTGAAAGTGTAGCTCTGTTCAGGTAGTTTTTTAGGTTAAAATCTTAATTCAGATCATTTTAGCCAGCTCTTCCCTTGCATATAGTATTTGACTAAAAAACAATAGAAAGGAGGTCACTTGACATGGAGTACACTTGAATAAAAGAAATCCCCTTGTACTGCATTACATTAACAGGTGCCTTTAGGTAATACTGCATTTATGTCTAAATAAAATGTTTACTGTGGAAAAACCACCAAACATAACATAATGACCAGAATAAACAACATGGAAGCAAATATTGCTTCTTCCAGTAATAAATAAGACATGCATGTCCAACTGCTGACAGTACAGCTCAAAGGAATTTGTTTTCTCTTTTTTGATGATAAAAAAATATAGAGATGAAGAAACATAAACTTTTTGGCAAACATGGGTAGTTTCTTATATATTTATGATATGGTACAGTAAGGATTTTATTTCCCCACAGGTACCTCCCAGAAAGCAAATATTTGGAAAAAAGAAAACTAATTGAAATTTTACTAATCATTATTGTGATTTGTTTCTTTTAATTTATTTAATCTTCCAGATTATTAACATATGGAGACATATATTTCTGGATGGAGGATTATCACATAACACATACCAAAAAGAGAGAGATGAATTCTTTATTTGAATATGCAAGATGCAACCTGTTGTCAAAACACTGAACTGTGAAGGTTACAAATCTCTTGAATAGGCAAATGTTTTGTGCTTGTATTAAAAACTCAACAATCTGATGTTATTTGTTATATTTTCACTACACTACACATGCTTTCTGCACTGCACACAGAGTTCAACTCGTTGTTAACACACACAAACAAGAAAATGTATTGCTTTACCTGAAAACCAGAAATAAAATCTATTTTAGATACTGCCAGGTTGGTAAATGTGAAATTCATGTGTTAAGCTAAAAATGTATGTTCATGCAGATATGCAGTTGAATCTACCTAAAGATTAGTCATTTATAAAATGTATTACATCGCAAATCAGGGGTGTCCAGCTCCAGTCTTTAAGGGACACCATACACGTTTGAAATGTTTCTCAGTCGTAACACACGACTGGCTCTCTTCTACAGCTTGTTGTCACATTTGGCCCAAGCATGATGGCCCATTAATCCGATTCACCTTTGCTGCAGCAGGAAACATCCAAAACCTGCAGAATAGCAGCCCTTGAAAACTCACACTCAAATGGATCCAATGTTCTTTGTAGGTTTTATCAACATACACAAGTTACCTGAAGTCTGAACTAATATTCAGAGTGCCTTGTTTCAATGAAGCTGTCACATGATGTCTAAAAATGACTCCAGCACAAGACAAACGACAAACTACAGGAATTAAAATTTACAACAATAAACATTGCAGGTTTGAAACCTGGATCAGGTGCATGTTAGATGAAAATGAATGGCGGTTCTTTGTAATTTGTTAATTGCAGTAAAATTTTCATTTAAAAACAATTCATGGTTAAAATGTTTCTTCCAGGGACTCTTCCACAATTTCTAATCATCTTGATGTGAAATGATTTATTCTCAGCAATGACATCTACTTTATCCTGGTATGATGGTTGCTAAAAGAAATCTGAAGAGTTTGAGATTCTTCCAAATCACAGTTAATGAAGTAATGATATTAACTGAATGACAACACAAAAGAATATGCTAACTTAGAAGTTAGTTGCCTAGCAATGCATGGATTTACACAGTCACAGAATAGGTAGCAAATGTTGAAAAGTGATTAAATGACCAAGTGACCGCTGCGTGTTTGGTATAATATATACATGTTATGTATAAAAGATATGTGTGTGCACATATCTCAGATCTGTGGGATGGTTCTCAGCCAAGTCAATGGCTTGTAATACTTCTGCATCACATTTTTTTAACCCCCAGCTTACTGAATACACTGAACCCTGTGATCTCCTTACTCCAAAAAAGGAAGGTCCAATGTCATCATAGCCTGAGTCCACTGCTACGAAGAGAGGGAGTTCATTTTCCAGCTCTGGAGGACACCACAGCTGGCTAGAAAGTGTTTATTCTTTTAGACTATTCATCTGAAGTGGTGCATGACCAATAACATCTCAGCATAAGCTTAAAGTGGAACACAATCTCTTATTGTCAGTGACGTTTTTGAAGAAAAATAAAAAACAAGGACCATACATGAATTTCACCACTCAGGGTTGTGAAATGCCCTTTTGGAGTATCGACCTATCTTTAAAACTGTCCTTAAAGATGAATTTCAGAACTTTAGCAGTTTTGTCTGTGACATGACCCCAATTGACAACAAATTCAGCATCCATTTTGCACCCTACCTGTACTGTAAGCTCTCTCCAGCCAGAAAAAGTCAGTCCAATCTTGAGTCTTTTTTATCTGTTGTTCTGTCTCTTTCTTTCTCTCTTTTCCTCTCTTCGTCCAACAATGTCTTCTTGCACATCTTTGCTGAACAGAGTGTATATAAAAAGGCCAGGGTAGTTATATTCTATTAGAGTGACACAGTAAGTGAAGTTAAACTTTGCTGCAACATAATGTGGTGTATTGGATGAAACAGTTGTGTAGTTTCTCATCCTCAGAAAAGCAACTGCTTCAGATATGCAGAAAATAGATGCTGCTGTGGCATCAAACAAGTCCAGAATGCAATTTTAAGTTTGGGAAGTAACGTATAGCATCTTTTAAAACTCATTTTTCTTCTTTTTTGGTCGTTGTGTTCATCGCATATTGCCTCTGAACATTGGGTTTAGTTAGGAGCCCCCCCCTCCCATCAATGGCAAGCTGCTTTCATGCTCTAACATCTTTTATCTAAACTTCCTCGTTTGGTTTGTTGTCTTTCTTATCCTTTTAACATCTGATCAATCAAGAATTTAACTGTAAAAAGTAACTGTAAATCTACTGAGTTCAGTCAGATAAAAAAAATATTTCAACAAAAGAAATGTAGCTTCATGTAAGCACTAATTTTACACATATGAAGTATCTTTTTTCAACTTATTCATTATCTCTCACTCGTTTAATAATAAACTAAATAATTTGTTTTCCTTGTTTTCTCAGTTTTATGTCAGAAGACAGGTTGGCTAAATGGCATTTCCAGAGTTTATGTGGTTATGAATGCATGCATGTACTGTACATACATTAAATCCATCTTTGGTTCTGTGTATCCCAGTATGAAGACTATACACCTCTGCTTTTAACTCCCTCTGTTGAGGTCTTGTTGGTCCAAGGACAACTAACATTCAAGCTGCACTCTCAGAACTTGCATCCAAACCTGTTCTGCCTTCAATTAGTATTTAATTCATAAGAGTCAGTTAGTGTCTCCTTGTTCACTGAAGTAGCTGAGGATTCAATTTTTCGCTGCTCCCTCTCACAATAGACAGAGAGCTGGGAGACAACCTCAAAATGATAGTGTCCTTGCATTTGCATGTCCTCACTCACTCTCCTTATAGCATATGTCGTGTTTCTCATGCTTTCAGCATCTGTTTACACTTATACTGAGAGGCAAAAGCAAATATAATAATGTAAATGTTATAATTCTTCTATACAATTTAACATGAGCATAGATGCTCATTTTCTGTCACAGTGAACAGCAGTTGATTTGTTGAGATTCTGCCTTTTTCAGTATTTTATAAACACTTTAACATGACCTGTGCTTTACTGGATTGCTGGTTCAAAGATATTCAAAACAATAAAGGCAGATGTAACCTATGTTGATAACTGAATCAATTAGTCTTTTTTTCAGCAAATGTGGACCTTTTTCTTGTTTCGCATTGGTTATGAGGACCTTTTGTGTATCTGTGTTTAATACTAAAGCAAACTTTTATCATTTGTGACCGAATCCTTTTTTACGTTTTAAGAAGGCTTCTTGGTGTCCAGTAAACACAACTCTCTGCTAGCTAACACAATTATTGTCCGATTACTTCAATAATGGAAATATTCAAAATGCAAAATTCAAATGCATTCCTTTTTTGTTTTCATTACCTGTTAAATGTTTTGGTCAGATTGACCTTTTTTGGTGAGGTTGCATCTACTGAATTCAGACCTTGCAGCTTTAGCAAAGCAAAGCATGCCAAAATTTCTTTCTAGCCTATTTAATTTTGCATCATATGATGCTGTACTTTATTCTAAAGTAAAATTACTCTAATCTAATAGCTCAAGTACTACAATCTGAGACGTACTTGTCTGTCTTTCAGTCTCCTTGTGCCATATTCTGTGTTCAGTATTAGATAAAATTTTAAAACACAACTTGTCTTCTCAGACTTTTACTACACTTTGAAAGTAGTTATTTTCTAGATCTGACATGGATAATGTAAGAGGGAGGGGGTAGACACATGATCCTGGTTTCCTTTTATCATTTTAAACAATTTTGATCACTCAGCTCAAGAAAAAAAACCCATAAAATGCATGTTTTGGGTTTTTTTTTTCAAAATCAAGAAAAACAAAATAGTTTATCATAAAGGCTGGAAAGCTATTTCAGTAAGTATAATGTTATAAATAGACAGAATAAAGAATCAATATTTGTATATTATTTTTTAAAACTAATCTTAAAAACTACAAAATAAAATTTTGAAAAAATTATATGTTTGCTTCCTAATGAAGAGAGAATGTTTGTCAAAGGACCACTGTTGAGTCTAGTTTGTTTGTGTGTGTGTTTGTGTGCATGTTCCTTGTTCACTATAATCCCCCCAAAAAATAAATAGCAGTAAATCATCACATTTGAATTGTGATTCATTAAAATGTTTTGCATTTTTATTCTATAACTTGAATAGATGTTCCAGATTTAGCTAGATTTAAAGATGCAAGAATAAAATTCAGTCACATCTTGCTTCATTTCACATCAGCTGTGGTGAACATAAGTAAAATTGTACTTGAAAAAAACTTGTTCTCCTGGTGGTATATTAATTGCTTCTATGTTTTCCCAATAAAGTGAACCACTGTGAATGATGTGAATAGTGTTATTGATCAGATTCTCAATCCTCTAGGTTGTGCTTATGATGTATGCTCACCCGGCAATAAGTTATTTAAAATAAAACGCTGTTTGGGATGCATTATTTAATGCCCATTTCAGTTAAAGAAAAGTAGTTATAGCAACAACAAACGTATTTAATTAAAATACAAGAATAGTGCAGAAAAAAAATTATTAGTAATATAAACTGTCATAAGTGTGCCCACACATACAGGTTACATCATTGAACTACCTGGCTTGATAAGAATCATTATGAGTGTATTGTATATAACAATTTAACTATAAAGTAGTATTTGAGCTGTATATATAATATAGCATAATAATGTACTTATATGAAGTTATATATTTATATATGAAGTTACTATGGTGACATTATCAGATTAAAGTATTAACAACTTTTGCGATGCTGACTATGTGCACATATACTGCAATATTCAGTTTATGAACCTTAGTCTAAATAAAATATATTCAATTTTTTTGTATTTATAAGTGTTTCTGATATGTTCTCACTTTCTCATCTTAGAGAGCATTGTCTAATGAAGGCTTTGTCCTCAATATGTCCACCTTTGGTTGCACCAATCCAAAGTCTTATAAACATAACTCTAAAACTCTTAACATTAGCCTACCTGAGTTATTTACTCAAGGAAAAGTGTGATTTCAATTTACTGCTGCATTCTTGTTCTGTGCTGATGAATTCCTCCAGAGCTGGTCAGATATCTTTCCAACATTAAATTCATGTCCTTCTCATTCATTTTAATGGGACACTGTTATTCATTTTGTACATTCCTGGAGCTGTCATCACCTTGCAGGCTCCAAAAGCTGAGAAACAGCACAATGCGTTTTTGTTTTTCCCTCAAGCCTTACCTTATAGCAGAATTTAGTTTTATAGCACCTTATCACAAGTCAGCATCTGGATATCAACCAAGTGGCCATTTCGAATATGCAGCACCATGGCTGATATCACAAAGAGAGGCAAAGGGACATTATTGGAGAAGAAGGACAGAAAGAACATCACAGAGAGATTTATTAAGAGTCAATGTGGACTGACTTTTATTGGCTGCAGGGAGCTCAGATAAGAGACAAGATGTAAACCTGCAATGTTCTTGCTGTAAGGCTTTAAATATAGTTTAATATTAACCTGAAATAGGTTAATATTAGTATATATTAGAATACTTTTGTGTATGTGAAAAACCTTTTGGAAAATTAGGATCAACACTGCAACTAACAACAACTAATTAAACTTAAGGGGATTTTTACACTGAATTGCTTCTGCATCGGACATTTTATTTTCTACATTTTCTCAACAGCAGGAACCACATGATCCATCATTAATCACAACAATCTGATTGCAACACAGTGTGCTGTATGGCACCACTCATTTTGTTTGAGTCATTTCAGATGGCAAAAAATGCACTTTTTTGCAGCCCTGGACTGCATAGCTTTTAGCTTTTGATCTCCTGCCAGGAAACCATCAGATTATCCAAACTAATATCTCTGACCGTTGTTATTGCGGGTTGGCCCTTCAGCACTTTTACATGACGCAAGAAATGATAAATTACTGTTTTATTCTGAAAAAAACTGGATGTTTGAGCTGCATAAAAATGTCTGTCTAACCAAATTCATATTAAATCTCAATTCTCAAAGCCTAACTAAAGCACCTAGATTATGCTGTTGGAATTCAATTAAATCAAATCCTGCATGCATCCACTCACATAGTCTCAGATTGGTGGAAATGCATTTCACAAGTTCCAAAGTTTTGTATTTCTACATCTTTCTCAAAAAATGTCTGAATGTCTATTTTTCAATTAAGTTTGAACATACAGATTTCTCAGAGAAAGTTACCAGCAGCAGAATGTCTTGAACATTTTCTCACACCATGTTAGGATGTCAGAAATGCTTAAGGCAAAACTACTTAGTCTGTCATGGATCTAAACTGGAAATAGGCGAGATATCCAGTGAAATAGCTAAGCTGGGGTGTATCCATTGTCACTGAATACCAGATGATTGAATAAATAAATCAATAGATAAACACTTATTGGTACAAATCTGTTTCGAATTGACTCAGGTTAATATTATAGTTTATATTTTAATACATTATAT
>JBAMHX010000014.1:10117764-10138142 GCA_037177515.1 Pseudomugil tenellus | reverse complement strand
TATATATATGTATGTATATATATATATATGTATGTATATATATATATATATATATATATGTATGTATATATATATATATGTATGTATATATATATATATATGTATATATGTATGTATATATATATATATGTATGTATATATATATGTATATATATATATATATATATATATATAATAGTTCAAATTTTTAACATTCTTTTTAAATCTCTACATCTTTTCTACAGCTTCATCACCTGTGTAGTGCATCTTTGCAACCTCTGCCACTGTTTGTGTATACCAATACTGTGTATGTTGAACGAATTTCCTAACTTGCTGCAGTAAGATTTCCAATCTTCTGTGCATTATATGACCTCAAAACATGCTGTTACAACTGTTGATTCAAGTCATTACTCATCTATCTCACTTTTTTTATTCTTCTGAGGAGCCATAAAGAGCAACAGACAAAAAAAGGCATCATGAACAGTGTGAACTTCTAAAAACATCTGCATGCAAATGACGAGAACTCACATGTTGTGCATGGCACAGCCAGAAACACACCAACACATTGGTCCATCAAGCCACTCTCCATCTGTGTATCCAAGGGTCTCTTGCGACCTTCCTCCCAACAAGGCCAAGGCATATTCATACTGATTTATTCAAAGGGACGGTTCTCATTCAATTTTCTCCATATTCATAAGCGTGTTTCGCACCCCCGCTCTCGTTTTCCTTTTCAGCTTTAAATTAAAGGTACAGGAACGAGCCAGGCCTTTCATCTAGAGCTGGGAGTGGAGGGGTGTGGGAGGAAAGCGAAGGCGTGCGTGCACGTGTATGTGTGTGTTGGCTGGGGAGACGTGGAGAGTGTGCCGGGCAAAAGAGGGGAGGGATATGTAGTGTCGAGACTCTCTCCACTCTGTATTTATTAGCCCCCACTCCCTTGCCTCTGCCCCCGCCAGTGCTCCTCACCTCCACCCCGCCTCCTCCCTCAACGACACCTGGCGAAAAATGATTCATTAATTCAAAAAGCAGCATTTTTGAAAGCCGTATTTCAAAGGCATCGACAGGACAGAGAGTGGAGTTGAGTGGGGTGGGGTGATCCAGGAGAGCAGAGCGTGCAGGAGGAGGAGGGGTGGAGGAGGAGGAGGAGGAAGAGAGGGCAGGGGAAGACAGAGCCAAGGTGTTCTAAGGGGACGAGTACACTTAGAGTTTCTGTCACGGGGAAGCTCCAGTTGGGGGAGAGGAGGAAGGAATGGAAATGAGGTTGTATAATATAAAAAATCTCTCCTTTTTAATCATATCACTCACAAAAAATTAGAAAATTGTCTGCAAACCTGAAAAATGCAGCATTTTGTGTTGTACTTATGGTTGAACGCACTTAAGGTTACATTACCAAAGAAGCAGGAGATGGTTTTCAGGCTCGGTGCTAGTTCGCCTGTTGAGTAAATCACATAATTCTCATTGTGATGACTTCATTAACACACACACACATTTTTGCACACAAGCGGTAAACATTAAAAGCGGGATCATGTGTCAGGAACTCCCAGTCCAGCTGAATCTTTCATACGGCTGTAGATGATGTTGTTAATTATAGATGGCAGGACAAGCAAGAATCCTTAGCATCAATTAGACAGGGCCACGAGGTTACTGACCTGCACAACAACTGTCAGTGCCTATTACACACTACACATGGCCAGTGACAGTGAGAGGGTCTGAGGCAGGGTGGGGGGTGAAGGGCAAGGCTGGGTTACAAGGGCTACTACTGTATTCTTTTCTTTCCCAGCAAAAAGCGACACCGACGTGCCAACACGTGTGCGTATTAGCAGCCACAAAGTCAGAAATCCAACAGTTGGGGGGAGAGACAAGCTATTTAAAGACAATTGTTTTGGTTTTGGTGCATTGTACAGATTATCACTGTTTGTATGTGATTAAGTGTCCACACACACCATCTAAATCTTTGATTTGATTAGTCAAGATCAAGCAAATTTGCAGCACACAAAACTTCTCTTGTTCTCTTATTGCTCTTCCTGTTTTTACATTAATTATTCCTTTTCCTTGTAGATTCAGGTCGTGTCAGATTTTCCCATTTTTTCATGTGATCTCACACTGAAATTTATTATCTGGCAATCAAGTCTCTCAAAGCCAGATTACTCGTTTTGGGACTCCTTGTTCACTCTTATATTTATCATGAGTTGATTTTGAACCAATCTGATGTCTCACTGATGGTACAGCATGATGAATGTGAATCTACTTTGCTGCTTAACATTGATAAGTCTGTTGCATCTGTAATTGTACTATTTTGACCCTGTTTGTTTTATTCTGCATAATCCACTCCAGCTCTTTTCAAACAAGTAATCTTCCCTCTCTTGAAGTAAAACATTTCATGGTGGCATTTCTCATAATTCTAGTTCTTGAACCTTTGTGTATGTTTGCCAGCTGTAATAGCTTCCTTGTCACACAAATAAACTATTATTAATTATTATTATTATTAGTAGTAGTAGTAGTATAGTTCACAATAAAAATAAGAAAAAAAAATCTGCAATGCAGAAGTTGCTTACAATCATGCTATGCGATAATGCTTAAAGTTCCGAAGAGGTGGAAGTACAAGTCAGATGTTTGTGGCTGCAGGAGTGAGCACACTCAAAGCACCTTTAAGAAACGTCATGTTTATGTTTATGCAATGTCTGGACAAATCTACCAACAGCATCATTACAGCTCTCTCAGATTTTTCAGAGTTGCTCTCAGTACTTATTCGAGCTGCAGCTGCAGTGGTTAAACTCTATTCATTTTTAGATGATCTTGATTATTTTTTATTTTATTTTATTTGTTTTTTTGCTTTGTCTTATGTGCATTCTTATATGGACTTGAATCTGTTTAATAAATTTAATTTGATTTAATAATAATAATAATGATAAGCTGTCTAAGTGGAATAATATTTTTTTAAGTTAGATGAGCTACAAAGTTGTTATAGATGAGTCACAAATAATATTTCTCTAAAATTAGAGAATTTTAAATTCAAACAAAGTTGGATTTTCCTACACATAGTTGATTTAGAATATGGATACTGTAAGTACATACAGACATTTGCAGATATTTTTGTGTCGCCGTACTAGTTACTCAATATCTTATAATGGATTTAAATACTAATCAATACATATTTAGTAGTTTCGCCATAAACACGAACATAGATGTTAATAGCTGTCCTTTTTGGTATGATGGTAGGGATGAATAAAGATGCGTAGCCTCTAAAATTTCCAGCAAGATTTTGATTAGTTTACATATTATCCATCACAAGCTTTTCCTCACAGTGGCCACTTTAAACTTCCAACATGTAGTTACTATTAGGAGGTAAAAATCTATGGTTTGAGTTGCCTTCAGATGTGGTCAAAAGTTTATATTTTACTGTTTCTGGTGAGAGTCAGATGTATAGTTTTACCCAAAAGCAAAAAGGTTACGCCAAGGCTGTACTTTTGTTTCTTTTGCACATGCTCCTATCTACACAATGCAGTCATGAAGCTGATGAGCTTATTGCAATTTGACCAGAAACAGAACAAATGTTGTACTAAATTGAAATATTAAATTATTGTATTTTTTATTTCTATTTTTTTATTTACTTGTTTCTTTTGTTTGCTTTTTGATGACTCATAAAAGCAAAAGGTAAAATGAAGCCATCTAAATCTCCACAATGTACTCATATTGAGTTAAGCTTTTTTGTGTTATCGTCTACATTTACTTCAACAGTATAAACCATTTTATTATTTTCTGTATAGTACTGCTCTGTAATTAGCAAGGTTGTATAAAAGTAAGCCAGTTAAAACATTAGTGTCAAGCACGCGTCGGCACTGAGTATTGATATTAGCTGTGTTTTCTCACGGAGGTAGCTGTTGGTATAGTATGTCTCATTCCCAGGGTGTCTCAGAATACTGTCTCTGGGAACAAAACCAGACGAATAGCCCTGAAATCCATCATATAATGATCTGGCCCTAATGACTGCTGCTTCAGTAATAGGACAGACCTTCAGTTAATCACTATTGTCTACCTTAAACTCAGCGTCTAATGATCATGTCCTCCTGGTCCCCTCTGTTCTGTGTTCCACCACTTTGTCCCTCTATATACTGAAGAGGAAGAAAAACATGTTTATATTCAAAAACATTTTATGCTGAGTCAACTATGCTGAAAGAAGATGCAACATGAGCGCTCCTAAGTTTTCAAGTCTTGATCATAACTCCAACATAAGCTTACTACCTCCTCTCCCCATCAGCCTCCCCCTCCTCCTTTGCCCCTGCTGCCTTACCTGTACTCACCTATGTCTGTCTGAGCAAGTGAGTGAGAGCCAAGCCACCTTTGGGACCCGGTGATTAGGGTATTAAAAATAAATGGGCTCAGTTTAGGCGAGGGGGGTAAGGGTGGCACTGTGGTATATATTTCTGTTAATTTTTCTCCTCCTCCTCCCTCCCTCTTTCCTATGTAGTGACTGATCTGGCAGAATATGATAGCACGGGCTGTCACGGTAATAATTAGGCCTATTTTCCGTGAGGTCATCTTACAGGGACGCTGGGCGGCTGTGGTTCACACACAGGGTGCTCTATGCTGCTCCTGCCCCAGAGCCCCCAGGATATGATCATCCACACAGGGCAACAAAGAATCACTCCGCAGCAAATGAGCGAAACATAAAACAGCTACAATCTGATATGGACTGTGGTTCCCAATGCTGGGAGAGTTTACCTCACTGGGCTTCCAGTTGAAAATCCAACAGCCTTTTATCAAATTGTCTCCAGTCTAATATTTTCAACGAGATCTGTGGGAGGATTGAGGTGTCATGGGAATTATTTTTTTAAGGATGTTAAACGTAGCCTGAGTACTTTGGCTTGTAATCAAGCAATTGAATTTGAAAATGTTTCGTCTAGGTTTAAATAAAACCTGAAGGTGTGAGGGCAACAACAGTATTTGGTAATGGGTTTGTCACCAGAAAGTCAACAGTGCCAAGTCAGAGCGCAACATATTTCAGTTCCATTCAAAACACTCCCTGGTTGGGTCAACAGCTGCAGGCTAGAATTAGAAATCAATTATTCAGCTTCGACAAGCTCATTAAGTCTCTGAATAGGATTTTCTGTTCTGAGTTTGCCTGCTCATTTCTCCTAGCTTGCTGTTTCTAATTAGTATTTCTTTTCCTTTTAGAGTTTGATGGGAGTTTTAGTGAAAAATGTAAGCATTGACTTAACATTCACAGGCCTGTTGGCCTCTCTGAACAGTATCATTATCTGTAGGAGAGGCTGTACCGGTACATTGGAAGACCACTGAGGTTGTTTGCTTTTAGTTTGGGCTCTGTCTAATGATTGGTGTCATCAGACTAAATTAGGCATTAATAATCAAAGGAGTGTAATCTGGGTAAATTAAGCATTAATAATCAAAGGATGACTGTAAATTATCACACGTAGTAAATGAAGCAGCACTAATCAGCAGTGAGGAAGAGGGCAGGAGGCCAGCAAAGTATTTTAAGACAGAAAATGGAAGGATATGTACTGGCAAGCGCGTTTCTAATAAGCTCCTGCTGACATACTGTGCTAAAATGATTGATGTTGTCATAGAAACATCCATCCCTTGGTTCTTTGGCATCTGCCGAGGGAAGCCAGACATAAGCTTGCATCTCCTAATTTTGCCTACATCACCTGCAGTGCAAGAAAGCATATTTGCAAACCTTTTCCCTGGCCATCCTTCGTTCTGTCTCACCATGCTGGCTCCTCTCATCCCTCCCTTTCTCTCCCTCTTTTCTCTCTCTTCCTCTCCTCCCTTCCTCTCCTCTCCACATTGTGTGTGTCTATCTGATCCCGTGGCCTTTTGTTACGCTATGAAAGGCCCGATGCCACACTCATTATTTTCTCCTTTATCTCTCTCCCCACTGCTCTGATTAGAACAGTCGCCCCTGACAGACGCCCTCAGCCAGCTCCTATCCATTACAGTGTGTGTGTGCGTGTGTGTGTGTGTGTTTGTGTGTGTGTGTGTGAGAGAGTGAGACGTGAAACTACTTACCTATATAAACCATAAGTGTTTTCAGTGAGGTAAATGTCTAACACAAAAGAATATGGGAAAACACAGATACCACATAAAAGAGTAAAAGGAGGAAAATTAGTTGTGTTTTAATAATTTGATGTTTTGTGAAGTGAAATTACCAGCTCCTGCAGATGCACACATCACATGTTCTTTTGGTCACACATTAGGTACACACTTCGCATTCATTGGGATTGGTAGTTTGCTTAAAGTTTTCTCGTGTTTGCTGTTGAACTACATGAAAGAATCAGCACCTTTACTTCAAGCATTCAATAATGCTTAAAAAGTCCTCTGTCAATTAAAAAAAAAACGTATATTTATGCAAACAGGACATAAATTGATGATATGGGAAGGGGTTCCACCAGTCCTAATGGTCTTTTAAATGAGAAGATCCCCCAGCTTTGAATCACAATGTTGACTTTGGAATATGCACTGAATATCAGCAACAAGCATTTAATACATCAAATGCTAATCTCCAAGAAGCTGTGTAGAGTTTAAGATTTAATTCATGCATATATTTGTCATTCGGACTTGTAGGAAACACACTAAAATATTTTCAAATACAAGTGAAACATAACAGAAATCCTTTTTACACATTATTTTCTTATAGGTGCTCTTCTATCCAGAGTAGCATGAATATGTAATTATCTTTTAAATTGTTTTATTATGCAAAATGAAGCATAAATTTGATGAAACTCAGATGGATTCACCTGAGTTAATGGAATATGGGTTTAAGAGGGAACTAATTATCCCAGTTAGCAGGCAGTGAATGTATTTCTTTGCAAGGCCTGATTCTGAATGTAAACATTAATGGCCTCCTTGATTAGCATAAGAATAGTGTGTTATTGTCCTGCTCACTCTGCATCCTATTGGATATGCATCTATGCTGCTTCACATACGCAGACACACACGCACACATATACACACAAAAGCACTGACTGCAAGCTTTAATAAACTTATTACCTGTGTTATCAACCCATGATGCCATTTCTGCTATTGTTTTGCTAATCCATAAAATTAATTTCACCAATCAAATTACAGTGCTAGGGCCCAATGACATTACTAAGCCCCCCAACCCTCCTCCACTGATGCCAAAACAAAAACAAATGCAAGGGAAAAAGAAATCAAGCTGCAACTTTTGAGGTGAAGCTCAATATTTAATGCGTGCACCCCTGAAGAGGGTGATTACTTTAGTGTTTATGCTTTCTTTGGGAGTCTGGGAAACACAGAAGAATGGTACTCAAACAAAGGAAAGGAGAATAAGCAAAAACAGGTAGGACCCAAGCGAAGTGTTTAAGTATTAAGTAAAAATATGAGGAGAGTTAAAGGGCAGGTGAAAAAGGGGAGCTTTGACTTTAAGCCTCCTGGGGATGATGACCTTATTTGAAATTCTGGGTGAGGGACGGTACTTAGGCAACTAAGAAGCTCCCCCCTAAGTCTCAGATATACACACTAACACAGCCACTCATATGCGTTTTCAAGACTGAGTTCAGGAATAGAGAGCCCCCCTGAAGTCCAGCAGCTTCCTCAAAGGCCAAGCAGCTACCCCTGTTGCTAGTAAAGCTATACAATAGCTTTCACTTATAATATTACTGGAAGGTTCAAGACTTTCACTTTTTCTTTAGTATCACCGGAGAATTAATGCATAATTTTATGGTGTATCTGCATGATGAATGGTTCTCTATGTGAAGTGTCTGTGCAGCTAAATTGAACATTTATTTTGATGGAAGGTAAAATAAAGAATATGCCATATTTGACTATGTAGTGTTTGGGGAAAAATCCTAAAGCTGCAAAAAAAAAATAAAATAAAATAAAATAAAATATATACAAAGTTATTTTAGGACAAGTACAGTAGTGTGATGCTTAGCACAATGGCTTCACAGCAAGAAGGTTAGCTACTGGTTTAAGTCTCGGCTTGGCAGAGGTTTGAACAGTGCTCGTTCTGTATGGAGTTTGCATGTTTTCCCAGTATACACAGGTTCTCTCTCAGTTTCCTCCCACCAACTAAAGACATGCATATGTTACGATAATTGATTCATCCAAAATAACTCTAGAAGGGAATGGTTGGTGTCCATTTGTGTTAGCCAACTAGTTGACTGGTGACCTGTCCAAGGTACTGATAATTGTTGGGACAGCCTCCAGCTTCCCCGCAACCAGGATGCAAACCATAGTTGAGCTGGGGAGCTATAGCTCCCATTAATGAAACGTGAGCTCCCATAGAAATAGAATTTATTCAATTTTGGGAGAGCTATATAATATTGGCAAAAAAATATTTCATTGCTCACAAATTCACTGTAGCCTAAAGTATGATGATGGATGCTATAATTATTGTTACCACTGAAGCGTGGCGGCGCTGCAGGATTCTCTTCTCGTACAGGATAAAGGAAGTAAATGTCTTAGCTAATAATGTTAAAAAAGAATGCAATTAGCCTAAAAATGTTAAGATTTACTAAAAGGGCGAAAAAGTCAGGCCACCCGGAAGTAGCTTCTACATTTCATACACTCGACAGGCTAAAAGATCCTGGAGATGAGTTTACGAGATCGCAACAGAGGAAAAGGCTAGCGAGTAGTCGAACCTAGCTCTTCTGTTACACCTGCAGGAGAAGATGCAAAGATGGTGGTCAAGGTTGCAAAGTTGTGGCGAACTAAAAAGACAGCTTTTGCCTGATCTGTCGTTGCGTTCCTGCTCAAGTATGACCTGCTTTAACTTGTATTCGCTATAACTGTGCTTCCTAATACAATGAATGGCACCAGCCTGTTACATCGGAATCTGTGACCCACAGATGCACAAAGAGAAAGAGGTAGCTGTGAACTTCACATTGGAAGTTCACTAAGTTCTCCACACACAAGCTTCTCACTGATGGATATAAAGACCTAGGACATGTTCAGTGATCAGAGACCATGCTTTAGCTGCTTTTAGAAAACAATTGCATTGGTATTTATCTCCCAAAGATGTAAAAGACCCTCTAGGCTGTTGTCAACTAAAGTGCAAAAGACTGTGATGGTATTTGATGCAACTTCCATGGTAAGGTTGAATGAATATGCGTGGAGGCGCCCATAATAGCAAGGCGTGGATTGGATTTTTTTTTTTTTTTTTTTTAGAGAAACATATTCCCATCAAAGTGATGTCTTAGCCTAGAAAATGGCTATTTTAACAAAACAATGGGTACGGTTAAGCTATATAATGTTTTTTAATTTGTAATTGATAATTCAGAATCAAAGTATTATTCTTTGAGTTTACATGAAAATATTAATTCTGGATGGAACACGTTTATTGTCTTAGGCTGTGTCTCAAAATAATGTACTACACATTTCGAAGTAGGCAGACAGCAGTGGCCTACGCAGTCTGTGCACTTCAAAGTACACACCCTGCACACTCCAAAGTACACACCCTGTGCACTCCAAAGTACACACCCTGTGCACACCAAAGTACACACCCTGCGCACCCCAAAGTACACACCCTGTGCACTCCAAAGTACACACCCTGTGCACACAAAAGTACACACCCTGCGCACTCCAAAGTACACACCCTGTGCACTCCAAAGTACACACCCTGTGCACTCCAAATTACACACCCTGTGCACTCCAAAGTGCACACTTCGCTTGAAATGAGAAAGCCAGGGTAAGAGCATCACAGATGTACTTCTGACCTTCGTTGTTGAGCAACTTCATATGTTGTTTATCCGATTGATGATACCAAAATAAAATTTATTTGTGGTCACAGTACTGGTGCCATACAAGGGTGTCTGCTGAAACAGACACCTTTATGCTTTTATGCATAAAAGAACGTCCTCTATAGCACTCGACTGCTGCTAATTCTTTTCTATCTGGCGTGCAATGACTTCTGGGTGATTGGAGACCGCAAAGGATTCATAGAATGACCACTTCATTTTAAGCTAATTCGGCCCCAATCGAAGTGCACATTTGAAGTTTGGACCTTAAGTACACTTTGATTTGGGACAATACTTCACGCACCAGTATTGCGTCAGCGCACTTCGAATCCACACTTCGAACTATGCAGAGCATGAATTGAGACACAGCCATAATATTAACATGACAGCGGATGTGAGACACTTGCAAAAACCGTAAATACACCAACCATTTCCTGCTTCTCTTGATTTCAGCTTTAACCACATAAGTCCCATTTTTGCATCAATTTGGTTATATTTTTAAAGTGCTAGCTCGGCACGAGAATACTACTTCACTTTTTTGAGTGTCAAAGAGAAGAAAAATAATGTACCAAAAACAGGAGGTAGAAGATCGTGCACGTGCATAACCTCAACGGGATGAAGTAATAAGCATGCACAAAACTACCAGAATTAATTGAATGAAGGTTTACATAACAGAGGAATTAATTAATTTGGCTTCAAAATTAAAATGAACCAGCCACTTTGGTTTCAAGTTTAATTCTGAAATATTGTTTTCATTTGGAATTAGGTGTTTACATGGTCCTCCATGGTAACTTTTATTCATAATTAATGAAAAATTAAAACTCCCATTTGAATGAGGCCAATGCCAGACATCATTCTGTGTGTGAAACACACAGCTTCACACACACAATCCTGTCTAGATCTGTCTCCCACTAAAAATCTATGCCACATCAAGGAAAAAAACATGTACCTAGTCTTTTTTGGTATAATCATGTGACATTTTATCCATATTCTTTTATCAAAATCAAAAGCTTTTATCAAAATGTGTCTATCCACAACCAAATGCAATTAACAATAAAAAGGTTTTGGCCAGTGTTGGAACATTCTTACATGACAGAGTATGCCCCCATCTCATCTTGTAGTTGCGCTGTGTCACATTTCTGAAAGTTTCTTATAAAGCTAAACATCATGTGACCATTTACAAAGGTAATGTAGACTTGTAAAATTTTAACCAAGTTTTGAGGATGTGTGACCAGTCAGCCATGCAAAAGTATTGATTTTAAAAGGTTTATAACATTTTCTTGGCTGAAATGGAGCTTTTAAAGTGGACATGCTACAATTTGCACTTTTCACTGTTGGGACAAAAGTTAGTATAAAGGAAGCCTTTCACATTGATTTGTTTTATTTTATAAATCAATTTACTTTTTGTTGTAAAAATGATTACTTTCAAACTTGTAACATCAAAGTGTTTTGAAAAAATAAGCTGTTAATAAGTAGTCACATGGCTGTTTTTTATTATTATTATTCCACACAGACTAAGAGCTAAAAATGTTATGTGGGATCCACACAAGGTTTACTAAATCTTTCAAAGATCTACCCAGATTGTTGTTCCCTTCACTCACACACAGAGACCAGGCTCTCACTGCTCAGGACTCACTATTAATTTCTCCCATTATTGCTTTCCTGTCATCTTGTTGGCTTCTGTTTACTCCCATCACTCTGTTTCGCCACAGCTGCCGCAATTTGGTATTAAAGTGTAAAAATGTGCATCAGTTGCTGAATGGGCTGCAGAGTACATCAGTGCTAACAAGGTGTAAGTGCCAAAGTAGTTAACTGTAAGCCTCTCTCGCTGCCTTCCTCCCTCACAGTCACTGGCTCTTGGTTAAGCGACTTCCCCTGAACCAACAGACTCATGCCTCCATAATTTCTATCCCTTTCTTTTTGCCTCGTCAGTCTCTACATCTGCTTTGCGTAGCATGACAATATCAAAGTGTCTTTCCATTAGTGGGCCGTGACCTTTCCTGGTAACTATACTTAAAATCCTGCTGCAAGGCATATTTTTCCCAAAATCACTCCTTGAACCCCGAAGCACACACTCAACACCCCAACTTTCCACCTTTTTTCTTCACCATACTCCCCCTTTGCCTCCATAAATTTTCTGCTCCTCTCACCTTACAAGAGCCCCCCTCTGTTGTTTATGGGGGCTTGCCTGATAGCCATTAGTGTTACACCCTATTACATCAGTAATGACTGACTGTGAGCTCTAATTAGAGATGTGTTAGGGAGAGCTGACTTACATCGCCCCCACCACCTCCTCCTTCTGCTTTTCCGCAAAGCTGTTACTGTGACTCCATCGCCGTGGCGACACCATTAGCACAGCACCTCTAAGAGTTGCAACTCCTGACTGTTAAAACCATTATGTTCATTACAGACCAATCAGAAGGGAAGGTGTTATGGCTAATTGATAAGCTGAACAATGCGTAAAATCTTGTCTCTAATTGCCCTGTAGGAAAAGGAGAAAGCACCCAGGGAGAAAGAGACTGAGAGAATGAAAGAGGGGAGAGTGTGGAAGTGACTGCCGTGCTAATTTCAAAATCTGATATTTTTTCCACTAGAATAATTTAGGCTTACAATATGGCTTCATCCAAATATGCTGCAGATTTTTTCCACCCTCTTGAATAATAGGATGTTTCTTCTGGGTTTGTCATCTGTGATAAGATGATTATCAGAAAGGTCTGTGGCACATTGTGAAGAGAGTCTCGCCTTCTCCGCTGGAGTAGGTAATCCTGGGTAATAGCATTATGGACACAGTGTTTTCCTAAAGCCCATGATTATCCGCTGCTGTTTGCTGTGGGATTGACATTGGCCTCCCTGGTCTCCCTCTCTCCCCCTCTGCCAACTCCTTTTCTCACTTCTCTCACTTTGTGTCATCCTGTCTCTGACTCACCACTCCATCAAGCCCTTGTATGCTCTTCTCTTGCAAGAGAAGAAGATGAAAATAGAGCCCATGGAGCAACAAAAGAACAAATTGCTTGTAGACAAGAGTGCCCCAGATTTGAATGACATGTTATGCTCTCTGTCAAAAAATAATAATAAAAAAACACACTTTCAGTTTGGCAGTTTGGGGTTACCATCCTGGAGACTCAATAAATGTAAAATGCATTGTGCTATTTACTAAAAACTCTTTTAAAGTTCTACATTCTCAAGTTTCATCTCCTCCTACAAAGCAGGCAAGGATCTTAATCACTGTGCACAGTATACTCTAATCCATAAACTTGTATATTTGTGCATTTTGAGGTTTAAATATAATATTAATGGCATCTGCATGAAGGAGAGAACCAGTAAGCTGAGCTTAGACCTTTGCTTTTAGCAAACTGCCGTGCACTTTCCTCAACGCTTTCAGACCTGAATTTGATCTGATCCCCGAGTGTTGTTATTGTTGCCACTCAAACCCACTACACACACACACACACACACACACACACACACACATTCACTTTTACTTAGCTCACCACTCTGTCAATATGGCTTGTCTGCATTCGATGTAATGTCTCAAAAAGGGACTCTATCTACTGAATGCATGCAGAATTTGCCCTAATCTGCAGGGGGACTGTTTTTTTGTGACTAAAGTAAAGTAAAACAAAAGCCATTTAACCCCAGAAGGGTTATATAGAGATTATACATGTTGAAGACATGCAGCTGTTTATTCTACATTTAAATGTAATATAATCTCAAACGCAGGAATAAATGGGCAATTTGGTGCTCAACCTTTTTTCCCTTTTAATTGAAGCTTGAAATAAAACTCACAAAATTGGTCACCTTGGCTCCCCTCAGATGGATGTATAAAGCAGGAGGACAGGCACCTCCCAGTCTCAGCAGTCTGGTAGCCCTGGCAGCACTGAAGCCAGGCTGCAACAGGCAAAGGAAGGAGTCCCAGCATCCCACAGCCTGCTGGATTCATTAACAATGAAGGAACTCCCTTTTCTAGTTCTGCTCCTGTTTGCAGGACTGATCTGAATGTGAATCATTCACACGGACCACCTGGACAATAAGGAATCATTTACATTATTTTGTCTTAATATTGTGTAGTTGTGTTGCAAAATAAAAGGCTGTCAGAATCGGATAAGCTGCTGGTTCATATAAATCAGACATTTTGAGCAGACTAAATATTTGATGACTCCGGAGTCATTTTTGTGGAAAAATTGTTGCTCATGTCCTTTTTCTAAAAACAACCTCCGAAGTCAATATGCCTCCTTCTCCTCCTTCCTCCCCCATTCCGACCTCCTCTCTCCAACACTATGCATCTTTTTCTGTTTCAGGATCAGTAATGGGAGTCAGTATCCAGGAGGAGACAAGGGGCTGCGGGGCTCCTCGCCAAGTCCTCGCCCCTCCTCTCCGAATGCGGCACAGCTGCCTTTCAGAACCCTACCGCTCCAACCCATTCATCCTGGAGAGCCCCAAAAGAAAAAAAAGGAAAGAAAGAAAGAAAGTGGCTATTTATTAGAATACTTGTTTTGTATTGTTCTGGGCCGCACAAAAGACGATCATTATGTTAGAAGCAAGCCCCCTTTCGCAGAGAGAAACAATAACTTGGAATTGTCTGTTTTAGAGTGTATAATAAATGTCATTTCTTCTCGTCTCTGCCCCTCAGTGTGTGTTGAGTGCTGGGTTTGGGCACCGGGCACGGATGGCCTTGGCACTCGAGCGACCAGATTGTAGTGGGAGCAGCGGTCTTACATGGAGCTTTGGAGGGGTTTAGAGCGGCTTTAGGAGTATGGAGGGAGAAATCTGCCCAGTGTCTGGAGCAGAGGGAGCAAGAGAAACATGCGTAAGTTTACAATATGACAATTCCAAACGCAAGGAAGACAATGTTTTGTCTGAATATTCAACCTGTGTTGTGGCTTTTCTGTATAATGTACACATTAGCAGAGTAAAGCGAATTCATTGCAAATGCTTTTGTTGCCAATCTCTCGGTGCGTCCGCGCGCTGCTTTGTGCGCTGCACATTTAATGTGTCTCCAGCTGCAGGCTGTCGTTTTTATTTTGGGACGAGTGAGACCCGCGAGGGTTTGGCTGCACACAGCGCGCAGTTCTGTGGCTCGTGATGCTACCAGTTGCTCTCCAATCGGCTCAGTTTGATTTTCCAAAGTGACATGATCGGATCTGTCCTCCGCTGGATGGTTGTGTCTGCTCCACCTTTGCGCTGCGAGTTTAGGATGCCACATTTATTATTATATCATAAACTGTTCCATCGATTGATGGCTGCTAAACCTGAACTTATTTTTGTAATTTTCATCAGCCAGGCAGGCGATGGTAGTACGGAGTCAGTGTGTGCGCGCATGTGTATGTGTTGGGGTCGGGTGGGGCGGGCTGATCATGGCACCTTCAAATTTGATGCACAAGAACCACGTGTTTTGTCGATTTAGTATATTTTTGTATTTTATTTTATCTCTTCAGGTCCGTTAAATAATTCCAACAAGTTTAAGATTTTTCCTTTTTTTCCTCACTAAATTTAACTCTATTCAGCTCCAATCGGGCTTTCTTCTCCACACACTTGCGACGGCGCGTGGAAATTGTTGTCCTTAACTTGTTTCGGAAAGAAAGAAGATTAATGGGGACGACCCGCATACAATCCCCAAGAGCTTGTTATGCATGAGGGTTAAACTGCAAGGGAAGTATAATCTGGCTGAGTTTAAAAAGGTAAAAGGCTAAAAAGGCATAATAACACAGTGGTCGCGTGGTGAAGTTTGGATGCTTGTGGTTATTTGAAGTGGGGGAAAGCGTAGGCCTGTAGTCCAGGCTATTTGTTTATAGAATCGTTGTGTGTGTGTGTTTGCCGGGGGGGCATGTGAAAGCATGGATGTGGGAGGTGTTGTGGTTGGATAACTGCTCTGACCCTTGGCTTCGGTCTGCACAGTCATGACGATGCGCACACATCCTGTTGCAGAAGCATGTGCACAAAAGAGCGAGGAGCTTTGTTAAAGAGGACTGATGGGGGATGACAGAGAAAGCAAACAGGGGCCACCGGGGTTCTAGTGTCACTGTGAAGGCTAATCCTATATGTACAACCCTAAATCCTCTACACGGAGAATAAATATCAACAATAGAATAATTAATAATTGTTTCAAAAGTATTTGCACAACTAAATTTTCGTCAGTGTTTCACTTTAAAGATTTAGTGTTTTAGAATTTATGTTTTAAATTATAACAAAGTAAATTGAAAATTACTTTATTAATCCAAAAGGGAAAGTGTAATATATTCTCATAATGGAGCCTAAAATTGAGAATTATTAGCCTGTTGGAATTTTTTTTTAAAAAAATAGTCTACATCTACTTTATTTTGTTTCATATAATTGGCACAATTGGCAATTATCTGGTCTGTTTGAAAATAATGCTTGCAATGAATAAATGTGATATTATATTTTAATAAATGTATCTGACATGTGAAGGCATGTTGTGTTAAATCAACCAAAAATATGGTGTGTTTTTCTTAATATGTTTTTCTGTATGATCGCATTTCTGGCACTCACCTGTCCGTGGCTCTTGGGCTCTCATCATTACATTATCATCGTCCTCGGGCCTTAAGCCACATGGCCTGAAAAGCGCTGGAAACGTTTATTGACCACTGTGACATCCCGTTAACCCTATTACCAAAGACGCACGGATCCGTCCGACTGATCCCAATCCCTAAGGCCCTAAACAGAGAATCGTATCTAGCTAAGCTCTAATTAAAATAAAGGAACAAAAAAAGGAGGAGGGGGGGCGATGGAATGATTAAATCGTTAGTGTCGCTGCGGGAAGTGGTATTTCGTTTTCCCTTTCAATTATGGCCTGATTGGGCTTTTCGTGGGAGGTCAGCTGTGAAATCTGGATTATTTATGCGCGGACTTGAAGGAGGGCTCTCCTGGTATACAAACAAGCTTTTGCCTGGATATTAAAAAAAGATGCAGCAAATCTTAGCAGTCATTTAAAAAAAAGTCAAGGCTTACACACATTACTTTTCTATCAGCACGTCTGAGATTTGTTCACCAGCAGACGGCGATAACGTAACTTTACCCCAGTAATTTCACCTCATTAAATTGCTATCCATCTTTATGGGCTTCTCCTCTAATAACAACTTTTTTTCTTTACAAAATCACTTTCATGCCACTTTCTGGACTGAGTGTGCGTAATTTCTCTCGTTGACACCTACTATTACTACATACCTTAATTACATACCTGCAAGGAGAGCGGAGGACAGAGTGCAGAGAGAGAGGTGGTCTGAAAATTGATTTGAAGCGCTGGTTCAGCATCACATCTTCTGAGTACGGATAGATGAACCGCACCACAAAAACAGTTCTCGGCTTTGTGTGTGTGTGTGTGTGTGTGTGTGTGTGTGTGTGTGTGTGTGTGTAGTTGTGAAGTGGGGAGGGAGGCGCACGGATTTCGAAAGTATTGCCAAAAATAGATGGAATTGTGTTTAAAGGTGGCGGAAAGGTTAGTTAAGAAAAATCTCCCGTGCATTTGACCATTTGAATATTTAAATCAGAAGCTGTAAACATTTGTTGTAATTTCCTTTAAAATGCTTGACTCATTTTAATCACAAAAGCCATAATGTGCCCGCTATCACTGCCAATAAATCCTAAATATGTTTGTTGTTAAAGTCTATGAGAACCTGTTTGAACATTTCAGATGCCTCGTGCTATTTGTGGGATAGACCCTCCTTTTGCCTCCTCCTCCTTCTCCTCCTCCTCCGGTGTGTTCTTCCTCTTCGGTCCTCTGGTCACCTGATCAAATCCCATGCAAATCATTCCGCTGCTAGAACCTCATTGGCCGCTTGTGGCTCATTTAACCACTGTCAGTGCGCATCATATGGCCGCCGCTTTACCCAACTTCTCAACTCCGACAGCGAAAGTGGCTCAAATGCGCATACTCTCACAGTGGATGTGAACCGACCCAAGCAGAAGACGGTGTGAAATACTGGTTGGAGAACATTTTATATTCCTTCTCGGATTAATTTTCATTTATTTTTTATTTCATTTGGGGTTAGAATATTACTTCTGTAACCCAGCGCACCCGTACTTGTGTGCGCTTGAGCGATAGTGACTTTTTTTTTCTCTGTTGGTGGTGAAGTGTAAAAATCAGGTGAATGTATAGCATGATGATGGAAACTGACCTTCATTCCCCCGGCCCCCAAACGAATACGACTACGGGGCAAACGGGGCCGAATATCGGGTCCAAAGCGAATCAGGAACGAGTGAAGAGACCGATGAACGCGTTTATGGTGTGGTCCCGTGGGCAGCGGAGAAAGATGGCACAGGAGAACCCCAAAATGCACAACTCAGAGATCAGCAAGCGGCTGGGTGCCGAGTGGAAAGTGATGTCAGAGGCTGAAAAGCGTCCTTTCATCGACGAGGCGAAACGGTTGCGAGCCATGCACATGAAGGAGCATCCGGATTACAAGTACCGGCCAAGACGGAAGACCAAGACGTTGTTGAAAAAGGACAAATATTCCCTTGCCGGTGGACTGCTTTCTGGGCCCAGTGGTGGCGGTGGAGTTGGTTTAACCGTTGGCATGAGTTCATCAGGGGTCGGACAGAGGTTAGAAAGCCCAGGGGGTCACGGAGGATCCGCAAGCTCCGGCTACGCGCACATGAACGGCTGGGCGAACGGTGCGTACTCGGGGCAGGTGGCTGCAGCCGCGGCGGCGGCTGCGATGATGCAGGAGGCTCAGCTTGCCTACAGCCAGCATCCCGGGAGCGGAGCGCATCACCACCATCACTCACACCACCACCATTCACACAACCCCCAGCCCATGCACCGCTATGACATGACAGCCCTGCAATACAGCCCCATCTCGAACTCTCAGAGCTACATGAACGCTTCTCCATCCGGCTACGGTGGGATCACCTACACACAGCACCAGGGCTCCGGCGTCTCCTCCTCAGCTGCCATGGGGACGTTAGGATCGCTGGTGAAGTCGGAGCCGAGCGTAAGCCCTCCCGTCAGCAGCACACACTCACGGGGTCCTTGCCCAGGAGACTTGAGAGAGATGATAAGCATGTATTTACCGACCGGAGAGCCCGGGGACCCGTCAATGCAGAGTAGACTCCATGCCTTGCCGCAACATTACCAGAGCGCCACGGCTGGAGTGAACGGGACGGTCCCTCTAACACACATTTAGAACTCAGAGAGTAATTGAAAACTGCGAACGAACACATAACCAAATATTTACCTCTTTTCTAAATAACCCCGGTCCCGAGAGCTACCTGCATTTTGTACAGAATGTTTATGATCTTGTAAATGAAGGGTAAATAACATAATCATCTTGGCTCTTTTTTTATAGCCACCAGTGGAATTATATAACAAATATGATGCTGAGATATTTGGTTATTGTGCTATAATCTTATTTTGTCCACTTCCTCACAGTCTTAGTTGAAGAGAGGTTCACATGGGGAGGGAGCATTGCTTCAGTTGTCTTATTTTTTGTGGGGGGGGGGGCTACTTGTAAGTTATTGGAAAATGAGAAAAGTGTCATAATCATGAGAAAGTGCTTTAAAAGATATGGGAAAATCTCATTCCTTAAGCATTTGTGTTTCTTAATTTTTGAGAAAAGAATCATCTCTTTTATTGTAACGCTCTAATTATTGTAAATTGTGAATAATTTTAATAACTCAAAGGATGACGGGCAACTGCTGTTGTAATTTAAGTGCTTTTCTGAAAGTGAAAAGCCCTGATACTGCAATGAAGAAAAAAAATAAATTTCACAAGATGTTGCTTTGATTCTTAACAAAACGGTCTTAGATTGATTTTTTAAATGTTTTTACACCAGAGTTTTCACTTTTAAAGTACGAGAATATCACCAGGCATCTTGTTGAAAACATCTTCGACTATTCCTTTTTTCTTTTAGTTCACTGCTGGACCCTACAACCTCTTCAATTGTTTTTGCATAATTATGCGTAAAAGCTACAGGCTTTAGGGAACCATTTTGGATTGTGTTCCAGAAATATGAGGTTTTGTTTATAATTATACATTTGCTCATAAGTTATAACGAAGGAAAAGGAAAACAAGGAGCCTTCTTGGTCAACTTCACTCACATATTTCAGTTGTAAGTGCAGGCCAACATGACTGTCTACTTTTCTCGTCAATACAAATCCATCTTCCAAGCGTTTGATGGTGTAGGTTATAAAGAGGCCTCACATGACAGCCACCTGTTACTACCATTAACACTGTCGTTTATTAAGCTAATGACCTTTTTCCCTTAAATTAAATCCTTTAACTATTTTCTTTTTTCTCCTAATGTAAAAGTCAATGAAATGTCAAATTTTAATTTAAATTAAAGCATCCAGAATTTCTTTCTAATTCCTTCTGGGTTAAATCAGTTTGTTATATTTATAGCTTGTTTTAGAAGTAATTGCACATATTTTATGAATGAATTGAAGAGTTGTGCCTGACTTCTCCTTCATCAAGAGATCACTGCAAATTTTAAATCATAAACTGCTCTTGAAAAAGAGGCAACTGATGAAAATTCATTTCACTTCCAAGTATAGGTTTATATTTAACTGTTTTATAAATTTATCAATTTTGAATAATTGATTTCATATAATTTTGTTGCTTCTGCGTGAACATTATGAAGATAACATATAAAAAAGGTCAGAGGTCACAATGACGGTCTGAACTGCATCAACTCATAACGCTAATGGAAAAATGCGATATGGCCATTTTATATA
>JBAMHX010000014.1:10072446-10083875 GCA_037177515.1 Pseudomugil tenellus | reverse complement strand
GTGTGTGTGTGTGTGTGTGTGTGTGTGTGTGTGTGTGTGTGTGTGTGTGTGTGTGTGTGTGTGTGTGCATGTTTATATATGTTTGGTCAGGGGGTGCTGTGGAAAACAGCAGCTGGCATTCAGAGCATGTCAAATGTTTCTTCCTAAATATACTGAGAAGTTAAATATACTGTTGGCAAAATCATCTTGTCAAATACTGAACGCTTTAATAGAGTGAACACAGAGCAAGAAAGAAAAGTAATATTACTGTTCTTTCTTGCTCTGTTTCTGTGTTCTATTAACAGAACAACATTTCACTTTGCCCACTGTTCCTTTCTACTTTTCACCCTTATATTTGCATGATAGTTTTTATGTTGGTAAAGATTTTAGAAACTCCAAATATACTATAAAACAGTAGTACTGGATATTTACTAGGCCTTTTTATTTATGTGGTGTATATCTACTTGTCCTGTCCAGGGTGTACCCCGCCTCTCGCCCTGTGTAGCTGGGATTGGCTCCAGCCCCCCCGCGACCCCGTTCAGGAATAAGCGGTAGAAAATGGATGGATGGATGGATGGATTTCTACTTGTTAGGTTCAGAAACAATAGCTTACAAACAATTATAAGATGTAGTCAGTAGACTTTTATTTTACCGAAAGCTGTATTTTTTACTATTTCATATTATTTTTACTGATTTTTTAAAAAAATATTTTTAAACTTAATTCTTGCATTATGATCATACTCTTTCGGATCTCGTGATACTAATGTTTGTTCTGTTGCCTGACTGGATATATTCTGCAGATGTGTGTGAACTACAAATGTATTGCTCCTTATGTGAATCAAGTAGTCTGAAGTTGGAACTTCATTAATTATGTCAGTGGTCTTGTTTGTTTTATTGGCTTCTCTTTAATGAATACTTAAATGGACATCTTTTTCAGAAATTATGTCATACATGCATCAACAAATTAAATTAGCCCTTCTGACAGCTTTATAGCTGCAGAAAAATGTAACATTTGCCTGGATTATGGCTTATCAGTTAAGTCTATATGCATTTTTATATGCAAACATTAATGCAATTTTGAATTAATTGGTTTTACAATTATTAAAGTTTCACATCTTTTTTAGTTACGAAGCTGAATATTTTGAAAAGACTAACAAACATCCAGTTTTTCTATCTGTAGACAAATAGATATAAGGCAAATATATTCATAAAAAAACATCAAATGACAGTAAGAAGTTGTATCTTAATTTGGTTATAATGTACCTACAACACTTTGGTCAACTGTGTTAGATGAGGAATATAAATAAAGTTTTAATTGTATTGACCAAGAAAAAGACACACGTTGTCACAAACAAAGCTCATGGGTAAATAAATAAATAAATACACTTGTAGAGTGATTTCTTGCACAAGCGACTGGTTATTGCTTTAAGTGCATCGTCCAAATCTTTTCATCAACAGGAAAATCAGTGCGCATGCCCGGGGAGTCATCTGACGGGTGCGCGCTGTGTGGACCGCTACATAGAGGGCCACCGCTGTTACCACCGAGCGGTCCGTGAAAAATCCTTCCCTGCCAGGAGAAAGCAGTTTCTCACACAGGGAGATTTCCAAGTGGTTTCGTGGATTGAAGCGGTAAAAAAGAGGGGAGAGAAAAACCAAATCTTGTGAAATGTAGCTCGAAGCGTGAGAGTGCAGGTTGTGATCGCTTGGTGGCTGCGTGGCTCTTCCAGGGATGCCACGAAAACCAGAGCAGCAAAGTGACTGAGAGACCGCTGCTCCTTGCAAAATCTCAGACACGACGACGGTGGCGGAGGGAGGTGGAGAGCGATGGATGCTGGTGGAAAGATCCACATTAGGTAGCGCTGAGGAAGAACCCGGGAGAGCCGAGTGTCTCTGTCGCGCAGTCAAGTCTCCGCCGGAGCTGTGAGAAAGGATGGATTTCAGTCTGCTCCGGAATATCATCAGCAGATACGTAAGGGCCGCCGTTTGTCAACACTCACAGCTGTCGCCCCGTTTGAATGTGCAAATATATAAAGTGCATGTTTGTTAGTTGCTGTTTCTTTGCCCAACCTTTTGTTGCACATTGTGTGAACAGGGACGCGCTGGATGACAAATACTTTGCTCATGTGCAGTGATGCACAATTCACTTGATCAGCTTTGGCAGGGGGTTGTCTGTTGGCTTTACGGTTGTTGTTGTGGGGTTGAATGGAGAATGTGCCAGTGGCTACAGATGCAACATGACTGATGAATGTGAAGAAAAGATGAACTTAGATGGCCTATTTAAATGAGCCACTGCAGGCACGTATGGCTGCAAACTGTGCTATTCTGCAGAGGAAATCCATCCCTATAGGTCTACTAATGGAGGCAGCAATCGGAGAGTTGCAACTGTTATTTTAAATCAGTGATTAATTTAATGTGTAAGCAGGAAATGTCCACATAATAATGATGTGAACCATATTTCTGCTCGGCCTGGTCTGAATCAGCCTCTGCCATCAACAGCCTCTGATTATCTGGCAGGACAGGAAGCAGCTGGTTGGTGGGTGGCTGAATTAGAGGGGGGGGGGGGAAATGTCTATGAGAAACCAGCAGTGACAGGCATGGTGAAGTGAGTTCCTCTGAGTTTTTAGATATCTGTAACATTTTCATTTGAACCCAAAACTAACTCAGGTGTTTTGAAAATAAATGTGCATTTCCAGTGCACGTCTGGCTTTTTTGCAGATCAGTGTTCACGTGTGTGCATTTGCAGCACGCCAGTGGCAAGTAGCTTGACAGATGCTCCAGTAGAGTTAATATCAAGGAAAAAAGGTGGTGAGGAGGAAGCAGGGGTTGGGGTCACTGAACACACCCCTCCTCCATCACTTTTGCATCCACGCTGACTCTGCAACATTATTAAATCAAACAAGAAATGGATCGTCTATTAAACTATCAAGATATTGATTTACAGTGGGGGGAATGGGTGATGTGCAGGATGTCTGGACCTCTATTATGCGTGTATAACCTTGTGTTAACCCCACTATATTCTGAACAGCTGCTTCTGTAATGAGACTACATGAGCGAACAAACATTACATCTTGCAAAGTGATTAAAATGTGATAAACAGGAAGTCCAAAGCTTTTCAGATGGAGAGAGTAGTCTGCTTCCATCAAGGTCACAGCACAAATGTAACCCAATTTGTAATTTTAATTTGTAAAGCATACACCTCTGAATTTGGAGGAGAAGTTTAGGACCTTTTACTTATTGTATTGTGTCTTACGTTTTACCCTGAAAGGAAGTTATAACTTGTCTAATATGTGTGTTCTCGGAGATTTCCTGTTTCTGTATTTCATGACAGATAAACTCTGCTCTTCCTGCATTAAAATTTGGTCTCAGGCAAAATTTCTGGAACAATATATGCAGCAAAACATTTTGAGCTTCTTTTAAAAAGATTTTAAAAAATTATTTTATCATCAGTATTTATGTTGGACATATTAATCAGTGTCTTGATTAAAAAAAACAAGAAGTAAATGTTGTAAATGTGGCAGTTTGTTGCTCTGTGACTGTCTCTTGACAGATATTGTTTCCTGATTTGTCATTTGTATTAACAGGATTATTGGATGATTCTCTGAACCTTACACGTAAGCTTTTTTTACATGAACTGAGCTGTTTCTTTTTCATTTTTTAAACAACATACAACGTTCTATTTTATTTTTTATATAACTTTTTTACATTATTTTTGCTTATAACTGCTGGATCAGAGAGACAGCATAGGAAAAAGATAAAGAAAAAAAGAAATACCCTTTTTTTTTAAAGAAATGCTTTTATGGTTTACAAATTTGGTTTGGTTCTGCATCACAGTCCACACATAGTCTATAGTCCTCTCAGGGTTGCTAATAATAGATATGTTGTTATGTTAGACTGTTACAAACCATGAGAACTACACGAGGTTAAGATCCGGATGAAAAGGATGCAGGTATGTTTTTGGCTTATGGTTTTGTAAATCCAACAGTCTCATGTGGAAACATTTGTTTTCACATCCACGTCACAAAATCCGCTGACATTAATAAAAACGAAAGCCTAGCGATCCCTCCCTTGATTTAAAAGGTGCTAAGAGGCCCCAACATGTTCAAGGACTTTAGAAAACTTCTTAGCAACTTTACAGGTCTGTGAGTCCCTGCCTGCTACATTGCATTACATCACACCGCTGCAAACTGTTAAGGGCAGTCTATTCCCATCTGCAGCACCCCTTGGTGATGCAGCCCTGGTGGAGAGACAGCGGCTGTAGGTGGCGAAAACAAACAGAATTTATGTCAGAGTTGAGCTTTTCCTGCAGGGCTGTCTTTATGTCAAGAAAAAAGGCAACTTTTGTGTGGAAGCCTCTTTAACACTGATTTTTTTTTTTTTTTTTACTCATGCAGTATGGCACAAATTTTTGGTGAGAAACATTTTCAAGCTGGTTTCACTGGGTGTTGACATTAAACGCAGACAAAATGTGGGCTTTTAAAGGATGCAGATTACGGTGGCAGGAGGAAAAGGAGAGAGCAGAGGGGGGAAGAGGAGAAGTAGCACAGCTGGATTAAAGACTTATGTAACTGTTGGATCACAGCTAGTCAAGTGGGAGCAGTAGCAGGGACACCAACAGAATACAGATTTTGCCACTTGAAATATTAATTTGTGACAGGTATATGCATAATTTAGCTTGGGTGATTTTTTTCAGTTGTGAATAAGATTATTAGTCAGAAATCAAAAACCCTTAATGTCTAACAAAACACATAATTATGCTTTTTATTTTGCAAAGATTCTCTTATATGTCCCCCCATACCCAGAAGACGTTGTTCCTACTCTCCTTTTTTATTATCAGTTTCTTAGTCACTGCTACTTTGTACACATCCATTTTGCTTTTTAAAAAGAAAAAAGTTTCCCACACAGACTTGGATATAATAATTAATATTTGGATCTTGATATACAGAAGATCTTGAAGCTACTGTCTGCAAAAAATATACCAATCTTTTGAAATCTATTTAATTCACTTGCTTACAATTAAGCTAAAGAGAAATATGTATGTATTGAAGATTCATGTTTCATAACAATGAAACATGAATCTGCACACATCAATTAGCAGTCTCTTGTTGTGTATGTGTTGCTATAGTAATTAATGGCTAATGAGATGATGTGGGTGGATTCTTGGTCTCATTTTTATTGACTGATCAGTAATTAATTAGATACCCAGTAGATATGGTTATATAATCAGTAGTTTTATAAACTGTAACTATGGTATAGATAGTATTTGGGTTGTAGATTTTATGTAAAATAAGGTTTATCCTCATAAATTATTCTAGATTTTATCACATAATCCATCTGAGGTTTTTGTATGTTTTGCATAATGCGTTGAGTAAACAGTGTATTATGTGAAATGTGGATCAGATGTATAATGTATTAAGTTATCCTAACAAAAAACAGTAACATATAACTTTACTGTAGTTTTCCAATGGCTCTAAATACAGTGTGTAGTTCTGTCTTGGGCATTTTGAAGGACATCTTAAGTTTGTTAATCTAGTCTAGTCAAGTTAGCTTTAGCTCATATTTCTAACAGACTAGTTTTAATGTCACTGATATCAGGTTGTGCTTATAAAAGCACCCTTTTTCAGAATTTTGAGCAGATTTACTTTGAGGCGACTTAACCTATTAAATTATATCAGCATGAATAGCTTTCATTGCCATGATAATATAATAGCACTATGACAATACATTTAACACAGAACTTTTTATGCGCTGTTAGCTAGGTTGTAAACATATTAAAAAGCACTACAAAACTTTTGTAGTTTTTCTTAGTTACCCACCCCCTAATGATAGCATCCATCTTGCTTTCTATCTGTACTGTATTTTATACTATATTGTCTATTGTATACTGTATCTTGTTTTGACTCTTGTCTTATCTCTTGATGTGCCCATTTATCTTTTCACTTCCTTTTTTGATCTGATAATGTTCCCATGCAATTCTTTGCTCAGTTAGCCATTGTGCATTTTTATAATGTGTTGAGAGCAGATGCTGTATGAGAGCTTGAGAGCCTAAAGCAGTGTGGAAGGACATGAAGCCATCTACTCTCTTATTGGACTGTTTGATTTGATAGCATCCAATCAGATTGAGGTGGACAAACTAGGCTGTATATGCAACTTCAGTCCTGTATGCAGTGTATCACTTTGCATCCTTAAACAGGTATTTGGAAAGCACTATATTTTGCTTTAACATATAAATCTGACTGTAACTGAAAAGTGGGTGCACCGTTGAGTTAATAAATAATTTTGGAGTTATTGGAAATTTTAAGTTATTTGCTCTTATTGGGTCAACGTTGGATCCAAAAAATTAGAATAATTCCTTCAATACCACAAACAGATCATGAGTGGTGTCCTGCACTTCAAGCACCATCCAGAGGGCTGCAATAACCTTTGTCTTGCTCCTCTGTGGTGGTTTGCACTGCATCCTCACGTTCGAGGCTCGGATAGCGGCATTTCTATGCAGAGTTTGTATGTTCTCCCTGTGTTAGCAGGGGTTCTCGCTGGGTACTCTAGCTTCCTCTCACTGTCCAAAGACATGCGCTTTAAGTTGATGGATCTTTCTAAATTGTCCTTGGGAGTAAATGTGCCTGTGACTGATCCTGTGATGGACTGGCGACCTGTCTGGGATGTACCACGCCTCCCGCCCTATAATTGTTGGGATAGGCTCCAGCTACCCACAACCCTTTTATTGGAACAAAGCCTATGCCGTTGGAAGCAACAGCTAGGGGTATATCCCTGAAAGCCCCCAATCCTCCAACTCCCCAATCCTAGAATAGACACAATACAGTAATATGTGTGTAATAAGATTTAAGATCAATTAGACAAATAGTTCCAGAGATATAGCCAAAAATCAGATTTTTTTGTCAATATAGTGCCACTTGATGGGAAAACCATAAATCCGATAATCATTCAATACAGATCGTCCTCTTAGGGGCCCAAACAGGTATACTGAGTATCAATATCCAGTTGTAAATAGTTCCAGAAATATATGCATAAATGGGATTTTTTTTTCTTGCATAAAGTGCCACCTAGTGAGGAAAACATAAATCCCAAAATGCTGAAATTCGATGCAGTTCGTCCCCTGGAGACCTAAACAAGTACACTGAGTATCAAATTCCAATTGTGAAAACTGTTTAGTTATTGCACTCACACGATGAATATCCAGCAGTGGCAGCGGTGGTCATGATGAAACCATTATTTCCCCGACACTTTCAGGAATATAGTAAGTAGTGCAGACAATGAATGGACATGTGCAAAACTCACAATGATTGCTAAAGTGATTACCTAAACTCACATTCTTGATTGTTTTGTATCCCTTTTTGTATGTTTATACTTACTGTGTTATCATGAGGAGTCCATTAAAGGAGAGCTTAGTCAGAGAAACTTGATCTGTGAGTTAATGAGGGACCCTTGCCTAACATACCAAGTGTTTCTGCAACGCAGCATTGGGGGACAGTGGAGGAAATTATGAAACATGATCGTTTAATCAAGAAAGTTAATGGCATGTATCTTTTATTACATCCTATGAAAGAAAATAACTAGATCATGGGGACAGCTTGGATATATCATGGAACTAGTGGGGGGAGGAGTGGCCCTTTATGATGAAGATAGAAGAATCTATTCTGCTGTTAAGTACAGTGGAGCAAAGCATCTGCAAAAATAGGCACATTTAAAAACAAACTAGAATAATTTTCATGGCTTTTTAATTGCAGCATTTCTAATTTTAGAAATGGCCGGCCTGCTGCTGTCCTCTTTTCCAGAGTTTAAACTAAACTGCGTACTGTAGAGAGCAAACCACACTGCAGTTAGAAGAAGAGGCTCCAGTGGTGGGATGAAATGCACTGTGTCATTGCTACTGATGATATAAGACCAGTGTATATGTTAATAAATAAATACCAAACCCCTTGTCTTGCAACCAATCAGCAAGCCACATTCTCTGATGGAGCAGGGATGAAGAGGGAACTGCAGGACGAGGGTTGATACGGATCAGTGAGGATTAATGATCAGATAACTACAAACCACAATGCAATCTCTGTGTCTTCCTCCGTCTCTATCCTCCAGTCACACTGCTGTGGTGTGACACTCGCTGCCAGTGGATGGTGGAGGACAAAATGAGAGAACAATACAGACACAAATGTGTGTGAATGAATGATGGAGGCAAAGAACTGAATATTTAGGAAGAAATGTTTGAATAGAAGTGAAAAATAGTAAAATCTTAATATTTGAACCTCTCTTTTTATACATCCTGTTGCTTTTTAATCCAGCTATGATGGGTTAATTTAATGAGTTTAATTTAACTCATAAGGTAACCTATTCTCTATGCCATTCCCCTGTTGCTTGCTGCCATTCAGTCTCTTTCCGACACACTTTCCACTTCACAGTATCTCTCAGGGTCATGTTGCCCTCGCTAATGTTTTAAAGGGGTCTCAAGTCGGCTGACGCTGTTGGCTACATGTCTATTTTTATCTTGCTGCCAACTGCCTGTTGATAAACAGACGATAAGTTTAGGTCTGTGATTCTGAGCTTGGCAGTCACTTTCGTGATTTGTATAGTTGTTTTCTCAGTTTGGGCATCATTAGTTTTTATTTTATCCTCTAGTATTGAGTTTGTTAAAACTTGTGGATTGTGTAATAGTGGGAAAATGATATAATCTGTACAAGGGGTGCAGCAGTACATGTATTCATTTTGGGATTTTTTTGGGACAGAACACTCAGTACAAAACGGAGGTGCACTGAGTTCCCACAAGGAAGAGAAACTACTATGCACATGTTTTCTCTCTAAACATTGAGAGCAGCTCAACAGTTTCAACAAGAAGCCAGAGCTTTGGGAGCACTTTGGAATTTCAGTCAAGTATGTAAATGGACAAAGACAATTGAATAAGACTAAAGCAGTCTCTTGGTCTTATGATGAGCTTCGTTCTCCCCAAAGCCCTGCCCCCTTCACATGAGGATGGCAGCGCGCTCTCACTGAAAAGTCGTTCTGGATGAACTGTTCTTGACCTCGAAATCAACACGGAGAGCATGAAGGCCTTTTTTTTTTAACAGCATTTAAATTGCTTCTGATTTAAACAGCTGTGAAAAAGAAACTTTTTTTTATATATTTTGGGCTTCATATACAAACATTATTTGAAAATGTCTCCTCATTCAAACAGTTTTAAGCAAACATCTCATAGTCTTGCAGCTAATCATGTGACTTTTACACCACATGCAATATAAGATTTACTGTTAAAAAACATTGAAATGTTTATCAGTTTAATATTTCTAAAAGTTACAGTAAATTATCTTTGTTTTTCTCTAAAAGCATCCTTATAACATACCTGTGTAGATTATTTCCATTAAATTGGCATATCTCTACTTATACCATTATTTTTATTTAAGATTATCTTATAAGCTGTTTTCTTTTTAGTTTTTTTTTATTACATTAAGCATTTTACTGTTTACACCAAGATGTTCTGTTTTGCATGTATTCTCTTTATGTACTGAAAAAGTACTGAACTATGACCTTAAAACCAAGTTAGGAACCAAACTGTGATTTTTGATGTACCATAACCCCCCCTAATCTGTACTGTTCACAGTAATGAACTATAACTCTGTCACACTGGTCATTCCCAACACAGCTTTGGGCTCTTTGTAGGAAAACAGACATGAACAAATTAATAATGCCGCCCCTGATTTCTTTTGTGCCTTTGAGAATTTTCTTCGCACAAAAGCATTTCTTGAAGGTCTGGGGTTGGAATGTGCTGCATACATGTGCTAGAATGAACTCTTAATTGTTGCTGTAGACCAACTTTGATGTAATATTCAAAGTTAATGTCCAGGAAACACTCCCAACTTAAATCTGTAAGTTTTTCATTTTGTTTGGACCTTCATATAGTGCTCACCAAACTATATTTAGACAAACTCCAAGCTGATACCAGAAACAGACTCAATATGCTTAGAAAAGAAATAGTGTTGGTTAGTGCTGAAGCTTCACAGGAAGAAGGTTGCTGGTTTGAGCCTTTGTTGTGGGGAAGGTTTTAACAGTGACCTTTCTGCGTGGAGTTTTCATTTTTTTCCCTGTTTGGATGGGTTTTCTCTGGGTACTCCGGCTTCTTCCATCCAAAAACAAGCATGTAAAGAAATAGCTTCAAACTTTTGTATTGGCTGTTAATTTTCTATTTTTTCAGATATTTGACATAGTTTTCTAAAAAAAAAAACCAAAAAACCTTGTTTAGGCTGCAGAACATCATATGTGTGTGTTCGCTAACATTTGTGGAAAAAAAATCACTAATCACTAATTTGCCACTAAAAGGAGCATAAGCCAGAAACGATGATGGTTTGAAGATGTGGCACCGATGACTTAAGTATGTGTGAAGAAGAAACATGTTGAGATGTTGACAGTTATGCTATCAAGTGAGTTTTTGTGGACACTTTGTGACAACACATAAAAGAATCCATCATTATTGATCGAGAAAGGTTGAACAGCTGAAATCTTGTATTCTGCAGCTCCTCCAAATATGACAGACTTTAACAGTAAGGAATAATGATGCAATGCAGGGGCAAAAGTACTTCTGTTTCAACATTTTTGTCTGAGTTCTGGCATTTTTTACTTTTAAAAATAGTAATACCATCAGGAAAGTGTCACAAGGCTGGGAAGGTCAGGTGTGGACCCAAATGCAAGCAGCAGGGATGCAGACAAATGTGCTTTATTGGTCAAGACTTAAACTAAAGCATGACTTACCCAAACACAATACAGAACAACACAACGAACCAGCAAACAGAACAGAAACCAAAAGACTTACATACAACTGAAATAAAACAAGACACAGGTGAAACCAATGACCAATCAAACCCAGGTGAACTAACGAACAGAAAGTAAAGCTGAAACTGAAACACAGGGCAAAAACAGGAAAGTACCAAATAAAACAGGAAGCCAAAAACACCTACACAAAGTCCAAACCATGACAAAAAGAAAGGAATAGTTGATTAAAAATATATTAAACCTGGTACTCAAAACATTCGGAGAGTCGACTGACATGTTTTTTTTGCAGACATAGCATTGCTAAGCCTAGACAAGCGGAAGCAACTGCAAATCACAGCGTCATGTACGATTGCTTCAGCACTTCATCCGTTGTTTTTTTTTCTGATGTGCCTATCACGCCGTACCATAATTAATCTGGATTCATATATATGAGCTGTCACAGCTGATGCATAATTAATGAGTTATCAATTCGTTAATGCAAATTTCATATAACAGCGTTAATTTTTTTAAGCACGAACTGTCTGCATAGTTTCAGGAAGTGTTGCAAAAATAAGTGTAGAGGAATTTCATGATTAGCTTAATTACCTTGCTCTCAATTAATGACTAGCTGAAAGGTCTGACTATAAGGCTCCTAAACTGATGTCATTCTGACCTTTAGTAAACCATCTGCTAAGACCTTG
>JBAMHX010000014.1:10056920-10072346 GCA_037177515.1 Pseudomugil tenellus | reverse complement strand
AGCTCCAAACATCTGTGGGACCCACAGGTCTTTGGGGAATATTCTCCCCAGGTTATGACCTCGTACCATGTCTGTATTGTCTTGCAGTCTCAGATGACGGTTCTGTCAACCAGCAGCTGGTGTTTGGCCTCTCTGGTTCCTTTACCAATGCATTTCTGGGTCTGTTCCAAATATTTATCCATGCACCCACTTGTCTTAGCCACTATGCCGTGTAAAAGGAGCTTCCATGTTGTGGAGAAGCAGGTTATTGGCTGATAGTTGGATGGGACTGTTGCATCGTGGGGATCTTTTTGTCTCCGGACTATAGTACCCTGGTTAACCATCCAGGGTGGGTCCCATCCCTCTGCAACTGATTCTTTTGTACTGCAAGGTGCTCACAGAATCAAATCAGAATCTCTTTATCCAGTAGGTATGGATCATATCTGGGCCAGATGCTGACCAGATCCTTATACCGGAGACTCTTTGCTAGATACCTGCCACTGTAATGGTATCTAGACCTTTTTCTCTGCTCTTAATTCTTCAACTAATGTACTTCACTGTTATGTGATGCCCTTTTCTCCCATATGTCTTTCCAGTATAGTCCAGTTTCCCCTCTTGGTGGGCTAGCTAGTGTGGTATTACTCTGCCAGTAGGAGTACACTTTAGTTGGCTTAGTGAAGAAGACCTGGTTAATTTCCGTGGCTTTTATTTCTCTTGTTTATCTTCCAGTCTTGCAGCAAATGCTTGGAGTCTTTGATAGAACTTCAGATATATCTGGTTGTACGTCTTAGCTCTACCCTTTTCATGATTTCTGACAGATGACTAACTTCCTTTCGAGTTGTCTTGATTTTGGTTTCCAACCTGCTCTTCCACAGTGCATCTCCAGGATCACTGTTGCTGTTATGTATACTAGCTCATTGGTTTCAGTGATATATGCTGATCCATTGGAAAAGTGAGAAGATAGATGACAGGCCACCCTGGTGTCATGCAGAGCTGAATCCACCAACACACCTTTTCAGAGATACACTCATCCTTCAGTTGCGTCTGACTTGTCTACAAAGTCGCTCGTTTAAAGAAGCAGCAATTGTTGTGTAACAGACTTGTGTAACATCCTTGACAGGAGCGTTTAATCCAGAATGGCATTTTCTTGAGGCAAATGTTCTTTTTTTTAAAATAAAAAGAATAAAAAATTCTTTTTTATATATATTAATTAAGATGGAGCTAAATATAGAATTTCAGTTGATTGATCCAATTGTGTTTTATGTGTTTTGAGTTTTAGGATTGTGTTATTAGAAACAAAAAGTCATAGTTTTTACACGGTCTTACATGCTTGGCTTGCAGTGTAAAAAAATTAGGTAATATTTGAAAACCTCATATATATTGGACTATGTACAGTACATTCTTTCCCAGGTTGCACATATTAAATCAATTGAATTTAATTCTGATTTCTTTCCTGTCATCAAGACGTTGGTGACATAAAACAGGAAAAGTAAAGTTTAAAAAATCCCTATAATTGGAAGGTCAAGAATTGAAGCGAATCACAGTTGAATATTAAAGCTAAAATTGTCTAACAGTATTGCTATTTATATCTATATTTTATGTCTCTTTGTCAGTGTGTGGGAGAGGAGAACTGGGTGGACAGCAGGACAGTGTATATCGGGCATAAAGAACCCCCTCCGGGAGCTGAGGCCTACATCCCTCAGCGATATCCCGACAACCGCATCGTCTCCTCCAAGGTGAGCAAGCCACAGTCGCTGCCACAGTGCAGTTTGTCATCATGCCATTCTTCTGTTTCATATCCAGACAAGCATGTAATCTCTCTTGTTGCCATTTATAAGGATGACACAATTCACTTGTCTTCCGTTTGTCAAGCTGTGCATCACCATTTCTCAAGGACACTTGTGATGCACCATTGTTTCCCTGTCTGTTTCAGTATGTCCATGATAATTTTGCTGTCATTCTATCACACAGTACACCTTTTGGAACTTCATTCCCAAGAACTTGTTCGAGCAGTTCAGGAGAATAGCTAACTTCTACTTCTTGGTCATATTTTTGGTCCAGGTAAGGTTTTTATGTCATTTTTGCATTTCTGAATCTTTTTTTTGGGGGGGTATCATGTTGAAAGTCACAAAGCAGAAGTCAAGTTTTCCTCTAATTTTACATTTTAGATTGTTCATAGCATTTAATTAAATTGTGAAAATAATGAAGTGCTGTTATGTTTAGCAGCCATGTGTACTGCCCTGTTGGAGTTATGTAAGATTAGCTGTTAAATCCTACACCTGCTTTTTGTTAGAGTCTTCATGGATGATTTAACATGATGTGCTAAAATCACAGTGTGAAATAATGAGTCTCATGTCTGCTAAGTGCCTGTTTACATCAGAGGCTTCTTTTTCATTAGTTCCCGTTTTGCACCAAGTGTGAATCATATTAACTAAAAGACAATCATGGGAAGCATTATTGGTCTATTGAATTGAGATTGTGTGCCCGGTCTCAACTCTTATTTTAGATTATCTGCTTTAATTAATATTATGGTCCCCTCCATTTAAATTTATGCCTTTTCATGAAACAAACTAATAAAGATCATTTATTTTAAATTAACACGTTTAAACATGGCCAAATATTGACTTCTGGATCATTAGAGATTCTCCACTTCAAAACTGAATCACTGCCATTTGTTTTTAAGTCATTATAAAAGTTTTTTCAACCAATATCAGCAGTAATGCATCTCATTGTGTAACAGCCGACTTAATGCATTATCACACATAATAATAATGTGCTTAAATATATTTTAGCCTGTTAGGATTCTGTAATGGGAGCTACAGGCTTGTCAGTGTGTTGGTAGTTTGGATGTGATGGCTCTGGAGAGATACTTCATCCAGACACCTGCTGAGCGTCTGACCTTTTCAGAACGATTTCTACGGAGGACTTGCGTGATGGCTCTGTGTAACAAATGGTTTTGTCAGGTCAATTTTAGGCTGCGTCCTTTGATAACGGCATCTTGTAAATTGAAAATAAACGGAGAGCTTCCAGACTAATTTGCATTGTGCATTAGTCTGGGGATTTGGGGGGGTTAAATGTCTTTACCAGCTGCTGTCTCAGTAGGCATGAATGCATCTTAGCTGCAACCTAGACTGATGTGTGTTTTAACAGTCGCATGGGAAATTGTATTCAGTCCTAATGGGACAAACTGGGTGTATTTCAGCAAAGGGTTTTTTTTGTCATATGAAAAGCATTAGTTTGCTACATGTGTTTGAAAAAGAAGAGATGTTTGTACTGGAAAAACATCCCATCATGATGACTGATGATTATCCAGAAAGGATTTGTCTCTTTAAAGAAGAAAATTTTACATCTCAGACTCTTTAGGGTTGTTAGGTTGTTGCTTTCTTACTTTTCCCTTCTGCACTTCCAAACTCAACTTTGCCTTATGTGGCCTCCTCCTACCTTCTTTTTTCTGTTTACTCCACATCTTTTTCCCTCCCCCTATTCTTCTCTGTCTTGCAGCTTATCATTGACACCCCTACCAGCCCAGTCACCAGTGGCTTGCCCCTCTTCTTTGTTATCACTGTCACCGCCATAAAACAGGTAGGAGGTACACAAGCATGTTCTCATCTTTGGGAAATATGCTCCACAACAATCTTTCTTATGCACCAGCTCCTGCCCTGAAATAAACATACACACACACACAGTCTACGATTCGGCTGCTCTATTATCTGTATATACACATTCCTCTCCCAGAAAAAGGGCGCGCTATTGAATATGTCTGGTGATGTGAGAAATATGATAATGAATGGTCTCCTCTGTTAATCACTTGAGCTGAGAATCCCATGCCTCTGAGAGATGTGTCCTCTCTACTTCATCCCAATACTGAGAGGTACTATCAGTGATAGATGAAGTTGTTTAAAGGAATGAACCTTGAGCATTAGTGGAACATTAATCTTAAAAATGACATGTTGGCTAGAAATCCAAGAAACAGGTCAGTAAGCACAGGGAGCGCAATGCTAATTAAATACAGTGTATGACTATACCCCCAACCCCCATCTCCTGATCTCCTGCTATGTTTTGGCCTCAGTACTCCGAACAAAAATCTATATTCTCTGTTCCTCCCTGATTATTTTCCCTTTACAATCTTATTTTCTTATTCTCATTTTTTTTTTCTGCAACTCTTTCAGGGCTACGAGGATTGGCTCAGACACAAAGCTGACTGCTCCATAAATGAGTGTCCGGTGGATGTGGTGCAGCAGGAAAAGGTGGTGAGGACGCAGAGTCACAAGCTACGGGTAAGAATGGCCTCATTAGAGCAGTGCAGCACCTGAGGCCACAAAGCAACACTGCTGCACTGCTGCAAAGCTCACTTTTTCTAGAACTGTTGCTCGCACTCTCTTTTTTTCCTTCCTCTCTGCAGTGCTGTCCAAGTTCCTCTCTTGTCTTTCCAACCGGTTAATTGCACTCAGGCTTTGCTAGACTGTCCCCTGATGCACTGCTGCTTGAGTCTCTTGAAGGATGAACAGGACTGATGTATTTTATGACTCATAATATTCCTCTCATCATCCGCTGATGTCTTCTTATGTCATTCTGATGCAAGCGCAGGTCACTGTTTGCATGTTAGCTTGGACTTCAAATATATCAGATAACTGCACTGTTTGTTTATGCTGAAGTTTTTTCTTTATTTCAGCAAGTTTTCATTGTAGATTTTAAGATGGCAAATGGGGGGAATTGTATGGATTGCAGAATTTGACTATGAGCTTAAATCATATTGTCGTCTTGGCTAAATTTAATGTTGGGCCTCAGAGCTGTAAAGTGTGACTTGAGAAATTGTCATTCCATGTTTTGTTTGCTTAAATTAGTGCAGTCTAAAATACAAGCTTGCTCTTCCTTTATTGACTAAATACAAGGATATGTGTGTGGTTTCTAATAATTGACCCTGAATTTATTACAAACTTGGCCAAATGTAGTAAAGTCAAATCTAAAGCTGTATAGATGGAATGTTCTCTTATTCCCATACCTACAATAATATCGTACAATGCTATGCAAACATTTGCACTGCTGGATGTTGCTTTCTTTCATGCAAAAAAAGTATTTTTACACTCTTCTTTTTGGGTAAAACATACTCTTTTGTTCCATGGTATTGAATGCAAACATGTTAGCTTTCCAAATTGATGAATTGTGTAAGAGTTGTATGTAAGAGTTGGGAAATTTGTAATGCTCTTGTAGAACAAAATTGATAATGGTCTACAACTGTCTAAACTGCTGTTTTTTATTTTATTTTTATTATTAGTTTAGTCAGATATTAAGTAATGAACACTAAATTTAGTAAAGACATTGTTTCATTGAGGCCATTTAGCTATTTGCATGTTTTAGTTACTGGTACCGAAAACTGGATTGTACTGTTTCTGCAGTGGGTCACTCACGTCGATGTATTAATGAGCAGAACAAACTGATGAATTAGGCTGACTGTGCTGAGGACAACTCTGAAGCTACTGGAGACCGTAATTATGCAAAGAATAATATCTTAAAGCTGCTTAACATCATGGAAAGCTCATCTTCTATGTAACACATTGAATTAACAGTAGTCAAAGGCTTCTTCCATGGTAACAAATGTTACAGGTCATTTCTTCCTACAACATTAACTACACAATTACTGTTTTCTGTGTAATACTAATGACTATGATTTTTTTTTAATTCTGTAACAATAAGTTGCAACATATATGGCCAAAATCAAGTAGCTTCTTGCAAACAATTATTGCACATAAGAATAGTGTTTATGCAGCTCCTTTTAATGATTTACATCAAAGATATGTTTCTAGTTTGAATTTTCTAATTTTGTTTGGCAAAATATGGTAAAAGCACCACAATTATTTAGTCAGAATTCATGTGAGAAAAGTCACTATTTACTCAGCACAAAAATAATATTCTAGCTGTAAATGTTAAACAATCTATAGTTAAAAGTGATGTGAAGAAATCAGACACTTGTTAATGCATTTTCATTTAATTAATGAAGCCTTTGGTCACAGAAGCGGTGATGAACGCCCCTGGCTGGCTGCTCTGCAGACATCTTTTCTCTATCACCCGAGCATTTAATGAAAACAGTGTCAGGCTGTATAATGTGACTGATCTAGCTCATCACCTCCTGCATAGATCTATTGATTCAGTACACTATATTTTAGTCTTGTAACACCATTTGTCTGCAGGTACATAATGGCTGCTAGTACATCTAGTTTCTGCTGTGTCTGCTGCTCATTGTGAGTGTGTAGAACTTGTGTGGGATTTTCAGTGTCGGCTTAGAATATATAGCTTCAAGCACAGCTACCAAGCATTTAAAAAGTTGCAGAGAGCTTAAGTTTGTGTTGCCATGGCATTAGTTTTCTTTTTATTTGGTTGAGAGAGACATCTGGCATCCACTTACACAAGAAAGCCTTATTTCATCTGTTTATCTCATCTCATTGATAGCTCTACCTGTCGTACTTATCTTACTGTCTTCTTTTCTGCCTGTCTCGCCGTCTGTCTCTTGGTTTTTTCTATACCAAGGTTTGTCACTACTACAGATGAAACAGAGAGGATTAGAGTGTGAAATGGGAGCAGGAATAATGATGAATACATTAATCATATGAAATCAGAGAGCGTGTGTCGTGTGTATGGTCACCGTGGAGATGGGATTTATCAGAATTTAAGCTGCTCTGCTCTCATAATCCGTTACGCAACTTCTCTATCCTTTGAAAAAAAGGAATGGTACAAGATGAGCAGACTGTTACCCCAAGGTTTTTCTGTTAGTCTTTTCCTCTCTTTACGTGGAAAAAAAAATATAAATGTGTGAATTTGTTTTTGATACCCGTATGTCTGTTCTGTTCTGTCAGGTTGGAGACATCGTCATGGTAAGGGAGGATGAGACTTTCCCCTGTGATCTCATCTTTCTGTCATCCAGCCGCTATGATGGAACCTGCTACGTCACCACTACCAGTCTGGATGGGGAGTCTAGTCATAAGGTACTAGGATCAGTGAATGTCTTTTCTTTTTTTTTTTCTTTTTTTATGACTTAGCCTTGTTTTAAACTTTAAATGATCATCTTTAGTTACAATAACAGCTACAGCTGTTTGCATGGACTCTTAAAAAGTCTTTTAGGTTTATCAGCTAGATTTAAAATTAAAAGGTACCAAAATATGACAAATGTAAGTCCCTTTTGAAACCAAATAAGACATGCCTGCTTGTACAGAAAAATTCTGGTTATGTAAAAGTGTATCTATTTATGTTGGTATCAACAAACGCAAGCAACCATTCAGTTGCCAGGCACACTGGATCAGACATTTTGTATTATAGAGAGGAAATCCTGTGTTCCCTGTGTAGTTGGTTTGTTATGGGCTTAAAATATTGAGACAATGAAAAATAAATAAAGAAGGTGAGCAAGCCATGTCATTTGATATGCGATCCATTTTATCCATCCTGCAATGCTATCATGCAATGTTCTTTTGTAAACAAAAAAAGGATTTTGCTGTCTTTTTTCTGCCAGTCTTACCTGTCTGTGGGATCATTCTGAAATGTTATGTTCAGGCTTTTCTGTGACAGTTTCATTTGTTTCAAAATCTGCTGCATCATGAAATGTTTTCTTCTAAACCAAGACGTTCATCTTGCATTAACCTCGTGATACAACAACGTGCATTGACTCACTAGTGTTCGCTGGATGGGTAGGTGGGGGGTGCTCTTGTCTCTAAAAGGGGATTAGCGCGTGAGAAAAGTGAAACTTTAAAGAAAATCAAGAGTAGATGGATTAAAGCAATCGTGTTCAGCTCTGGTTCCCGAGAACCACAATCCTGCAGGTTTTCTGCCTCAAGCCCTCGAAGACGGACTTTGGACACCTCTGGCTTAAAGCAAGACTACTTACATTTTTGTGCCCTAAATCTCTGTGCTTCTGACTTCTTTGATAGCACATTTTCTTTCATAATGCCCATTCCTGGGACTGTCCCTTGCATTATTCGAGAGACTACTCTTTATAACCTTTTGTTCAGCTCATTCAGACACATGACAACTATTGCTATGTGGTAATTTGCTTTGCTTGGAAGCACACTGCCGGAATCAAGATACACAAGAGGACCTTATTGGAGGAAATGAAGACTAGAATGTGACGGCACAAGCGATAAGATAAGAGTCACAAATGGACTGACTATTACTGGCTGCAAGACGGATGCTGAATTATCTTTATTATTTAGTCCCAGTGGGAAAATCTGCCAAGGTTCAGTAGTAACACATTAAAACATTGCTGTGGCATTTTGCACTCAGTGACAGTACAAATTACATTTAAAACATCATTTATTGAGCATCTCTGGATACAGCAAGGATAACCACTCAGATTCAGACCCAGGCTGCTTTTGTGTCCACTTCATTTTTCAAATGGAAATGTCTATGGGTCTGGGAAAAAGACAGCTGTGCTATCCACAACAATGCAAGACAAGATAAAAAAAAAGAATATTAAAAACAGAAAAACAGTAAAGTAATAAAAACAGTGAAGCAGCACATCCACTGAGTTAAAAACTGTTTATATAAAAATGTATGTACCGTAATCAAAGCCTTACCCACTGCTTGCTGTTAGATTATGAGGAAGGAACCTTAACACACTTCTTTTTGCTTGTTTAATCCTTAAAAATGATAAAACTATTTATTGGTATATTGATACTTATAATTAGCTACTTAAAAAATTATTTTGACTTTTATTTTTTCTTATTTTTGTCCAAATTTATTTTTGTGTCTAAACTTTCATTCTTTTTCTTTTACTGGTGTTTGGTATTTTTTGGCAACAATAATATCGAAAATACAAGCAACATTTAAAAAAAAAAAAAAAAAAAACATATAAAACTTAAATACATCACAAAACCTTTGATTCATGTACCTCAAATCATTTCACCTACATCCCCCACCTCATACATGCCCTGAAGGCAACCCCTTTATATGCACACCATCAGCAGGTTGCCCCCCACTGACCCAGGTCACACACTAATAACGACTTGTCTCCCACCCTCTCAGTTTCTCCAGTTCGTTAAGAAAACCTGCGGGGTGCCGAGGTACTAAATGAATCCTGTTCTCATGGTTGCTGTGTTGGTGACATTTCCCTCTGCTCTCTTCTTCTTTCCCCCTCTTCCTCCACCTTTCTATCTCAGACCTATTACGCTATTCCAGATACCATGGCCTTTAGAACAGAGCAGGAGGTGGATTCTCTACATGCCACTATTGAATGTGAACAGCCGCAGCCTGACCTCTACAAGTGAGTGTGACAAGCTGCTGCTGCCGCTGCATCTGTTTGCGCTCACCAGATACAAGGTCTAATCTTATTGCTGTGTCTTGATTAGATTTTTCCTGTACCTTTTTTATTCCAGATTTGTGGGTCGCATTATCATTTACAAGGATAAAGAGGAGCCTGTTGTTCGGTGGGTGTGCTTTGTCTTTATTTTTGTTCTTGTGTTGGTGCTTTTCTTTAACAAATCAAATCAAACTTTATTTATAAAGCACTTTTCATGCAGAGGCAACACAAAGTGTTTTACATGATAAAATCATTAAATTAAACAAGCTGTTACACACCACAATACATATGACAATTTACAGACCTGTCATAACCACTGACACACATACACACAAACAACCACCCAGCCCCCCAATAATGTGACTCACTGTCTTCTGTCTCTTAATTTTAAAAACTTAAATATATATATAAAAAAAAACTGGATTGGTACGGGCATTGATGTGAAGAAACGATATGATTGGGAACAATCCACACCAGGAGCTGATCCGCCCACGACCATAGGAGCCGCCGCCATTGCTATGACCCAGCATTTAGGTCAGTGCTGGCCAGGGTCCCCCCCAAGACCATGAGGCTGGGGTTTTGGACCCTATGCCATGGCAACAAACCCCAAGTAGACAGCAGCCCTAGTGTTGAGGAACCCAATGAGGAAAACACTGGAGTTAAAACTAAATAAATATATTAAATAAAATATATATTTATATAACTATATATTTATAAATAAATATAAATACATAAATAATAATTTAAGAAACTTTAGGAGCAGATTAGAGCATAAATAATAAAAATACATAAACAGTACTTAGTAAAATGTGCTAAAAACACATAAATAAATAAATAAAAAATAAATACAATGTAAATTAATGATCTTTTTTGCTATTTGGATGTACCTTTTTATCAATTAAAAAATAAGTGGCTTTTCTGTTTTCCTAACTAGAAATGGACTTTTTTCTTTTTGCAGAACGCTTGGAGCTGAAAACTTGCTACTTAGAGGAGCTACGCTAAAGAACACACAACATATTTACGGTACAATGAGGATTCGACGTCTGCAAAATTTCTTTTGAGTATTATGCAAAAGCATTTTGTCATGTTTCTTCTATAACTCCATGTTTTCTCTTCCTCAGCTGTTGCAGTCTACACCGGCATGGAATCCAAGATGGCGCTTAATTATCAGTCTAAATCTCAGAAGCGTTCTGCTGTTGAAAAGTAAGATGAATAACTCAGCTTTTCTTATTGCTAGATGTGGTTACCTTCCAGCCCATTGTATTGACACATCTCCACTCTGCCCCTCCCTGCAGGTCGATGAACGCCTTTCTGGTGGTGTATTTATGCATCCTAATTAGTAAAGCAGTCATCAACACTGTCCTGAAATACGCTTGGCAGTGGTCTCCTGACCGAGATGAACCTTGGTACAACCACAGGACAGAGAATGAGCGCCAGCGCCACGTGGTTTGTCTTAACCCAAAATCTTAACTTTAAGTGCCCGCTTATGATTTCTCTAAACCCTCAATGCTGTCAATTGTCTCATCTCTTTTTTAGGTAATCCGAGCCTTCACAGACTTTCTGGCCTTCATGGTTTTGTTTAATTACATCATCCCAGTGTCCATGTATGTAACAGTAGAGATGCAGAAATTCCTCGGCTCTTATTTCATCACTTGGGATGAGGAGATGTATGATGAAGAGCTGGGACAGGGTGCTCAGGTGAACACCTCCGACCTGAACGAAGAACTGGGACAGGTAGGCCGCCTCATTTATGTATCTGCATGTATATCTCAAACATACCTTTACTATTAGAGGCACTTTCTCTCTCTGTCAGGTGGAGTATGTGTTTACTGATAAGACCGGCACTCTCACTGAGAACAACATGGAGTTTATCGAATGCTGCGTTGATGGGAATGTTTACATCCCTCATGCAATCTGCAACGGACAAATCCTCAGTGCTGCCTCCAGTATAGACATGATTGATTCCTCACCGGGAGGATACAGGAGAGTAAGTTTGTCTTTTTTTTTACCTTCTTTCCTTTTTTTTAACTTGGACCTGACAATAAGGGTGTAGGGAAAAAGAAATGAGAATGCAGACAGAGGAGTAAAAGCAAGTGAAGGAAATGAAAAATGAAACACGGATACACTAGATAGAAAGTAACAGAGGGAGGTGTTTGTCTAAACCGGGAAAAAAAACAGACAACCAGCTGCTACACCTGAAAGGAAACATTAAAGCAGCTATGTAAGTTTGCAGACTCTTCTACTGAACCAGTAAAAATAAAAAAAAAAATTGTCAATACTTTTAAAATAAAGACAATTTTAGAAGGAAATTAATAATCTGTGACGTCTTATATTATTTGATTATTAAAATCCTATTGATTCATTCTACATCCAGGTCACTGAAACATTGTCTTTATAAAGAAGACTTGTTTGTCTTATTTTGGGAAGAGTTCCTGAGGTACACAGCAAAGCGATGAGCTTTGCATTTATCGCAACGGATTAGTTTAGATTTAATAAAAAGGAAACTTGTGTAGTCAGCATGAACAGCCAGAGTGGACCCTGCCAAACTTTAAATTTGCTGAACAGATGCCCTGTTCTATAACAAGGTTTTCTTAGAAATGTACAAAAATACCACTGCAGTGACTAAACAAAATCAATCCCTTGAGAGGAACAATGGGAAATAGAAGGATTTGTCTCTCTTATTTGTGGATGTAAAGTCAACCTACTTATTACACATATGAAGCAAAGAAGAGCTGTAATGTGTATCTGTGTCTGTAGGAACATGAGGATCTGTTTTTCCGGGCGCTGTGTCTGTGTCACACAGTGCAAGTAAAGGAGGAAGAGACAGTGGATGGTATCAAGAGGGGCATCCACCAAGGCAGGCCCACCTCCTTCTACATCTCTTCCTCACCAGATGAGGTGGCATTAGTAGAAGGAATGAAAAGGTAAATTCAGTTTTATTGGCTATTGCTATTCATTCATTCATTCATTCATTTATTTTCTATACAACTTAATCCAGTTCAGGGTCTCTTGGAGAAAACTCCAAGCGACCCTGAAGTGACTCTGGTTTAGCTCCATGAATGCAACATATCTAAAAGGCTCACAGAACTTTTAGCTTCCCTAGCGTATGTACTTCCATGAATATTCTTTCTCTTTTTTTCTTGCCACCAGGTTGGGCTACACTTATCTGAGACTGAAGGATAATTACATGGAGATCCTCAACAAAGATGACGAGATTGAAAGGTTGGTTTACTAAGTGTATTTTGCGGTGACACCACAGAAAATAAAACTGGATTAATCCCGTTGATTGAGACTGAGTTGTGGTCATACATCAGCTGACCATGGGGAATTAGCTCTCAGATTGTTTTACATGTTAGCTGCAGGTTATTAAAACCATACAGCCTCAAAGGCTCTGCTCAGTCAGATCCAAATGCTAAAACTGGGAGAATGGACAGAAGCGAGACTCCAGTGGAGGGGGGCTGGGACGAAGTAGAGGTGTGGGTGAAAGCGTCTAATGTTTTGATCCATAGTGTGTGTTAGTGTGGGTGGCCTCACAAGCTATCACTCTCAGCAGTGGCCTGTCAATAGGGAGCTATTTTAAGAAAGAAGGAGAGCTGGAGAGGGGAGGGGTTCAGCATTCATCCAGCATTTGTGCAGACTTTGGAGGCAAAGAGAGCAGAAGAATCTAGAGTCTTTTGCCACTTTTGTGATATTTTGATTAGGAAATATAAGGTACAAACAAAAAAAGAAAATAACCAAAATGCTCTTAATTTAATTGTCAGACCTCACCATGATGTATTCCCATTACATAGTTTAAGTCCTGTTTACAGTTTTCCAAATGAGTCAAACATTTTTGGACTGTAGACTAAGGCTACTTCTGATGGTCCTCATTTGTTAAACAAGATTGCTTAAATGTGTAATAACTGTTTTTTGTTTTTTTAGTTTACTTTTCATACTAGTATGAAGTCTTAACTTGCCACAGAACTGGCTTTTTGTAGAAAATAGTGTATCAGTAATTATTATTAGTAGTATATGAAGAGAAAAAATATCATATTATGTGTTTCGCCTACAGTTTTTCCTCAATTACAAGAGAATGTAGAGAATAATCTGTTTTATTTTAAACAACCTTCAGGTTTGAGCTGCTCCATGTGCTGAACTTTGACTCCGTTAGGAGGAGAATGAGTGTGATTGTCAAGTCAAGCGCAGGTAAAATGACCTGTATCAGAGTTAAAGCTAAGATGCTAGCCTCTTTCTCCAGTTTGCTTCTAATGTGTGGTTTGCTTGTGTGTGTGTTTCTGTGTTTGTGTTTTTAGGAGAGTACCTGCTGTTCTGTAAAGGTGCTGACTCATCCATTTTTCCACGGGTGGTATCTGGGAAGGTGGAGCAAGTGAAAGCCCGGGTGGAGCAGAATGCTGTAGTAAGTGAACATTTTGACCAGCACAGTGGCTCTAATGACACATTGAATTTTTTATATTTTTCATACATTAGAACAGTATATTTAATAAATTATTATTCAACAGAAGTTTTAAAAACATTTATAGTAAACTAAATACTCCAAAATGAAGGAAGAAAGGACCTCTATAACAATACATTAAATATGATTATGTTTAAATGCTCTTACAGTTCAGATCTCCATCAAGGCCCTCAATGTAATACTTTATTTTTAGATATAAAGTTAGAATAATACTTACTAGAACTTTGTACCTACAGCCCTGGAATTTCCAAGACTTTACCAGACACGGTAATATTTAATTTTTAAGTCAGTTCGACCGACATCGAGTGGACTGCACACTATTGTGTGCCTTGTGAAAAGTTATTGACATGTATGCTTGAACCCTTGTAAGAGTAGAGGACATTAGCATCTGGAGAATTCATAGTGAGGAAGTCGGCGTGATGCTGTTCCACCAGCAAGTTTATGACTCCAAATTGGGAAGATCCAGTTTGAAGTTTACAAGCATTTCTTGATTTTCTAACTTTTTATATCCTCCATACACCTGCCTTCAAGCTGCCAGTGTACAAAATCAGCAAATTCAGAGTGAGAACTGATTAGCCTTGTTAGATGGCCTGTAAGCAAAAGCAGTCCTTTTGGCATCCATTACACATAGGAGTGGTGTTATTTTATTCCAAGTTTTTAATCTAGCCTAAGTTGTAACAAACTTTTTAAAGATACTACAGCAGTTTTGTACATGTTATGTTTTAATAATGACGGTTTAAAATGTCACCTCTTAAGCGCGGGTGACTTATTTTATTTAAATACCTGTTGCATCAACTCCTCGCTTCTCTGCTCATGTCAGGTGGGAGAGATTAAGGACTAAAGGGAATGGAGCTGAGGATGTATAAACAGAAAAATTTGACAAGGGAATGGTGCATTTTACACAATCTCCTCTTTATGTCATTCAAATTAGCCTTTGGTAGTTAAAAACCTGTGAGGGGGCTTTCCTACAGATCTGGTGTGTGTGTTAAACAGGTGCTAGTGGTGAACAATTATCCAACTCATAACATAAAAATGAACTAAACTATAACACTCGCTTCCTTCGTCAGTGTTCCACTTGACCTGTCACATAGCATATGCTGCTAGCAGTGAGATGTACAGACAATCATGTAAATGGTTGATGGGGAAAAGTGCTTCATAAATAAAGTTTGATTTGATCTGATGTAGAGGATTCAGTTTTAAAATCTAGTGGATCAAATCTACAAACATAATGGATTGCTCCTCTCTCCCATCTTCTTAACATATTAGCTGTTAGCATTTTGTTAAAACTTAGTCAAAGCTAACTGATGAACCAAAGCTTTGTTATCTTTGAATCATGATGTTAATTAGTCTATCACTCTGCTTCTGTCTTCACCAATAAAAAAAATGAAGGAGGGTCTGCGAACTCTGTGTGTCGCCTATCGAAAGCTGTCAGAATCTGAGTATCAGGAGGCGTGCCATCACCTAACTGAAGCCAAGTTGGCCCTGCAGGACAGGGAACAGAGGCTGGCACAGGCCTATGGCATCATTGAGAGGGACTTTGTCCTTCTGGGTGCTACAGCAGTGGAGGACAGGTAGGTCGATGTAAGAGAGAGAGGGGGGGGGGGGGGGGGGGGGGGGAAAAAAAGGTTCAAAACTGTTCCCCCAGGGGACCAAAAGGGAAACCCCCCACCCCCTCAACCTGCTTCCAAATTTTTTCCTTACCCCCGAGGAA
>JBAMHX010000014.1:10045165-10056910 GCA_037177515.1 Pseudomugil tenellus | reverse complement strand
CCTCCCCCCCCCCCCCCCCCCCCCCCCCCCCCCCCCCCCCCCCCCCCCCCCCCCCCCCCCCCCCCCACCCCCAGAGAAACCCTTAGAAATGGTGCAGCAGGGGGACAGAAGGGGAGATTAATGAATCATTAAGCTGGCTTCAAAGTGTTTTCATGACTCATGAGGGCAAAAAAGATCCAATGTGAGCTCTCAGTGGTGACTTCCTATTAATAATGCTGCACCTTCTTTTCTCTTTTCCTTTTCTTTCACTCTCGTTTTTGCAATAATTTTTTGCCATGTTTTTGCGTACTGATAAGATAGTATTGACCCTGACTGATTGATCAACTGCTTGACAGTTTAATTTCCTAGTAGATAAACTGCTGATTGGCAAATACAGGGGGGTCATGCATTGATAAGTTATCACCATCTGGTGACGGATTGATTGAAGCTTTGATGGATCGCTCAACCTATCTCTGTGGAGGGTGGAACACTTATTGACTTATTGATGCACAGGCTTCAGGAGAAAGCTGCAGACACCATCGAGTCACTGCACAAGGCTGGAATAAAAGTTTGGGTCCTCACGGGGGACAAGATGGAAACGGCGGCCGCTACGTGCTACGCCAGCAAGCTGTTCCGGCGCAGCACCCAGATCTTGGAGCTGACTAAGAAACGCACAGAGGAGCAGAGCCTGCACGATGTACTTTTCGAATTAAACAGGACTGTTCTCAGGCAACGTTCCATCTCTGGGTATGAAATAACACAGATGCATGTTTGCAGTTTGCATTACACACCTGGATTCACCTGCCTGTATTGGACTGCTGCTGTTGGCTATGTACAAAAATCCTGTTAACCCGGGTGTCCTATGTGCTTCCAGATTGTCAGTGGACTGCCTCGACTTTGGTTTGATTATCGACGGAGCCACTCTTTCTGCCGTATTAAAGGCCAGCCAGGAGGGTTCTGGCCATGGCAACTACAGAGAGATCTTTCTAGAAATCTGTCGCAACTGCAGCGCAGTTCTCTGCTGTCGCATGGCGCCACTGCAGAAAGCACAGGTTGCAGAATAAGACTTTGATTTGGCAGATCTACTGAGGGCATCATTCTAAGTAACACAGTCACTGTGACTGAAATCTTTTTTTTTCTTTTGGCAGATTGTGAAGCTAATTAAAGCTTCTAAGGAACATCCTATAACCCTTGCTGTTGGTGACGGAGCCAACGATGTTAGTATGATCTTGGAAGCACATGTGGGCATAGGTAAGTTTATTTCACCACCTTGGTACATCATTCATCTACTGTTTTTCTTCGAATACAAAAAATTTGAAAGATTGTGGCAAAATCTGATGAAGCTGCATTGATTAATATTTTTTTACTGACTTTACCACTTAAAGTAATCCATCAACATTAATGTGCAGTCTTGTTAGATCCATTCTATCATAGGACATGTTCAACAGGAATTATATTAATACTTTAGGTTATGTTCCAGATTGTTTTTAACTGCTTTCTCCCCTCAGGCATTATGGGTAAAGAAGGCCGACAGGCAGCGAGAAACAGTGACTATGCCATCCCGAAGTTTAAACACCTTAAGAAGATGCTACTAGTTCATGGCCACTACTACTACATCCGAATTGCTGAGCTTGTTCAGTACTTCTTCTACAAGGTGCAGATTTCTTGTGTACTCCAAAGACTCACATTTTAATCACTTTATCGTAATTCCCAGTGAAACACAGAGTTACAAAGAACCAGATTTTGCAGCCACTCTGACAGATTACAGAAATCATGAATCCCTTGTGCGACATTCTCCTGGATTCACGGCTGTGAAGATCAGTGTGGGCGGCTTCCACAGCATGTGATGCCCTGCCAACTGATTCATTTTTTCCCTTTTTGGCAGACCAGCTCGATGCGGCCCACTCAGTGAGCTCATAGTGCTCAATCTGCAGAAACAGAAATGTGTACATAGTTATATTTTTTGCTTTTTGAAATGACTTCACTTGTACTTGTCACAAACTTATCACTTTCTCTGCTTGCTTTATGTTCCGCCTCTCTTTCAGAATGTATGCTTCATCTTTCCTCAGTTCCTGTATCAGTTCTTCTGCGGGTTCTCCCAGCAGGTATGAATGCAATGATGCGTTTAGTAAGGAAAAGATATTTATATCAATCTACATAATGTGTATAGGGTGTCACGAGCAGAAGCCACAAAGAAATGTGAATTGTTTGTTTTGCTTTTTGCTCACCCCTTTAGCCTTTTAGAGCAAAAATAAATAAATAAATCCAGTTAACAGTATCTCCACATCAGTAGATGCCTGACAATGCAAAACTAGCCACCATCTGGTGAAACTATTGGAGCATTTAGTCACTCACAGCTTAAAAAATAAAACACCTTTGGGTGTTTGTTTGTCAGGAAAACATGTTTTGCTTTATGAGACTTGGATATTCAAACTGACAGCTGTAAATATGACCATCTTAACCAGGCTGCGATATACCAGATATGTTTTTCTTTTGTGGCACAGATGGTGTTTTTTTTTTTTTTACAAATGTGTAATAGCATACGTATAACATTTCCTTTGCAGCCTCTGTACGACACTGCATATTTGACGCTGTACAATATCAGCTTTACCTCGCTACCCATCCTCCTATACAGCCTGGTTGAGCAGCACGTCACCATGGAAACACTGAAGAAAGAGCCCTCCTTGTACAGGTAAGGTCAGAAGGAAATTACGGTTTATATGCCGTTGTTATAACTTACTTAAATGACATTTTTGTTTTGTGACTTTCTGTCTTAGGGACATTGCAAAGAACTCTCTCCTCCGCTGGCCTGTCTTCTTGTACTGGACATGCCTGGGTGTGTTTGATGCTGTAATTTTCTTCTTTGGTGCCTACTTTCTCTTTGACAACACCACCTTCACCAGCAATGGCCAGGTAAGGCTCTGCCTCTCTGTCAGCAGCGGTAATAGAACTTAAACAAAACTGTGCTAGCATATTTTGCAGTATTGGGTTGTCCTTTAGTGATGTAAAGCGTTGATAATGGATACATTATCGCTCACTCATCATCACTTAATTCTGATAATTAGATTAAGTGCAGTGGTTGTTTCCATGTATATGATTTTGTAACAGTAAAGATTTTGTCCTGCCCTCCCCCACCCTCCCCCATAGGTCAGCAACATTGGATCTCCATCCATATTGGCAACGCAATAGCATCTTTCTCTGTATTGTTAATTTGTATCATGTCAGCTGTTTTGGATTGCCTTTGGTCCTGTTTTTTTTATGTTAAAACATCCTGAAATTCATTTTACCTTTGGTCCTGATTCTTTTCTCTCTTCTTCCCCCTTCTTCTCTCTGCTTCCTCACTCTTTATTTTGCTTCTCTCTCCTTCCTCCTGTTCTTTTTCTTCCTCTTCTTCTTCAGCTTATGACCACCAACACACAGATGGTAAGCCTGTCTCCCTCCCTGTCAGCTCTCTCTGTCTTTCATGCCCTTTTAGTTCCTGTTGTACCGTTTTTTGCTTTTAGTTTGACTGTTTCATCCTTCCTTACTCCACATCATCCAAGCACTTTCATTTGGATGTGTAGTTTTTTTAGACATCCATTTCCCCCTAATCTTCGTAAAGCCCTGAATCCTGCACAGTACCTAATCTTTAACACCTCCACTCGACAATCTTAGATGCTTCCCCACATTATCCCTGTGTTTTGTTGTGCTAGCAGATAAATCAGTACTAATACGTGGTACAGATTGAGATCAAACATCTGTTTGTTTGGTTTTTTTGCTTTCCGTCGACTGTTTGTGTATTTTACTTTGTATTCTCTGTGTCTGTGTATTTGTTCCAGAACTTCTTGGGGTTAGCTTGTTTTTCATTTCACTGCTTCTCAAAGTTTAAGACAAAAGGGATTCATGGAGATCGATTGGTGTTTTTGGTACCAACAACCAGGAGTAGCCGTTACATAAGCGCTCTGCCTTCCATGCCTTGATCTCTCTATTCCTTCCCTCTTTCATATTCCCATCCCATCTGTCCACTCCTGATGTCTGCTTAAACCTTTCTAGGATTTCAGCAAGTAGAAAAATAGAAATGCTGCAAGATGTGGAATATTTAAGCTTTATTGGCCACAAACCTTAAAAGAATGTTGAGAGATCACAGTTTTTTTCAATCAGATCACCTCTTAACTCACTTTTTTGTATGTGAAAATTATTTTTTTTATAACTTGTAGAGGTTTCGTTAAAATGATAGGATGTACACTGATTTATGTTTGGTGTAGTTATTAACCATATTCCTCTTTACTTCCTTTGTAGATGTTTGGAAATTGGACATTTGGGACTCTTGTCTTTACTGTGTTAGTATTCACAGTTACACTCAAGGTCAGTGTTTGTCTTTGGAAATTAAAGCTGGGGAACATAACATTTCCATGTGCATGTGGTCATGTAGACTGAACATGTTACATATATACATATATACCCTGGTTTTCATGACAGTAAAGCCTAAAGGTATTGCCATTGGCTTTGTTGACTGGGTTAATGTTTATTATTTTTATAAACTGTTTGTTCCAGCTTGCCTTGGACACACATCACTGGACTTGGATCAATCACTTTGTCATCTGGGGATCACTGCTTTTTTATGTTATTTTCTCCCTCCTCTGGGGTGGCATTATTTGGTAATGATATGTTTTGGTAATGATTTAAGAAACATCCAAGATGTTTATGTTGATCAATCCAGTTTGGGAACCCTTTCTTCCCTTTGCTTTTATCGCTCAGGCCCTTTCTGAACTACCAGAGGATGTACTACGTGTTTATGCAGATGCTGTCCAGTGGTCCAGCCTGGCTCAGCATTATCCTCCTTATTACACTCAGCCTGTTGCCAGATGTCATCAAGAAGGTCCTCTGTAGGGCTCTTTGTCCCACAGCAACTGAACGTGCACAGGTAAACTACTCCAAGTTGGTAAATTTCAGCTTTATTTGCTCTTATATTTTATTCTGGACTTTTCTTTTTATTTATTTTCACCATTAACTAAATGCTTCACTAAAGCCTTTAACCTCTGACTAATAAATGCTTTCCCTTTCTTTAAACATCTTAGTAGGCAAAACTGATTAAAAAAGTAGATTTCTCAGAAATATAAATTTATGTACAATACTTTTTATATCATAGTCATAAGCCATGAGTCTTCTCTTCTTTATTAATCATCCAGGATGACAGTTAGGAACTCCAATAGCTTTGAGCATCAGTTGGATTTACTGTGACTTCCTGTTCCTTGCGGCTTAGCCTTACCCACCTGTGAAGCAAGCTTCACCATGAATGGAAAAATGAGTGAAAGGTCTGACAGATTTCTTCCTCTTGTGCTCTTTCTTCTTTTTTCTCCTTTCTCACTGCATCCTAATGGATTACCGTAATCAAACTACACACCACTTCCCTTCGCTCTTTCCTCTGTTCTCCTTTTGTTCACACTGTTCTGCCTTATCCTCACTCCTGCCATCTTCCTTCTTCTTGCTTCCTCCTCCCTCATCATTATTGTCTCCTCTCTCCTTCCCCTCCTCTTTTGCATTCCACTATTTCTCCCCTGTGGTTCTGACTCTGTCCTCTACACTCGCGTAACTGCAGTCCACCCGCCCGTGCCTTACTGTGGAGCCGTCCACCATCTTCATGCTTTCTCAGTCCTCCAGCAGAATGAGTTTCTGATTGGCCCAGAGAGACGAGGGAGGAGCAGGAAGAGGAGGTGACACTCTCTTTTAGCCCTAATCTCTGTCTGCATGGCAGTATGGCTCAGTGTAAACTACTTGTCTCTGCACTCTGACTCATGTCAAACTAACCAGCTACTCATGCAAAGGTTATTTGTAAGCAATGTTGCTTTTTTGTTTTCTGTTACTGCTATTTTGCTTGCTCAAGAGTTTTGTGTTCTTTCTTTTCCAATTACCTGCACATCTTACCTTCATGTTTTTCATTTTATTTTTTCATTTATTTATTTATTATGGTATGTTCAAATTGCCAGGATGCTGTCATTGCTGGGTTAGGGTGCTCTGATACTTGCAGGATTCTGTGGCACGCACTGGCACGACTCGAGTCATAAACTGCCGTGAAAATTGGTAAACCCGCTGTGACTGCGTACCATGTCACGACAAAATTTCGCCACCGGGTTGTTAACTATGCGTCAACTGTACATGAACACGTCGTGAAGTCGTTGGAATGATGTGGGAGGATGCGTGCCATTGTGCGCCATGCCAGATATAGTCGTCTTCTCTTCTCTGCAATGATTGTGTCTCTGGCATTTAGCATGTTCTGTCTTCCACTTCCAGAGAAGAAATGACCTGGGGTTGGGGAGGCCCCTTTTTTTATATCGAATGCAACAAGTCTGAACAACACCATCCGAATTGCGCAAACTCTTTGTGCCAATGCGGGAAGTGAGTAAACTCTGCGCAACCTATACGTGAACTCATCGTACCAGTTCATGTCAATGCGGACACTGATGGGCACGCATTCGTGAATTATTCGTGAATTATTTGTGAATTATTCGTGAACTATGCGTGAACAGTCCAGGAGCCTCCCGGTTTGTGCCCCAAAATGCCACGACAAAATCGCGGCCAAAAGTTGTGCAAGTGTCAGCCTACGCTTACTGACTTTCTCTACTGAGTTTCTCATTCATGGTAGTCCATTGGTTTATTAGTCTGCAAGTAATTTCTTTATTTTAAAGGCATTTTATAGATTTGATTATAATTTATGTCTGAAAACCTAATTCTGATTTTAAAAAAATATGTCAAACTCAAACCAATACCCTCACATTTGTCTCTATGGAATTAGATGAACTCCAAATAGTACTTACATATACCTCATGCTCCACTAAAGACACAATTTGATGTGATATTTTGTGGAAATTTAAGGGCATAATGATTCTCAAACCTGGGGTCTGAAAAGAAGAACAAGCCTCTTCTGTGAAATTTGCTCTGGGAAAAATACCAAGATCACTCAACCATTTTCTTCCTTTGTTGAATGGATGAAGTTTGAGCCAACTTTTTTACCAGAATTCATATAGTTCTATGTTGACCTTGAGACAATATGAACTCTACGGGACACAACACAAAATGTCTGAGAAGTCTTCATTATCAATTTTCCTATGATACGATCCACAGAAGATAAGGACAGTGGATGCTCTGGAGGGTCATGCTGCTCCCGGCCCTTGTTGTGGAGAGGGAGGCAGTGAGAGGGACCCACTTCACCCTAATAGGACCTGTGAGAGACAGATTGGAGGATCTATGACGCTACACAGCCACAGTAGCCCACTCTGTATACCCTAGAATTCCCCACCCATCACTAAGTGGACTAGGGTCACCATGGTAACAATACACATAGGGTGTTGACAGTGGGGTGTCGTGTTCTTAATGCTGCTGCCAGGATGCTTTCTGCTGCTCTGAATTGCATGTGGAATGAAGTGGTGATGTGGATCAAGCTTAAAGGGGGTTGGACACATATGAGTGTGGGCCACATGAAATTCACTTGTGCCAAACTCTATTTCAGGACTCATAATCCCCCCAATTAACTCAGCAACTCCTAATTCAAAGCAGGTTTTATTTCTCACTGCTGGCGGGTTATTGAATGAAACGGATCTTAAAAGCTATCAAGTGAGAAATAGCCTGCATTTTTTTTCGGATTGGGCCTCTGTTTGTCAAGTTGACTTGAAAGAGTAGCTTGTTGAGGGTTTGTTTTGGTCCTGATTTCTTACCATGTTCTTTGATTTTGGGTTAAATGATAAAATGCATGAATCATTTAGGGTTAAAACAGATTTTATTGGTAACTACTTAGTCAAGAAGGGGATATTTTAATTGTATATTCACTAAAATTCTTGTCCAGGTAGTTGATGCAACCATTAGAAATGTGTGAAGTAAACTAGAGACATCTTGTGGTGGGGAGTGGTATTGATGGGATTGCAAGTGTGATTTTTTTTATTTTATTAGCATACTTAATGTAATGCAGCTGTTAATCAGCATGGGGATTTTCAGAGGGTTTCTTGATTTACCAATTCTTTATGGTTTCTAAACAGATACAGTCACTTATAGTGGCTGATTGCATCAGGCATGGGCTATTCTCTTGCAATCTGAAGACCACGGCTAAAAATAACTGGGATCAAGCAGGCTTTTTACTGGGAGAGGAAATTAAAAGTGTCTATATCCGAACACAATTGCTAATTCAGTAAAGTAAAGAGCATGTATCATCATTAAAATGCAACAAGGATAAAAATTTTTTTTAAAAAAGGGTCAAATCTTCAGAAAATCCCTAACTTTTGACTTAATGCATCTTCTCACTTGCATTCAAGTTTGGTTTTGTGTTTGTGTGCTCCTGTTTTTCTTGGGTCTTTCTGTCTTGACTTTTTCTTTCTCTTTCCCTCTAAAGGATCATGAGAAGACTTTGCCGGGTAGCGTGGCTGAGTTGACTTCACTGTCTTTTCGTCAGTCCTACAAAGGCACAAGTACAGACTCCTCTCGCCTCCAACTGGGGGCTGCAGAAACGCTGTCTCTCCGCGGGTCTGTTCCCCTTCCCCAGAAACTGATGGCGCACTTGGCTGATGGGGGAGGAGCAGACTTGTGCTCCCTCAGCCCCTACATGTTACGTCTCTCAGGGGCAGGATTTGCCTACTACGCTCCGGGACCAGAGACTTCTGTTTGAAAACAAACCCAGTCATGAGCTAAAAACACACACACATCCACTATGTGTGAACAAGATCGACATTGCAAAACCTGAATATTTATAGAACAAAACAAACATCACAAAGCATGGGCACTCCATGCTTAATTCACCATGTGCATTTTCTGGGCTACACCTAGGTGGACCACCTTTTAGATAGATTGCCCTGACTCCTCATCTTCATACTTATAATCTCCATCTATTCTTGTCAAAGTTCTTGCTCAAACACTTTGAGAACAACCTGAGAACTGAAGGAGAACCATGTGTGACTGTGTTATTACATTGCAGAACTATCTTGTTTGAGAGGTCAGTTTTATACACCATGACCTCATTTTCAAACTTGCATTGTCTTGCCTGTTCCTCCACTCCACTGTCCTTTTTGCTTGTTTGTAAATGTTTGTCAAAAATCGTTTATGTACACTATGTGGTCTAGCCAAGTAATGGGGGGTAGCCTTTAAGCTTAGCCCTTTAGGTATGCGTGCGTGCGTGTGCATGTGCGCAAGAGTACGCATGAATTTGCCTGTTATTGTATGTTTGTACGTGACACACTTTTGCCTTACAGGTACGCAGCAGCAGACTAGGAGCCAAAGGAGAAAGGTATATATATATAAAAGGAAAACAAAAAAGCAGATTTGGTGTATTTCAAAGCCTTACACTCACATACTCATCAGCTGAAGGAGGAGAGACTCATGAGGGAAGTGCAGTATTTTAGCCACCCTGCCTTAATTCATATATACTATTTTCAAAAGGTCAGGTTAAACATGTATGTAAGAGTATAAGGAGGGCAAACGTGTGGTCCAGTGTGTCTATTGTCCCTCTTTCTACTCTTACCCTCACAGTGGTGTCAAGCTTTGCTTCCTTTATCTGTCAGTGTAGCATGTTTGATCTGCCGTTGCATGCCGATCTGTTCTTCTTTATCCTCTTCTGTCCCAGATGTCATTCATCACAAAACATATCAAGGCACTTTTTATTTTGTCCTTAACAGAAAGTCCAGTGTGCTCTCTCCTGCCACCATGTGGCTAGGTAGGGTAATAACCTAGGACTATTGATTTATTGATTTAATGACATGCTATCCATCACTGTTGCAATGTGCTTGTGTATTTGCTGCCATGTTACATGTTATGCAGACATTAATGTCAGAATGCTAATGTCGTGTAATCCTTGTTATAAGGGGTTGTCTGTGTTACATTAATTCATGAGGTTTTCCTGTATTCTGAAATTATTGATGTCAGTCACTGTTTAATGTATGGATGTAACTTAAAACATGTTTGGGTTTTTTTGTTTTTTTTTCTTTTTGCTTTATTGTAGAAAGAGGGGTATTATACATGAGTAGATTCGGTTTGTGGTAAGTAGGAGGGAGACTTGAATCGGCGACGTCACAATCAAATCACTGAGAATGTTGAACTGATTTGTCCATCATGTCCTCCAGCTGAAGATTGTAGCTCATTATGGATGAACCTCTCTTCTGCATTTCTAAAAGCATTTCCGAAGTCCTAGTTTTTTCCAAAGCATATCTGTCTGGTTACATAGAACTGACGCTAGGAGTATTGAATGTGAGATTCTGACGCATTTTTGTATCTTTATACAGTTTATTTTCATACACATCACCATCTGCCAACATGTATAGATTTAATAACAGGCGTTCAGTATTTTTCTAAAGGTGGCACACAAATATTACTTTTTTTTTCTGTTGAATAGAGTTCTAGATTTTACCCTTTCAGTTGTTCTCTCAAAGCCTACATGTGTTGGGACATGTGGGCTCAACATCCTGACCTCAGTTATTTTAAAGGAGAGTCCTCTGTGCTTGGATCGCAGAGTCCCATCTCACTGTGCTGTTGTCATATTGTGTCCAGACATATTTTACTTGTCATATATACCAGTTATACAGAAATAATGCTGTCAAATTCAAATTCAAAAATCAAATTCTGTGATTTGATAGGGATTTCTTTATGGATTTTTTTAGACACAATTTTGTAATATCTAAGTCTTCAAAATTTCACCTTTATTTTTGTCATTTTTTGTTGTCCATTGTGAATATTTTTTTTGCTACTTTTGTATCACAGAAAGAAAATTATATTTTAACTCAGTTAGAATATGTGTTCAAGTTTGTAACCAAAATGAGAGCAAAATATGAATTATATGATTCATTAGATTTACCTAGAGTTCACACTGCACTTTGTTGTAGAACAGACCAGTTTTATCTGAAAAAAACAAGTTGTATTGTCTGGCAACTGGAGTTTATAGTTAACTGTTCCTCACAAGTTATTTTTCTACAAAGATTGTAGTGGGTGACAAAAAAAGAGAAAAGAATTGACCAAATAACTTGACTAGGAATGAACTGTGTGTAGGTGTCAGCCTCTGTGTCAATGGGTTTATCACACCAGCCTTCTATTGTTGATCAGAATGTCAAACAGCTTTTTATAAGTCCATCAGCAGGTGCTCATCCTGTCACTCCTGAGCTTGGCAAAGGTATGAGAAGTTGTGCGCTTCATAGCATACTTTTAGTATGGCACTGTTTGTATTACTAAACAGAATTTGACACCTTACTCTTTTGTTTTGTGTTGTTTTTTCCTCCTTTTTGGATAAAGATTTTAAAAGTTCACATGTTGACTTTTTGCCAGCCTGTCTGTAGCAAATGAGGGCAAAACACTGTACTGTCATTCTGCTTGTAATAAAGAGAGTAAAACATTTGGTGATGTTTTCTTTCAGTGTGAGTAATATAGGCTATTGTGTTATTCCCTCAGTGAATAAATGACTCCATATTAGTTTTTATTTGCGGGTACAGCTGACATCTAATAGCACGTACACGCACGCGATGTGGTGTTTATCCTGCCTGTGCTTTTCTTCAGTAGGTTTTTAAGCGTGCCTTTGAGCAACTAAATGAACACCATAGAAATGTATTATTATTAGTCCTCTCCTCTCTTATATACAGTCTATGGTCCAAATTACTAGGAAATCTCAGGTGGGGAAAAGTAAAGCCTGTGTGAAAAATGTAAAAATTTGAAGTTTTCTCTTCATCCGCCAGGGGGTTCAAAATCGACTTGATGACTTTCTGCAGGGTCGGTTCACATGTTCTAAATGTTTCTGGGATGTCTTGGTACAGTCAAGCCAAGCAA
>JBAMHX010000014.1:10007420-10028216 GCA_037177515.1 Pseudomugil tenellus | reverse complement strand
ATATATGCATATATTTATATGAACAAAGACTTAAAAAAATTGTTCCAACATTTAATCAACATGTCATCATGTTGCGTTGCATATTTAAAAGGAGTAGGATGAGAAGATCTTGGTAAAACGTTATTTTTCTAACATTAATAAACACTACATTGCTCAGTTGTTTAGATCTTTTGTGTTTATGTCTTGCTGGCATGAAGAAGCAAGAATAGGGGTAAAGCCTTTGTAATCTGTGTCAGTAGTGGCAGGAGGTCCAGGTGTGGGACTGTGACCCAGTAATGTTTGACCCATCAGCCACAAACGTGAGCATGAGTGGACACTAATCCCAATCGTTAAGCCCCACAAAGTACATTAACGCCTCAACTAGCAGGTGGTATGAACGCCACTGTGTTTACATACGATGTGTTGCTTTAGGATCAGTTGTTTTTGCTTGTTAAGGGTTTGTTTTTTCTTATTAAAGAGTTACTTTATCACATAAGAGAAGAAAACTTAGCAATAAAGTAAAAAAAGCTGTGTGGGTGAAAAGTATTGTCTTGTAGTATAATGATGTTTAAACAGCAAATACTGATTTTACTTTATCCATTAAATAAATCGGTGTGTAAAAATAAACACTTAAAAGTTTTCTAAACCCTTGTTTTCATCATCTTTATATGAAGATGAATATTGTTTTGCTTTATTACATAAACATCCTTTTCGTATCTTTATGGTATCATTTACACTTGTTGATGAAGATGCAGAGTCTGGAAAAGAAACTAGAGTAGTTTCACTGCTTCCCATCTTGTGAAATACAGTAACTTCTGATGTTCGAGATCACTATAGGGGCTTTTATAATTGTATAAGATGTATGAGTGGTGAGTGGATTTTTACACAAGTTAGGGATATGAGAAAAATGTGATCATGAAAGGGGACTGAAACTGAAATTGGAGGGGATTTTTTGGTAACAGAATAGCCTCTCTCTGACCCGGATGGCAGGGGGGTTGGTTTTGATGTGATATGCGTGGGAGTTTCTATGGGCAGGGTGTGGTTGGCGGAGTAAGGGAAGCCTGGTCAGAAAGGGGAAACTGATGGAGGTCTCTTTGTGAACTTGAGCACATAAGAACCATGTGAGAGGCTTTAAGCACTTTGCAGTTGGTGAGACAGCTGCAGCTTTGTGACAAAACCCCTCAGGTAATACTGACCTTTATCAGCACCAACATTGCTTTACCAAGTAACAAAACATTAAATATATAGTTTTCATCTGTGCTTCTTCTTTTTGCCTGATTTCTGGGCTTCTGTGGTGTTTTGAGGTGTCTGTGACAGAACACTTACTGGAGGTTCATTTAAGAGACGAGAAGAAAGAAGGAGTTCCTGATCAATGCCTGTTAACAGCAAATACTGCTGGAAAACTGTTCAGTTAAAGAACGCTTTTCTCCCTCTAGCCTTGCAAAAACATGAAGGTGCAAAAATAATTTCTGTTTCAACTGAGATTGTTAAAATAATCTGAGCAAACAACAATAAGCAGGTACTGTGTAAGAAGACTCTGTGATCAATGTTTATTCAGCCACTCGTGGTTTAGACTTTTGATTCAGAGTAAATGCACAAGTGCCGTATTTAACAGATAACAGTTAAAAAGGGAAGCAAATAACTGTAATTAATGTAAGCAATTTAATTTCATCTCATCTTGTTAACAGCCTGTTAATTTCAGGTTTGTTTCAGTATACATTTTTACTGAAACAGTGAGCCCCCATTGACATAGATTAGTCTGTCATCCGTGGAGATCTCCTGCTGTCATGGTAGAGTTAAAACCACCTTCCTTTGTAAACAGATGCTGTACCTGGGGGCCACTGCATCTTGCTGCAGGAATTATTTGTAATTTAATGTGAAGGATAATAATACTTGAAGGTGTAATAGAGACTAACAAGCAGGCTTTTTGTAGCATGTAGCACATTTATTGTTTCACTTCATAAACATGATTTATTTGTTTTGCATTTACTAATTAAAAGTTGTGATATTTGCATACATCAGATATGAAATATGGTTATTGTTATTATTCTCAGAATTTTTTGCATGAGTGGAAATGCTTCCATTGGTATAGATGTATAGTATCTCATGTCCAGTCATCAAATAAACAACTGATGGGATAAATTGTTTACTAGCAGTATTTGTAGTGAAGTGTTTGGATCAGATTTTGTTCATAAGGAATCCAGTGTTTGTGCACTATATTCTATAACAGGGATCTCCAAATCCAGAGGGCTGGTATCCTGCAGGTATTCCACGCTTCCCTGCAGCAACACACCTGATTTAAATGAATGAGTCATTACCAGACATGTGCAGAACTAGATAACTAGCTGTGGAGATCACTTTCATTTGAATCAAGTGAGTTTCAGTCGGTAAACTTTTAAGACCAGCAAGGGGCCAGATTTGGAGATTCCTGTTCTACATGTTATATCATTTATACATCGACCGATTCGTAAGATGGTCTGCCAAACGAAGAAATTTTTTATATCTAGGCCGCCTTTGTGTCTTTATCTGAAGAAGCACATTTGCACTTTAAACATGACTGCGAGGTAGCATTTTTTAGTTTATTACAGAAGTGCCCAAATCCTGCCCTCAAGATATACCATCCTGCAACTTTTAGATGCATCCCTTTTTCAACACGCCTGAATCAAATAGTAGTTCTCATTCATGCACGTCATCCAGCTCTGCAGATGCCTGGTAACGAGAGATTAATTTGATTCAGGTGCATCTAAAAGCTGCAGGACGGTAGACCTCAGGGATCGAACTTGGGCACCCCTGGTTTATTAGGTGTTCATAAGAGCATATTTCTTTAGTCCACATCCCAAGTGTCTGAACTTGGGATATTTCAATGATAATATGTTAAAATCAAAATAATAGTATTAATATGTGAACAGGTTTTCAAATGATGTGTCACGACTAAATAGTTCTCTCTTCTGGTTTAATCAGGAACTATTTCATTCAGTTGTAGGCTTGTTCCTGATTTGTCCCTAGGTCATTTTTCAGCTGCATCTGCCAACTGTTACGACTCAATACCCTTTTAAATTACTTTAGAAGTGATATTTTTTTTCTTGACATTACTTTTTTCATTATAAATGAATGTGTGGAAAAGCATCTAAAAATGAATACATGACATACGTGAATATTTTTCTGGTAGATGGGAAAGAATTAAAAACAATATTGTGTAGTTTGTAGAATAATTTGCAAGTGGATAGAAATATAGAATTCCATGTAACCAGCGTACAGCAGGGGGGTGACTTGATACACTGACATTGCTGCCCAGTTGACTAAGATAAATCATTTTAAAATTGTTTGCATTCACAGGAAGGTCTCATCTGTGATCCTACAGCTTTATGAGCTGTAGATTTCTTTTTCATTAATTCATTAATTGTCACTTATATGTACACAGCTTTACCTGGTTTAACTTAAATACAGCACCATAATATTTTGTGGTTAGTTGTTAGGTTCCTGGTTATTTTAACCTTGGCACTTGGGTCAGCTTTACATAAATTCATTAAGAAAAAGGAAAAGGGGTACAAACCAGAGCTTCACATTTTCAAGTTCCAACTTGTCATGCAATCTGTTAACTTTAGTGATGTAAACAGATACAAAGCCCAATTTAGTGGGGAGAGATATAAAATATGCATCTAAGAAATCCATTTGGCAGATGTGGACGGGAACAAAAACATTCTTTTTTTTTTTGTAGTGTTTGATCTGTAATTTTATTCTTGAGTTACCACAATGTTTGTGAACCAAAATGCAAAATTTTAACAGTTTGTAGTCAGTTGTTGTTGAGTTTATAGTGGCAGTATTTGACACTTTTTCTGATAATTTTTGTCCCACTGTCTCTTAATTCTGATTTCTGTCGTAAAAACCACCTGAAGCTTTATAAGTAGTTGGAGAGTGCAGACCTCTTACAAGCAGCTCATGTCTTCCCATTTTTGTTTTCCACTTTACATGTTATTATTAATTCACTTTGTGTATACTAGATCCCACTAATAGACATAAATAATCCACAGTGTCTTGGCTATATTGTGGTGTTCATTGCAATTTTATATCTTAACTTATTCTCTTGCACTGATAAAAATGACGAAATATCCTCAATTTTTCCTATTCTCGAATGCAGAAGCCAGAATTTTTCCATTATCTAGATGTAACTTTGACATTTTTCAAAACGTGATGGAAATTTCTCCTGTGTTTTTTGACCAAGCACCCTGACCATTTAATGTGGAGTTATATGCACATATATACTCAAAATGAACATATCTCAAAATGATGAAGAATCATTCAAAATAATTCCTGAATCTAGACAGTGATCTGGATCAAAACATGTTTAATGTTTTGAGAACATGTTTAGTAGTTTTTAGTCTAATAGTCTAGTAGTAAAATTGACAACAAAAAGACTGACAGATAAAAGCTGTCAAAAACAGAACTGTAACAAAACAAATCTTATTTCATTAGAGATGTGTTTCAATTGTGTCTGTATATGCCAGAGTGGCTTAAAGGATCCAGCGAAGTAAGGGATATTTTTTGTGGCAGAATTGCATCAAAAGATCCCACAAAGAGCCTGGAGGGGTTCCCTCGGACGTTATGCATCATGATACTGCTTTCTTTTTAGATTATTCAATAGCATCAATCTTTCCTATGTATGCATGTTTTACTATTATTATTATTATTATTCCCTTCTTATTTGAGCTAACTAATCATCTGTGGAGCTCCTGACACTTCTTAATTCCTTAGTTTCTGTACAGGTGTAACGAATGGTATAGTATGGGTGGTTGGACTTTCTTTTGTGGTGTGTTTCTATCCCTTCTTTATGTTTTGTTTGTTTTCACTTTCCTTTTCTTCTGTCTTCTTGTTCCTTTTCTGACCCCTCTGGTCATGTCCAGCAATACATGGAAACATCTGAACTATGATGTAACTAAAATAATAAAGAATTCAAATTATCAAGAGGAACTTTGTACATATAGTTCCTCTTGACGAAGCAAAGTTCTTCAGCATGACACAACAGACAGATCCTCATTCTGCCTGATCTAATGTTGGACAAGACAAGTAAAAAAAAATACATGATATGATATTGTTAAATGTTATAGTTCACTTATTAGGAAAGAAAGAAAAGTTGGAAAATAGTTCAAAAGGAAATCTGTATACAAGAATGTTACATCTGAAATGTCTGAAGAAATAAAAACACAAAATGTTGTCTATCGTCTCTTTGAATTTATGTTTCTCATCATCTTTCAATTTATTTCCTGTTTCTGCTTTCTTTTTTGATGGTGGAAAGCACTTGCAACTCTCCTGTATGAAAAGTGCAATTGACTGATTGTAAAAGTAGAATTATAGCACTAGTTCAACCAGAAGAGCATTTCCGCTACCCTTAAGTTACAACCTACAACCAAATGTTTGGACCCTGTGAACATCTACCACGTTTTCTACATACCATAAGTTTTCTCCATTAATAGGATGTAAAACTCCCAGCTTTTAAACTGAGACGAGAGATGAGAGCTTCTGATGATCATCATCTCTCTTTCAGTGTTGTTCTTCATATTATCTACAGTAAGTGTAAATGTAAGCTCCACAGATTATTTGTGGAAATGTTTAAAAAGTAATATATGACTCCTTTACTCGGTTGTCTATAATATTTAACCATTATTCCCCATCTCATTATTCCTAGATAATGCAAAATGCTGAAAATGTCATCGCAGAGTAAAAGTAATGTAAAAACATAAATAAAAAATCTAAATCACATCTGCGACCTCTTGACCCAGTATGAACCTACCAGACCTCTAAGTTCATCTGAATCTGGTCTTTTCTGTTTCCAGAGTCAGAACGAGACATGGCGAAGCTGCATTCATCTTCTACGCTCCACATGTCTAGAACAAACTCCCTGATAAACAGATCAGCTGAGTTCTTTAAATGAAGGTTATAGAGCCTCCTCAGCTGTATTTCAATCATTTTTATTTTACATTGCTATAAGTTTTTACTTGTTTGTAATCTGAAATTGATCAAGATTTTAATAATTTTTAATTATCTATTTTTATCTTCATGATTTTAATAATTTTTAATTGTGATTTTCTTTTAATGTCTTCCTTGTTTTAATCTTGCTTGTGTTTTAATGTTTCTGTAAAGCACTTTGAATCCCCCTGTTGTTGATTTGTGATATACAAATAAATTTGTCTTACCTTGCCTAAAACTGTTGCTTTTTTAAAACCTTTAGAGTATGAATAATATGAAAAATCTGGTTTTAATAAATGGTTAATGTCTTCACATTTTCAGCAATTCTTTGGTCAATGTGATGTTATTTTACAAGTATGCAGGTATTTTCAGGCAAATATCTGAATCTTTTTAACATAAGTGTTGTACAGTTGTACATCTTAGGCTAAGAGGATTTAATAATACATGTACCTTTTTATTTTTCCTCCAGATGAGATCATGCAACTGCATAGCAGCCCCCTCCGTGCTGCTGACATTTTTCCTGACCTCAAGAAGCAGTTTGCCTTCCTTTCAGGTGAATATTTTAAATCTAGTTTGAGTCATAGTCTCTATATGCTTGCAGTGGTGTGTTATTCATATCTTAAATCTTCCATTTAATATTTGCATATTTCTGTGGACAGTTACCATTTGCCATTCAAATGTCATACCTATCCGTTTCCTCTCCACTGCCTTTCTGATAATACTCCAAATACCTGCTGACTTCTTCCAACAGTTAACCGAACAAGGCTTCACTTAACTGCCTCTACACGTCCTGTTTCTGGTCAACTCCATGTTTCGTGCAGCTGTTGTATCCATTTCTGCACTAGTAAAGAAGCAGTTCTCTGTGTGTTGACCTTGTGCCTGCAGCACAGACGGAAACCATTTTGCAGACGCTGAAACCATGACCATGCACTTGCTGTTGCTATAGCGATGAGAGAAGAAAAGCCAGACAGATTGATATTCCAGGCACATGCGCTGACCGGGCAGCTGTTACACGCAGGGAGGGAGATTGTCTGTGTTTGTTTTTGCAACTACTGTCTGTGTGTAACAAGAGATGTTGTTGGCATGAACGTTTGCAAACACAGCAGTATCACCTTATTTCAATTGTTTTTACTACTTTTCTCAATCAGTTACATAATGAAAATTATTATTGCACAGGTTTTTTGGTTTTATCTGTATTTCTGTTTTTTAAATCAGAAGCAGGGAGAGGTCACATTAAGAAATGTACAGAGATAATGTCAAGCTTTACAGTGACATTTATTTCTTTTGATAAAAATGTTTTGGCTTCTCAGCTTATGGTTTATTATGCTGGATATTTGTTTCCACAGCCTCCATTGATCTCAGTGTGGCTCTTCTAATAGGGCCCCCTTGTGGCTGTAGTGTCCTCTCTCCATTTATTCCACCTGTAACCAAACAAAAAGCATTTTGTTTTGCAGAACAGCGATCCGATGTCTGACTTTCTACTCATGACAAGCACTGATATTTTCAGTCTCTTTTCCTCGTGTTGTCTATCATAATTAGAAACGTTAAAGCATTTTTATATGTGTGAAAAATTAACTGTTCTTTCTCGCTATTTAGGAGGTAGAGGAGACAATGGCAGCCCAGTCATTGTCTTCCCAGAATTCCCTGCATTTGGGGAGATCACAGACAGAGAGTTTCACAACGTGCTGACCTATCTGACAAGTGTGCCAAGGTAAAGTCCCATGTGCACTGATGGTCTCATATACAAACACGCAGATTAATCTGAAACTGTTTTCACCTTCACCGCATGTGTTTCCTTTTTGTCAATCTTGTTTTTCTCCTGATTTCCTCTTGTCTTATTGGTTTTACTGGAATTTTGGTGGTCAACAGATAAACTACAAATCAGTGATGTTTAAATACATGCAAATTAATTCAAATGAAAACAAGAGTAAATATATATATATAAACAAGAGTAAATATATATATAAATATATAAAACATTCATAAGTGACTAAATCCCATTCTGGAAATTAAATCCACCAGTAGGTGGCAGTGGTTGCTTAATCACAGCAGCACTTTCCACTTGGTTAGTGGGTACATTTTATTTAGATACCTGTGACATGACAAAAGGATGAATTAATATCATATAGATGATGAAGGGTGTCTCTGTTTGCTTCAGATCTTTTTGTAGACATGATCAGCCAGATGAGACATAAGTGGAGAGGCAAAATGCTTTTGTGTTATTTATTAGATAATTATTTATATTTTCGTTGCAGTTTCGATCTTATTGTGTTGTTCTAATTTTCCCTTTTGTTCGTCCTGTCCTTCTTTCGTTCTGACGAAATGTGCAAAAATAGAAACTGCCGTGATTCTGACTGGCTCAAGCTGAATAATGCATACATACAGCAGAGCAAAGTATTGAAGTTAAAGTATTGAGTCACAGAAAAACTTGCTCACACAGTTATGTATTTGTATTAAGACAGTTACCTATGTTATTGTAGTTATGTTCATCTTTATTTTTTGTTTTCTTCTGTAGCTTCAATCCCTTTATCAAAATGCAAATACAAAGCCTGTTTTTTATAGGCTAGTCTAGGTAGACCACTGTCTACAGATTGTCACCACTGGTGGAATGCATTGAGACTCAAGCTGCTTCAAATGGATGAAACAGATGGCTAGAGCTACCTGAGGGACTGATGCCCCCAACAGGCTAAAAAAAAGTCCAGGAACAGATGTTCTGCATCTGTATTGTGACCTTTTACAGCTTCTGTTTTATTGGAATACAATGTCTCAGTTCCTTTTGTTGCCTTTATGTGCATGAGCATTGTTTGCATGCTATTTCAATGTGTAAAAGAATAAACTAATATCTGCACCAATTTAACAAAAACAAAGAATTTCTCTCGAAAAAGCAAAACTCGACTGAAATTTGATGTGGTTAAAAAAAATCTGAAGTGCGGCATCATAACCACTGTTGTTGCTGGGCAGCAATATCTCCAGAAATATGCACAATAAATGCCACTGCGTCATCAAAACAGCCTGAGAAAAGCAGTTTTAAGGTCAGAAAGTTGCGTAGTTCCTCTCTGAAAGAAGAGGACTCAACAAACAACCTAAAGGGCCTAAACAATGATCAATTTTTTGTTTTTGTTGATGTGAACATATTTTTTTCTATTTGTTATTATTGTATTTATGTTATCAGTTTTGTACATAAGGTAATAAGGCCCTAGTGGTTGACTGCTTTATAATGTTAGCTCCTACCACACCTCTTGCACCAAATTTAGCATTGTTTTGAAAAAAACATAACTTGCAATTCACTGGAGTGATTTTTAAATCCAAATTGCTTAAGATGTTATTAACGGTTCAAGTTTCATATTATCTAGGAGTGTAACTTTTTGCAATAATACTGATGCATATTTACAGATATGAACACTGGCATAGTTACCGCCGTTTCACAAGTGCTGGTCTATTATTGTTGCTCTATTATTTTTTCAATGAGATAAATCAGTCTTCCACATTAGTTTTTTTACTTTCTCCAGTACTCTAAATGTGCATCTACTGACAGTCTTTGGAAATACTGTGTCTTCCTGAACGTTTTAATATTTCTTGGCTTTGCAAGAGAATGTACATAAGGATTGGTTTTTGAAAGACATTTAGCTATCTGGTCAGAAATTAGGTAGATTCTATAGTGTGGATCTATACTTTATTTTTCAGCTGAGACCATAAAATAAATGAAATTGCAGCAGAATGTTTTGCTTAATCTGCATCTGCATTCATGCAGCAAATTTCTTTAATAACTACATTGCCACCAGGCAGATTTTTTACAGCTTAACACACAGCTCAAGGTGTTTCTGTTCACTTTCTCTGAGAAAATCCAATTATTATGATGGCACTCAAGCATGTACAACTGATAAATATTCATATATATGGACGTATGTTACGTCCTTGTCAGCATGGGTTCTCTCCAGGTGCTCCAGCTTTCTCCAACAGTCTAAAAACATGCATTTTGGATTAAATGATAGCTCAGAAATGACTGTTGGTTGAGGGTGAGCATGAATCTGTCTGCCTTATTTATCTCTATGTTGGACTGGTTGACTGATCTGGGTTTACCCTGCTACTTGTCTGGGGTCAGCTGGGAAAAACTCCATCCCATCTCTGACTGTGATGTAGAGAGAATTTAATGAATGCATGTGTAATATGTTTTACAGAATAACAGTTCTGTTGGCAATGCAATTTAATCATGAATTAAAAAGATAACACTACAAATCATATTGCCATATTTTGCATAGTTGCTGAGTTTTCCAAAAAAAAAATGAATCCGTGGATCAGTACCTTTTGTCAACATTATTATTTTAAAAATGACCAAATATGGCAGTCAAATTCAAAGGCTAATATACACGCAAAGTCACTAACTTAAAGCACAAACTAATATAAATAATTATGTAAAAAGGGCAGTTGCAGATATAGAGTTTGTGTCATTGTGTCAGCGAAGGACCATGTTTTCTTCTCACTGCATGTTCATCAGCCCCCTCCTCCCCTGTAAATGTCTTGAAGGTAAAGCTTTTGTTCACTCCACCCCTCCTCCTTCCCCTCCACAGCTGAAATGTAAAGCAGTGTGGGCTTTTAAAGCCGCTGAGTGTGAAAATAAAGGATTTGAGACCTCAGACTTAGAATAATAAATACACAGTGGAAAGATAAAATGGGAATGAAAGCCCAAAACGCAAATGTAATGAAAATAAAAAGGGATTTATCACTAGAAATGCCAATATAGCAGTACTATAGGGCATAGAGGCATAAAAAACAATGCTTACAGTGGGCTTGCTCCTCCCCTATGTCTTTTACATCCCCCTGACAGGCTGGTAGGACTACACATTTCTTTGATTCCATGTTTTGATAGGCTCACATCCCAGCAGCTCATGTTCTCTCATTGGATATTTTAAAGCTGCAAGGAATGAAATCAAGGAATCTATTGAGGTCTGGCTCCTTTTGCTGTAAAAACAGCAAGCTGGGATCTACCTTTTTGTTATGTGTTTTGTATTCATGGATGTTTTCTTTGAATTTTGCTGCCATTTCTATGTAGTTTATAGTTACTAAATAACAAATATGAAACATATGTAACAACTGGGGATTTATATTTTTCATGTAAAGTCATGACGGTACCGAGAAGCTTGTGTTCTGTAGATGCATCATGCGTTCAGGTTAGTGTGGGGAGTGTATGTGGTCTAACTGTAGGGTGGCAGGGGTCACAGAGAGAGAAGTGACTGCTTAACGCTGATGGCCAAGAAATCTGGAAGAACTTCACAGCATCTCACTTTATGGAGTGCACCAGCTGTCCAAGAAGATAAGAGGCAGAACAACAAAGCAGCAAGCTGTGAAAAGGCATTTGGCTTCCCATCTGTGTCAGCAAGGACTGTTTTTGGGCTCTTTTGTTTACATGGACTCCCCAGGATTCCTTTCTGTGTGGACCTATGTCAAAATCAATTTGATCTCTTTACCATTCACTGTGTTCTCACGTCCTTCACCCCCGAACCTTAAAGATGGGCACAATGATTATTTGTTTTGTGCTGAACATATTTCTTTATGCTGTGTTTCAGCTTGTCATCAACAGATGTGGGTTTCATACTTGTCATTGATCGCAGGCAAGACCGATGGGCTGCTGTCAAGGGGACGCTACTTCGTATTGCAGTAAGTTTGTGTTTGCAAATCATTTTGTCTGAATTATGTATTTAATTTGTTAGAGAGAGAGAAAGGGACAGATGAAGTGAAACATTCCTGTGTTTTTTTTTCAACATCCTGAGCAAGGCCTGTGAATTACAAATTTGTATTGCTGCACCAGTTTGCAGGGGTTCTTCAACAACCAAATGCATGTTACCCGGGGATTTTCAACTACGCTGGGAGAATATATGTGCACTTGCACAAAAAGATCAGATAAAGCAAATGGATCAGAACAGCATAAATGATTGTTCTGAAGAAAAACTGCACAGCAGTTACTTTTATTCACATCTTCACGTTGCTTTAGCCAAAGAGATGGACCTTAGACTGATCAGTCCATTATGATATGATCCAACGTGTGCGGTTACATTTCAGTCCTGAAGCAATGCTTGTGTTATTTTTCTTTGTTTATTTTTAAGGTTTTGTTATTCCTTTATTTTTATCTTTTTTTTGGTTGCATCTTATTTACTGTTTTTTGTTCAAAACATTTTCACAATACACAATCTATTAGTGTTTAAAACATTTTATATCATGTCGTCAGTTTATTTTGAGACGAAGAAAACAGTTGACACACACATAAGCTTAATTAACAAGTACAAATTTCCAAGTTAATTTGTTCATGTAAACATAGCTATTGTATATCATTCTTTTCACTTAGAAGGGAGATGACTATATCCTTTAATGCTTTTTCATCACATCACACTTTACCATGTGTTTTCATAGCTAAAAGAAAAATATAAATGTCGTATAAAAAGAAAACAGATTGTCTTTATTCATACTTGCATTAAATATCCAACATGCACCTGTTCTAGGTTGATTGAGTTAGATCTTCTCTTTTGGAGATTGCGCAAACTAAATCAGTTTAGATGATGACTCCCTTAAATGGATAATGAAGGTCTCCTGCACTGTTTCAGCAGACAGCGTGCTAACCTGCTTGTAGTCTTTGTTCTTTGTGCCACTTTTCTAATGTGTAACATGCTAATGCTTCAGCAGGTTAAAGAAAAAATGTCACAGTGTTTGCAATGGGCCACAGACTTTACATTCATCTGTGTTTCATGGTTTCTGTAATGAGGTGCAGTGTCGGCATTGCTCCATGCAAGAGGGTGTCACCCCCTTACATTATTTTTCTTTTGGGCTAAAACTGATACTCCAATCTTAAATAGAAAAAAAACTATGCTACTAGTTTTTACTTCTTTCTGGCCTTTATTACCTCCCAGTGTAGCATGGAGACATTACTGTTGCTATTAAAGGTTCTTTGAAATATTAACATAATAAGAAAGGAGGGTTTTATATCAACAATCTAAAAGAGGTTTGTTTTAAACTTAAAGATTAAAGATCTTTGAGGTAGAATTAGAGCTTTTTGTCACCAACGTTCTCCAGACACAGAGGAGACCCACTCAGTCATTTAAAATGAGATTAAGCTTTATTAATCCCCCAGGACAAACTTTTTGCAGGTTGACATGTAATAATCGGGAACATTCAGTCAACCCTGCTATAATGTCCTGCTTGGAGTGATTCAGCCAGGCTATTAAATTCATGCTAAATTCTGCTTCTGCTGACAGTTTGTTAGATACTTTTATATGACTAAATATTTTATTATGTTTATATTTTTGGTTGTGGTTATGACTACAAGTCATTGTGTTTTCAGGGAAAGCTGCAGTTTGCAGTCCAAAACTGAGTTAGATGAGATAGAAAGTGTTTAGAGACTGGTCTTAATTAAGTCTCCAGTCATACTGTTCATTCATCTTTGAGGCTTCTGAGGCTTATTTGCCATTCACAAAGAACAAAGAACAATGAGAGTTTGATCCAAAAAGCATGGCAAATAGTTAGTAGCTGAATTACTGTATGAGGGCAAGACTTGACACATTCTGTAGTGTTTTTATAAATAAAACCTATAAAGATGTTAGTGCACAATGTTGCCTAATTCATTAATCACGCATATACCATCAGACTTGTGTTGTCCACCCGCTAACACGATTCAAAAACATCTGCATGCTCCACAGCTTGTTGCTTTCATCCGCCCAGATGGTGAATGACTATTTTCAGCACAGTTATTTTCTGTCTTCTAACAGATCTGGAAGGACAAACACTGAGTTGATTTATTAGTGCCATTAACATGGCCTTTCCCAGGGGGGTTGTACAATGTACTTACCATCAATTCTGCTTACAGCCGTATTCCTCCACACGGGTTGGAGGACTAGTCATGCAAACCATCTATTAGGGTCATCAGCTAATTAAAACTGCATTAACAATAATACTTCTTCAGGAGGAGAGCCAAGTGTTTACCCTCAACCATCATCCAACTGCATCCACAGCAGTTTGTCAGTGGGTGTCAGTCATTTTAATTGGCCTCTTATTCCTATTTGCCGGCCGAGCTGAGTGTGTGGGGGAAACACACTTTCATAAATATAAAGATTTATGTTGCGTTCAGTGAATATGTAGCCAAACAGAAAATCTTTTGAGTTTGTACAGAATCTGAATATAGATGCATTGAAAGCTTAAGGCCATTTTTTTATTCTTTTTCTTTAAGCCGATTTTCCTTCCATTTAGAAGGAAGAAGCAAAGATACACAACACCAGTAACAGAAGGATAGACAGGTGTGAAAGAGGTTTGATGCTGATTAACTAAATTAGACTTTAACTCAGCAGTGCCAGTTCAGTAAAGAGAGATGCTGTTTCATGTGCATGTACACGTGTGAAGTCTTCCTGTCTTATTACTCATGCAAAAGCATTTCAGGGACACAGATTGATGTCCTGGATTCTTCTACTCAAGCTCCTTCCTGTGTTTGAGTATGAATTCTCAAATAGGAGATAGAAGGGAGGAATAATTTAAAAGAAGTGTCTGCTGTATAATTTGGAGGGGAATGGGGATCTGTCAGCTGTCTTACACAAGTGTTATTGACATTCATATTTCAGGGCTCCTTCCCTGCAAACCTCCAGCTGGTTCTGGTTTTAAGGCCCACCACACTCCTGCAACGCACACTCTCTGACATCCTCTTCAAGTTCAACAAGGATGAGTTCAAGATGAAGGTGCCGGTGTGTAAAAGTGGCTTATCTACCTCACATTGTATAAAAATGATTAATGTCTTCTTATAATGAAATGACACATGTATAATGGGATGATTCTCAGGTGATTATGCTGAGTTCTGTAACTGAACTGCACTCCTACATTGATCGCACCCAGCTGACACAGGAACTTGGGGGAACACAGGAGTACTGCCATGAGAAGTGGATCTCGCATCGTACTGTATGAACATGATATTAAATGCTGATCAGAACTTTCTTTCTATGCTACAATTATTTGTCTTTCAATTTATTTTTTACATAAAATTGGCATAAATAAAAATTATGAGACCAATGCAATTTAATAAAGCTGAATTTGCAATAACCTTCAGTCAGAAGGGACTTGGGTTTATCATCTTGAATGTGTAAAATTCACCTGAAAAACATAAAAATTCTGTTATTTCAAAGTGTGACTTTTTATTTTGATGTCTAAAATCTATTTTCTGTTCATTTCTTCAGGCTATTGAGGGTTTTGCATTGATGGTTAAGAGAACAGCACAGACCCTGCAGTCACTGGGGACTGAACTGGCAGAAACTGAACTTCCTAATGAAATCCAGGCTACAACCATCATGCTGGGCACACATACCAACAAGAGGGACAAAATGAAGGTAACCCGATCAATATACACACATATTCTTCAGCTTTATTTCCTTTATTTATAGTAAATGCTATTCATTTGTGAACCTTTTTAGTTTTAAATTTTGTCCAACTTGTCTGCATATATCTCTAGGAGGACATACTGGTTGCACTGGGTCAGGGGAGCATGTTACTGGAGAGCATCAATGAGCCTGTGATGCGAGACCCTGACCACAACATGAACCAGGATGAGCTGGAGAACCTAGCAACAGTGCAAAGGTTAGAGCCATAAATGTTTAAATAAAAAAGGCATGTCAATGCTACAAGCTAAATGCTAAAGTTATGCTGTAAGATAACTAACTTTCTCATATTATTGCTGACAGTTATAATTTGTCATTTCAAAGATTTATCAAGCAAATTAATGTTGATTTTTTTATATCAAAGAAGGATACCAGAGGATATAATCTGAGGAATACATGGAAAGTGATAGAAAGTGATGAGTAAGATATCAGACTGAATGAAGAGAGCTCAAAGATAAAACAAGATTCAAGGCAGATTAGGCAGATTTAAGAGGGAACACCACAGTGTGAAAATCTCCCAATAAGTTCAGTAGTGAGGCGTAAAGGGTGATGGTTATTAACAAAGAACCACAGAAACCAAACATGTTTGCTGGGTAGCAGCTTGCAAAGGAAACTCCAGAGAAAATTATCTGACTTTATCAATTATTCAACTTTAAATGGGACCAAGTTCAGCAAAATGTCTATTATGCTTGATTAAACAGTGCTTGAGCAAGTTGCTGATACTATAAACTACACTAGAAGTTGCCCCCTGCTGGCCTCCAGATATAAAGCATGTTCAGAGAACTCTGCTTCCTTTTCCTTTTACTTAGGAACTTTGGACTTACTTATTTAAAAGGTTTTAATAATATGAGATTGATATTAACTTTTGAAAAGAAGCAACATGCATTCAGTAGATATGGCTATTTATTCACTTTGTTAAACAACAAAAGTTAACCAAAGTAGTGGGTAAAAGAAAAGAAATAACATAAAACATTCAATGAAATTGCTCTATAATTTAAAAAAAGGATAAAGCCAAATTAAAATATAATATAAGCTAATTTAGCTGGATAAGTAATTAAAAATTTAACATCATTAAATTATTGTCCAGGAAATTAGGAATGAGCACAAACAGTAGTGATGTGGAAATGTAACAAAGATTAAAAGTAGACATTTGCTCTGGTCTGGTCTCTTCTGGCTATCTCACAAAATATAGTTGTCAATGCAGCATGTGCTGTCAGGAAGCATTAAACCTGCATAACGTGTACACATGCAGAAAGAGAAAAACAAGAAAGTCAAAATGCCTCCATCAGCATCAGCTTTTTCCATTTCCGATTTGATTACATTTTTTCTTCGTCTGTTTTTTATATTCCCATATGTCTGCATTGTCAGGCTGCTGTCTCAGTTGGATGAGACGGAGAGGGCTTTCGATGAGTTCTGGGTGAGGCATCAGACCAAACTACAGCAGTGTCTCCAACTGCGCCATTTTGAGCATAACTACAAAGAGGTAAGCTGGACTCAGTTAATACCACTGAAATGTGACTTACAACACTCCAGTCACCATGATCCCTTTTTAAACTGGAAAACTAAGAATGGGATGTCTTTTCTGCAGGTTCGGGCTCTGCTGCATCAGGCGTCTGAGAAACTTGCAACCTTTTCTGAAGTTGGGATCAGCCCAGCCCATGCTGACCACATTTTCTGTGAACTCACGACCTACGAGGAGAGAGTCTGTGTAAGTCTCACCTGACACCTATAATTAAGGCTTTGTCTACACATTGTGTAGTAAATAATACTTTAATAACATGTTTTAGTTGAATTCTCAGCTTTGACTGTTGGATGAGCTTTCTGCTTTTAATGGGGTGATCAAATAAGATCACCTCTGGTTTGTGTTTAATGAAAATGTGGTTTCTATTTACATTTTAGAGTTTGTACTATATCCATTTTTTGTTGTGAAAATAAAAACCAACTTTGGAAAAAGTGGGAACAAAAACAGTTACTGAATTAATTTTTGTGTTTATAATTTGTTAAAAATGTATATTTATTCACTTGGCTCTTCAGGAGATTCTGGACAGAGCTTTGGCCTTGTGTCGTGAAGGTGATGATCTTATCCAGAACTCCCACTATGCCGAAGACTCCATTCAGCCCAAATGCAGTGAACTCAGAGAAATAAGTGAGAATGTGAGCTGCAATTTGAGATCCAAAAAGGACCACTTGCTCAAAGCCATGGAGCTGCACCACAAGTTGGAGAGGGTGAGAAGATGACACACCAGTGCCTCCATTATATCTGCCTTGTCTTGTTGGTCATATATTAAAACCGTCTTCTGCTGTTGTCCACCTCAGGCATCCCGATGGGTTGATGATGGTATTTATCTGCTGGCATCTCAGCCAGTAGACAAGTGTCAATCACATGAAGGGGCAGAGTTGGCACTGCAGGAGCTGGAACGTTACCTGGACAACGCAGGCCAGAACCAACTGACTGACCTTAGTAACATCTGGAAGGAGTATGAGGCTGTGCTGAACCAGCAGCTAAGAGTAAGTAAACCATCATGTAAGAAAAACATGTTGCATTGAAGCATCTCTTCTCCTCTCAAATGGATTGTAATAACTTGATGGTAAACAGAAATAAGCAGCTAACATATGACTAGATTATTGTCATGTGTCTGACATCATGGCATTAGGTCTCACATTATTGTGTTACTGCTGTCACCCTTACTCTCTTCTGATGGCTTTTTTGTTTGTTAGGACCAAGTGGAGAAAGTTTACCAGAAACAGGCCTCCATGCAGGAGATGTTTGACAAGAGGAGGGTCAGTCTCAAGAAGCTAGCAGCAAAACAGACCAGGCCTGTGCAGCCAGTTGCCCCAAGACCTGAAGCCTTCATCAAATCGCCTCTCAGCTCACCTGGTGAGTCGTCACACAGCCACTTTTCAGATGCATGAGCTCATATTTTTTTAAGGTTTTAAATGCTGTTTAACTTTGTGCAGCAGCAGTATAATTTCCAAACTTTTCATATAGACTTCACATGATGATTGAATCACATTTCCATTATTTAAAAAATAAAATTTTCAGGTTTAATTAGTTCTAACGATGTTTGTTTAATGTTTGTTGATGATATGTGCTTGAAGAAAGTTTTCTTGGTTGTACAAGAAGCAGTCCGATGCACGCTTTCTCAACTTTATGCATTTATTATAAATGCTCACATCTGTTTGTATTTGGTAAATTGGCAACATGAAATAAAACACATTCACTAGTTAACCAGTTATGGAAATAACAGTGTTATCAATATAGAAAGAGTTTGTGTCATACAAGTCAGACTATCAAATGTTATTTAAATGATTTAATTGCATAAAATGACATATTAAATATTCACCATATTCCATGTTGATTCATTAGAAAAGGTCACATTTTGTTAATTTCACTTAAACAAAACTAAATATTTTATTAAAAGAAACATTGCTTAGATTTTGATACAAAACTGCATATTATCTCAGATAATATGAAAAGCTAAGGATCTGCACTTTTCTAGACCACTCAAAATGCTTTACACTACAGTGCATTCACACACTCACACCTCCATAGGCACATCGGGGGGGGAAACATGCAGTTCTGTGTCTTGCCCAAAGACACTTTGGCATGTAACCCGCCTGATGCAAGAAATTATGATTATTTTTCTTTTCTGCAGCACACAGATCAAAACAGGAGAAAAACTGCTCCGACTCCAACAACAGCTGTGAAAAAGTACGTTTCCTGTTTTTATATCTGCATCCTATCACACAAATGTTTCTTAAACATTTAGTTACATTTAATTAGCATTTAATTCATTACATTTAATTAATTTTAAAATTCACATGGCTTTTAAAAGTAATCACACTTCTTTTTCTTCCCCTCTGCAGGACAACGAGCAACTGCAGAACGGAGATGGTAACAGCAGACATGCGTCTCTGTCAGAAGAGGAGGAGAACCTGGCAGTGCTCAGGCGGTGAGGGATCAGCAGTAACTCTTTCATCTGTAATCAAATTACACAGCAGATGGACTGTGTGAAAAAGGGTTATCTCATTATCTTCAGTGTTGTGTTTATACCTTTTCTGAGTGCACTGAATCGTTTGTTTGATCTCTCTGCTTTGTGTTTTATCTGCAGGCATGTCATGAATGAGCTGCTGGAAACTGAAAGAGCCTATGTGGAGGAGCTGCTCTGTGTATTGCAGGTGTTTATTCAGTCCACAGAATATTTTCTAGACTGTGCTTTTTACCTGTTCCAGGGATGTCTTGCTTTATTTCTGTTGTCATTATAGGGATATGCCTCTGAGATGGATAATCCAGCAATGTCTCACCTCATCCCAGCACCTTTGCAGAACAAAAAGGAGGTTCTGTTTGGGAACATGCCAGAAATTTACCATTTTCACAAGAGGTGACTGAGCGCCACCTGGCTGTCGATGATTACATTTGTAGCACGACGTGACATTTGAATGCATACCCCAATTATTCTGCATCATCTCATCTCTAAACTGTAGAATTGTTTTTTGTTTCCAGGACATTTTTAAGGGAGTTGGAGCAGTACACCGACTGCCCAGAGCTGGTTGGAAGGTGCTTTTTAGAGAGGGTGAGTCATAAATCTGTTGGCAAACACTGAGACAAGCTGCTTTCTTAGATGCTAATTATTATTCCTTCCCTCCTTAGATGACAGACCTGCAGATCTATGAGAAGTACTGTCACAACAAACCTCGCTCCGAAAGCCTTTGGAGGCAGTGCTCCGACTGCGCCTTCTTCCAGGTGAAGTAGCTTGCCTGCAAATGAGCAAATATTCAGCAAATTGTCACAACTTCTGGTTTTAATTGCCTTTTATTTTCATTTTTTATTTTTGTTATTTTTCATTTTATTTCAATTTTCTTATTTTATCAGGAGTGTCAAAAAAAGCTTGAACATAAGCTGGGCTTAGATTCTTATCTGCTGAAGCCAGTTCAAAGGATTACCAAATATCAGCTGCTACTGAAGGTATAAGTGGAGCAGTAAATGACCCGGACTATTCTTGCTGGGATGTATGTTTGTGTTCTTACGAATGAGCTGCTTGTTTCTAACTGCAGGAAATGCTGAAGTACAGTAAGAGTTGTGACGGAGCTGAAGACCTGCAGGAGGCGTTGACCTCCATCTTGGGCATTCTCAAGGCTGTCAATGACTCCATGCACCTCATTGCAATTACAGGCTATGAGGTGAGTTTGAAAACAGAAAGCAGGCTTACTAATCCAAAATGTGACAGAGTAAATATAACATTTCAGAACTACTTGAATGATTTGACCAAACTTTATTTTTTAATGAAGAGCGGCAACATATGGTACAGTTTCTTTGGACTATATATATCATAAATAAGGTTGAAATCATGTATACACATTATTGTTTCTATATATTTCAACCTATCTGTTCTGTTTCTATAAAGACGACAAAATAAAGTGGTCAGGATTTGATCACCTGGAATTGTAAAAC
>JBAMHX010000014.1:9993041-10007137 GCA_037177515.1 Pseudomugil tenellus | reverse complement strand
ATATATACACACACACATATAGAAAAGTATATTTGTTATTGACCTGATAAACTATTGTACGGCTATAAAAAGCCTTTTTCTGCACGTAGAGCAAAAAAATCTGCAAATAGATTTCACACTAAAACTTTGTGCAAGTACAAGGGCTGGAATTTGTTCTTTCTACCAAGTTTATACAGCTTTGTGCAGGCATGATTGTCTTTTTACAAATCTGCCATTGTTTTGTGGCGCCATGCCCACTGCAAAACCTTAATATTCACTTCATTTTTTTAGCAATGGATTGATTCAGGCAGGTTATAGTTAGACCTGATGATGATGATGACCAAAGCAACAACAAAAGATCAATCTGTTGCATTGTGTGTAAAACTAAGATGTCAGTTCTGTAAACACAAGCAGGAAAAAATAGTAAATGGAAATTAGAAACACATACTTTAAAAAACAAGAAATTATATATTAGAAGGTCAGTCGATTATAATTAGGGGAAGTGTGCAGCTCTATAGGCAGCAACGTCTGCTTTATCTGGAACCTTTTTATAAAAATTATGATGAAAAAGGCACAGATGTACATATGAATCATGGTATGTTTACTGTTACTTTACTAGAAGCAGCAGAGTATAACACAATATTATGCCAAGAAAGAACAATATCATAATAGTTCTTATTTTTAGTTTTTTTAGAGTGATTGTTCACAGTCATCTTTATGCCAAACAGTGATGATCCTGTTTATTTATTATTATTATTATTATTGTTGTTGTTGTTATTCTCATTATTATTATTATTGTTGTAATTTACAGCATTTACAGTCACTGTAAATTGGAGTATATTGCAAAATCAGAGACAAGAAACAGAATAAGTAGTCTTATGGATAACTAGTGTCGTTAACCTTTTCCTTTTTCTGTTCTCCATATTAGAAGATCCTATTAAATCTGATCATATCTGTAATTAGAGTCTCATTAAAGATATGCAGATCCACAATCCTTGCTTTTGAAACTAAGAAAGTACTAAAACAATCACACAATCTGCCTGATATCTTTTTCATAATGTTGTTAACAAACAGAAAAATAAACAAAAAAAAACCTTCTTGATGGAATAAATAATAAGGAAGATCCTCTTCAAATAAAAGTGTGTGTACTTACCAGCAACTACCAAATGCATGTAGAAGCACATCATTCACATAGCTGGTGTGCTTATTATAATTCACTCTAAACTATCCTGGTGCATAAAGTAGATCTAAAAAAATGAAATGTCAGACTATCATCTCCATGTACGATATTAAAGGTGCTTCCTTTTCTTGCTTTGTAGCTAATGAGTTCCTTCACGCAGGACCTTTTCTCTTTAACACTTCTCTCTCTCAGGGCAATCTCAGTGAGCTGGGTAAGCTGCTGATGCAAGGATCGTTCAGCGTGTGGACGGAGCACAAAAAAGGCCATGCCAAGGTTAAGGATCTGGCTCGTTTCAAGCCCATGCAGAGACATCTGTTCCTTCACGAGAAAGCCCTACTTTTCTGTAAAAAGAGGGAGGAGAACGGGGAGGGCTATGAGAAAGCTCCCTCATACAGCTTCAAACAGTCTCTTAGTGTGAGTCCCTGCACATTACTAATGAATTTGTCTCACATCTTACTTTATTGATCATACAATAACCATCGACACTACATTTTGCACAGATGAGTGCAGTAGGCATTACAGAGAATGCAAAGGGAGACAACAAAAAGTTTGAAATCTGGTCCAACTCCAGAGAAGAGGTCTATATTGTTCAGGTGAATTAATGCACAGAAATAATTTAGACTTGGTGTTGATGGAAATTAACAGTTTAGATTAAAAGGCTTGATTTTGTTTTTATATGCTGTTCTGCAGGCACCAACAGCTGAAGTAAAAACCACCTGGGTCAATGAGATCAGGAAAGTTCTGACAACACAGCTGGAGGCTTGCAGAGGTACAGAGAAAATAAAATGAAAATCATGTGAATTTTATATTAAATCCTAAACAGACAAAAATCTCATCATTGTTGCTGCAATCTTCTAGCATGTCTGCTTTAAGTGTGTGTTCTCCCTCTCTGTGTTTCAGAAGCCAGCCAGCAGAGAGCACCAGACCAAGTTTTCCAGTTCTCACCTGTGCCCAGTGGGACAGTGAATCTCAGGTAAGTGTGTTTCCCAGTCTCATCTATTCTCAAATCGTTTTAATGGACAGTGTGGTAAGTGATCTGCTCCATCGGTTTATTGCCTGATTAAACTGTGCAAAATGAAATTTGGCTAAGGTTGATATGATGACAAAGATCTCTCAATATCTGTAAAAAAATAACTTATACTGTCTCTTTTAGACATTAATTTAGTTATATAGTACTGCATGAGACATATTTGCCAGCACAAAGATGGCATCTTTTCCACTTTAACTGAGTCAGGCCAGACTAAGTACATGCAAGTAGCCAGTAAGACGTCACTGGATGTGAACAGTTGATGAAGCTCCATTCTGTCCACACACAGTCCATTTAAGTCCAGTCAGAAGAGCTTTAAAAAGGGAGAGGAGAAGAAAGTTGAGCCCTGTAGCCTTGATGTCAACTCGTCATCATCACCAAAGCTCACAGGAAAAGGTGAGTATTGAGGTAGACTTGTTTGCGAGGGTTTCTTTTTCTTTTTATTGTTTCTAAATCATTCTGTTCCTTTTTGAGTGTGTATGTTGTGCAAACTCCTTATTAATCGAACAGGTATGGATTCCCCGCTTCTAATGACTGTTGTTTTAACCTTATGTGCTCCTAAGACTTTTTCCAACTTGACATATTTCCTCCCTTACTAAACTTACCGTCTTCCTTCCTTCCATTTTTCTGTCTATCTGTCCCATCTTCTTGCTTTTCCCTGGGGTCAGATGAGGTTGTGACAAGCCCGACCTCAGAGAGAGCTGCTGTGGCTAAAAAACGATTTACTTTACAGGGATTCAGTAACCTCAAAGTTCAGAAAGGTAACTGCAGGACATTGTCATTTTCTTTACAAACATTTCACATTAATGTAAAATGAGAAAACACTTAATTTCAGAGGAAGTCAAATTGCTTTTTTCTTTCTTTTTTTTTTTTGGATCATTTTAAGTCATGTTTTTTCAGAGGTAAAAAAAATTGTCTAAATTTGTGGTGGTCATCCTCTTGGAGAAAAAAATGCTGTGATAATGCCACTTTAAAGACTTAAACCAGAATCGTTTTCTGTCTATGATGGAAAATGTATTTTAAAGACATACTTCTGTCCACAGAACCCACAACTACTGATGACAAAAGTTTTACATTACCCATAATAATCTTCCCATCACCAGGTATCACACAACTCCAGCCTTCATTTTTACTTCCAACCCCAGTCCCATCCCAGTGTTTGGCCCTACCCTTCTGGTTTTTAGGAATATGATGTCCCTTCCATTTTGGGAATCAGGTCTTATGCCTGTAGTACTGGTAATCATTTGGATGGCTAGTAAGGTGGTTTCTGCGACACTGAGCTGCTGTTTTCAGGAGTTCACCTGGTTAGAATTAGTGTTCCTCTTTTCCTCCACCTACTAGTGGATCATTTAGTCTGCGCTGAATTTTCTATTTACTTACCCTTTGATTACCTTTCTTTGATTACCTGTCTTTCAAGCCTGAACAACAACACTTGTCTTTACTTTTCTGGTTTGATGGTAGGCTCTCCCACCAGTCCAGATCAGAAGACGAAACGCCAGAGTGATCCTACTCCATTTGGCTTCAAAGGTAGTCTCCTTATCTGCTCTATGTGTGTGTGGTTGCTCATATGTATATGACTCTTAAGCACACTCATGCTCATCTTAAAGTTGGCTGTAGCTGCTGCTGGGTGAGTTACCAGCTTTGCCTAATGTCCCTCAGATGCAGGTCCTCCTCCTCTCCACCTGACCAGAGCCAGGTGGTTCAGCACCTCTAGTCTCATACAGAATAAATGGAGAGGTATACTTGAAATGGCTCTCTTATGCGTACTGTCAGCCCAGTGTTTCACAACTGAACAAACCTTTCACCGGAAGACTCTTTCCTTTCAAGCTTAATTAGCCGCTTACATAAAGGATCACCTGCCTGCCTCTTTGTTTCAGATGCATGCAAGCCTTCACAATCTTCCTGTTTTATGATCATAGTTTTGGAACTGATTGAGTTGTGAGGATTTCTAGGTTTAGTAGTTTTCCTTCACTTTTAATAGTGGTTTGCCCTCCGTTTCCATTTTACACTAGTAGAAATCTCACTGGAGTTCACACAAAACCCTGTCAGGTCCTGTAAGGTTAACACCTGCCTTTGTCTCTTGTTAGGCTGGAATAAGACCTCCCTGTCACTGGATGCTTCTGAAGAACATGAAGGTTATTCCAGTGCTGAGGATCCTCTTAACTCTGACCCAGAGGATGAAAACGTTAAGAAGCTGGTGAGTTCCATAGTTGCAGTCACATTATTACTTATTTAGCTTTATTGCAGAACAGCATCAACCAGTTGTTTTACAGTATGGATCAATGCAGCTTTTAATCATCTTGGTAAATCCTGAGCTTTAAGGGCTAATTTTTCCTGTTGTCCGCAGTGTGCTGGGAAGTACACTGTAATGGCCGACTATGAGAAAGAAGGCGTGCAAGAGTTCTCAGTGAAGAGTGGAGACATGGTTCAGCTGGTGAAGGAGGAAGGTGACGGACACTGGTGAGAATACAACCTTTCTTAACACATTACAGCAGCAACATGACCTGAGCTCTCTGGTAAAGCTCTTTAGGTTTAGGTTTGTTTTTTAAGTTTTGAAAAGATAAAAATAATTGATTTCTTGTTTCTGGCAATACTACGCATTCTGAAAAATATATTAGAGCTGACAAACAGTGGATGAAATGCTCAGTTCTCATTCTGTTAATGTATTTTTACCAGTAAGCTACCACAAAACATTTGAGTTCTCTTGTGATAAATTGGTTATTTTAATAAAAGGAGGTCTTTTCTGGTTAATTCCCTGCAGCCGTCTTTTATCAGCACCCGAACCAGAAGACAAAGAATTTATCTATGGGTTTCAGCTATGGATGAAGTTTCTGCTTTCAAGCTGCTTCAGTCCACCATTGTTTTAATAGCTGCATGTCTGTTAGTAAGGGGAGCATTTTTGTGACAAAATATATCTGTTAGGTTGAAAAAAACCTTTGACAGCACGAAAGACAGGATCACAAGAGACTTTCTGCAGTTTTACTCTTTCTAACAAAAGGGTAAAATCCACTTACACATCCTTTTGGGAAGAGATGTAAGCAGAACACCGAGCATTTTGACAGCAAGCTTTTTATTAGAAAGAATCAAAACAAAAGTAATTCTCTAACTGGATAAAACCTTCATATGATATTACACAGAAGTGATGCTTCCAGCCAGCTCACCAAAAGCATGAATCATCATTCACACACACAGCAGACTGTCTGACCTTCGTCCAGCAAGTTGATTCAAGAGGATTTTATATGTTCATTTTTCAAATTCATCCAACAATATTCTCATTTAAAAATCTGTTGCTTCATAAAACTTATAGAGTTTTTTAGTGCAGCACTATCGTATCTAACAAACATCAGTAGCATAACCTGTATAAACTCTTATAAGTAGAATTAGGAGTGCAGTGCAGTTTCTCTAACCGTTATTGCTCCTATTGGGCTTCTGCCTAGGTTTGTGCGTAACCTGAACACATCAAAGGAGGGCTCGGTCGCTGCTGCTAATCTTATCACCATTATTGGAAAGTCCAAGTCTTGCCAGTCTCTCACCAGCTCAGGTATTCAAAGAAACAATCCGAAATAAAGCAATTCACCACACAGCTGTTACATGTGAGAGTAATTTTCTGTCTGTGTGTGTGGCTTTCCTGTAGAAGGCAGCGGCTCTGGTAACCTCAGCACATCATCCAGCTGCAGTGAAGCCTACGCAAACTTCTCAGACATCAAACCCTGAACTCTTCTTTGTCATGGAACTCCCCTCCAGAATGCATCATGTTGCTGTATCTGTGCTGTGTTGCCAACATCAGTACTCTTATGAATTTTGCACAGAAAGCTGTATTTTTCCACTTTTATCACACAAAAGCATTACATGTTAGGGCTGTGGCACGTCTCTTGTAGCTAACTGCTGTGCCATCATTCAGTGATGATACAGAACAAATCAACACTTCAAGTAACATCACAGTTTGGAAATGTGGCTTTCCTCTAGTCTAAGATTTGTCTGGTTATGTTCATGTTCATATAGCAGATGTATGAATGAGCCAGCAGGACTGATCTCACTGAATGCATCTGTTTCTGTTCAAGGAGAAAGGTAAGGCATATCATGTGTATGAGAATGCATTTCACATTCATCAGCACTAATTTACCATTTATATTCATTTTTAAACTGTTATAAAAAGGGAATAAGATATATGTGTGGCTTGTTTAGCTTGAATGTTTTCCCTTTTTCCATTTATATGTTTAAGAAACACCCATATGTATTCATCTGTTAATGTCCTCCATGTCTTTCCTTTTGTTTTTAATGCTCCAAATGTCCGTTTCCATCCTGTCTTTAGAAATCTTTTCTCTCACCAGCTGTCCTGACTGTGTAAACTTTTCTTTCATGTTCGTAATGCAACAAATGTTTCTGTTTGATGAGCCAGAGATCACTGTATAGAGATAACTTATTCCCTTCAGGAGGATCACATTCTGAATGTAGATATTGTGAATTAATGTCTGTCATGAGATGTTTGTTAATGGAGATGATATATTGTACATTAAGTATGGTGATGTCACTATTTTGTGACTGGTATAATTTTTTACATAAACAAATTGTTTCAACAACTTAAATTTCCTCTGTGTGGTTTGTCTGTGAGAGATTTTTTTGTACATTTTCTCCCACCTTTTGGAAAATTTAAGACCAGAAATGAAACTGAAAATTGGTTTCCAGTAAACCTCCCTTTTTGAGTTTGGTTTCACGATGCATAGCCACAATTACCACTATGATATATAGCTGACAGTTTGGGTGAAATGTGGCATCTCCAGTGATCTGATTTCCTAAACAATAGGATTAAAAAGTATCAAAAGACCAAACTGAGTTCAATAGTGTTCCCTTATGGGCTGTGTTAAAAGAGAATAAACAAAGTGAATGATCGCAAAGTCACTTTTTTGTGATTCTTGTTTAGATTAAACAACAAAATAAATTTTAGGTTTCAAGATTGCCAGGTACTGGATGAATTTACAGAAAATGTAAAAATATTAATGCTATACTTTGACACAGACCAAATCTGCATCCAGCCAACAATACACCCACCAACAAAACCATCTATTTAGCCCAAATCGGACTCACTAAAGGTTGGAAAGTACAGTGGATTTCTTTAACAGAATTTATGATCCTATTACCTTCCTAAATGAGATGGGCAAATGTTTAAAAATTAAAAGACTCTTTTCTCCGCCTGACATCAATGGTCTCACAAGAAGTAATCTAAGGTCAGAGGTTAATCTGAAAGCTGGCTGACCATAAAACTAGAATTGCTCTGCAAAGCCAAGCTGACTGTCAGAAGAAGTTCACACTTATTTTTTAACAGATAATATAAATTACTTATTAAACTACAAAAGAGTAATATTAACACATCTACAATAAGTGCAGGTTTGAAGTGTAAGTGTTATAGTTTTTTGTCAGGACTTGATTTGGTGACCTTGTACTAAAAAAGTTCAGCGGAATCGCCCTTTACAGACAGGCGTGGCGAATCGGATGCTGAGAATCGAAAGCTACCTTCAGACTCGCACAACATCCGGCAAGTAACCAAGCCGACATCAGAAATATATATTTGGGAATATTTATTCTTTAATATAAATGGGAAACGGTCGCAAAGCGTGCTGTGTCCTGTGTCAACGATCAGAAGAGACGGAATTAACCGGAGCTTTATCAACCAAAAACGATGTAACGGCTCATCAGGACTGTCTGGTAGGTCTAAAGACGTATAAAGAAGTTTGGGGACGTTGTTTTGTCTATTCATTTATCTATTATTAGTTTCAATTTAATGGTAAGAACCAATACAGAGTTTAAAGCGATGTTTTACAGCATAGTTTTAGCTAGCTTGGTGCCAGGTTAGCCCAGTAAGCGTTAGCTTATGCAAGCTATAGAAGTGAAACTCAATAGAAACTTTATTGTGAAGTTGCAAAACCGTGAGTATGAACAGGGAGTTGATCCTCCTTTACCAATAATACTGGATTTAATATTTTTGCCCGACTGGTTTTCAGAGCGCTAACTTGATTTCACTGAGATTCAAAAAGACATCGGCCGTTGATTTAACGGCAAGTGCCTTTGTTACAACAAAATCTGTGACCAATCACAATCTGTTACCCCAAGGGACAATAGTCTACATTTTACTGCATTTATACGTTTTACAAGACGAGTGAGGGGTTGAAGACACTTATAAGGTGAATGAGAAAGTTTTTATTAGTTACTCAGTGGGAAAAATAATCTCTGAGTTTATTATAATGAAGGTACAGTAAAGTGATACATTCTGATCAAAAATGGCGACTTTTCTGTCACCAGAGTGACATAAGTGAACGAAGATTTAGTTTAAGTTTTTTTTTAAGTGATTATTTCTCAACAAGCCTTTAAAAAACTTTGGTTGTCTTTTAATAAATTTGTAGATAGATATAAACTAACTCTCCCTGGGGTCACGGATTCTGATGGATCACAGATTTAGTTGTAAGACCCTTGTTACAACAAAAACTGTGACCCATCAGATCTAATCAGTCAGATTTGGTCCTAAAACAGTTTCTGCAGAGGCAAATGGCATTTGGTAACATTGCTATAAAACAGCCAACTCCACTACTAACTGGTTTGACATGGTGAACTGGTCGTTGACTTCTAACATCTGGTCTAATAGATTGTTTTATTTTCAGCAAATACAGCTTGTTTTTCCTCTTCCTGTTTTACCAGTTATACGCTTCTGGAATATATTCCACGGAATCGCCAGCGTATGACGACCTGTTTGGTTTCTCTGTGGAAGATGTATTGGATGAGGTGAAACGGGGAAGCAGACTGGTAAAGACTTGAAGCTGTCAGATCCTGAATATGTCTGGAATCAGACGTTCATTATTTTACTCATTTGTCTGCATCAGATTTGTTACCACTGCAAGAAAAAGGGCGCAACTGTTGGCTGTGAAGTTAAACGCTGCAAAAAGTCCTTCCACTACCCTTGTGCAAAGATAGCAGGGGATGTGCCTTTTGAGGATGACAAAGATGGAAGATATGGGTCAGTCACGTGTATGTTTTTATGCACATAAAGAATAGGTCAGTGCAATAAAAAAATATTTTCTTTGTGTTCTATATGCAACAGGGTATACTGCTTAAACCACTATGAACAAAGTAAGTAAGCACATCTGCATGTTTGCTGTTGGCATTTGCATGTTTCTTGTGTGGTGTACAAGGTGCGATAAGCTAAATTTTGCCTTTTTCATGACCAGAAAATGGTGAATCTGTAAATGGTCTCCAAAAAAGTCAACCCTCCAAGAATCCCAATGAAGTCAGACCACCCAAGGTTTGAATAACAAAAATTTATTTTTGAAGAATAAAGAAAAGCAGAGAAAAAAAAGATGTATGGTCATTTTATTTAAATTTAAAATTGTGATGTCCGATATTTTAATTTGAATGAACTAAGTGTGCCAAAGGTATTCCTAACAAATATTGACATCCATGTCCTTTGTCATGAGGTATTATGTTTAACCTGTGAGAAGACAGAAGGGAATATCAGCTTGGAAAGTTTGACTAACAGCATTGTTATGTGAGTAGTTAACAACTTAATTTTTCTTCCTTGTTGCACATCAGCACTGCACTCTGATGGCAATTGGTGTTTGTTTTTAAGGTTATATTGTGATAAACATGCTCCTTCGTCATACAAGAGTAAAACCAGCAGTAATGGTAAGTGTTTCTCTGTCTTATCACGATTCTTTTTTGTGTGTTTCACAAACAGCTTTCTCATCAGCAGGTGAACCATCAAAAGCTGGACCGTCTTCGCATAGCAGCATCTCATCCAATGCGACTCACTGCTCTTCCAAGGTTTTTATATTTCTGTTTATGTTAAGCCACTTTAATTACCTCTTCATGCCTTATCAAACTGACCGAGATTAATTTGTTCTTCCATTGCTTTTCAGAAACGATTGGATTTTGAAAACGAGTAAGTATCAGAATATTGTGGAAGTTGGATTCAGCTGTTCTATCAAACTTCTTTTTTTTCTTTTTATAATATTTTTAGCTTTCAGCATTGAATCTTGTTATTTCAATTTCTATATAAACATCTTATTACAAATATGTTGGACAAAATAGTTAGAATCCATCCATTTTCTACCGCTTATTCCCGAACGGGGTCGCGGGGGGAGCCAATCCCAGCTGTCACAGGGCGAGAGGCGGGGTACACCCTGGACAGATCACCAGTCCATCAGAGGACAACACACACAGACAAACAACTAGGCATACTCACACTCACTGCTATGGGCAATTCAGAGTCTCCAACCAGCCTAATCCCCAAGCTGCATGTCTTTGGACTGTGGGAGGAAGCCAGAGAACCCACACTAACACGGGGAGAACATGCAAACTCCACACAGATAGGCCACCGACCAAGCCGGGGATCGAACCGGCAACCTGCTTGCTGTGAGGCTACAGTGCTAACCACCTCTCCACCGTGCAGCCCCCAAAATAAAGATATGAATGCAATAGAAAAAAACACTAAGCCTAAAACAGCAGCAGGTGGACCACCCTGAGAGAAGAGACACCAGAGGCCTGTACTACGAAGCTGGATTTTTGCTTATCAAGATAGCAGGTTATGTTCCGAGATTATAGATTAGTAAGTATAAAAGCACCACTTCCTGACCAATCAGATCTCATAAAAAATCTCCCGCCCATTTTTAAGAGGATCCTGATGACGTAGCAGCACGGATATTGAGATTAGGAGAGGAAGAGTCTTCAGGAAACAGATCCAACCCGTCTGACTTTACAGATGACATACTGTACCAAAGGTCCAGATTTACATCAGTTGGTATTAGATACATATGCAGCTGTTTTAGAGTATTTGTAGCAAACACATTGTAGTCTGGCGCTTATTGTCCCACAGACAGTGCACACCGCATTCACGTTTCATCCACACAGCAGATACAGTAATAAAGCGTTGTCACTTGTTTGAATTATGTTTTTATATTTTATATTATATTCTTACTTTCCCCCATGTTCTTTTAGCTCCACTTGGGTCGCATCTAGAACGGGGGTTTATAATGGTGGGAAATTGTTTCCATACTTAACTTAAACACAATACATTGAGTTATGAAACAATTATCGATGCATTCATGGTAGCATTGATAAATATAACACGCTCACATGGGAGCGGGTACTCCCGCTTCCTTTCACTGTCCATAGACATACATGTTAGGTAATTGGCCAATCTAAATTGCCCATAAGAATAAATGTGAGCGTGAGCAGTTGTTTGTTTCTCTGTGTTGGCACTGTGACGGACTGGTAACCTGTTCGGGGTGTACCGCTCCTCTCACCCAAATGATTGCTGGGATAGACTCCATTTTCCCCATGACCCTTAACTGGATTAAGGGGTTAAAAAATGATTGACTGATGACCGCTTGAATGGAAAAAAAGACCATTCAATATAATCCTGACGCCAATCCAAACAAACTGGATTTACTGCCATCTACTAATCGATAATTGTTTTAAACTTTTCAGTGAATGCAACTAAATTACAAAAAAAGAAATCCCCTTTGTTTAAATGTTTTTGACTATTTTGGCTATTTGTCTATGCTCACATAGATTATAAACAGATTTGCAGATTCCCAGGTTTTTTTGATGGGAAGAAAGGCAGCTGATCACAGCATCCAAAAAAGAAAAAAAATACATTATAGTTTATGGTAACAAAGGACTTTTTTTCTAAAAATCTGTTATTTTTAGTCTTTCTTTTTAGTATGCCATTAAGGACGTAGGAAAAGAACAATGAGGAAAATAACATTAAAAAGATAACTGAATTGCAACAACTCTAATTCAGAAAAGCAATCTTCAATTACTTTTATAATAAAGGACTGCAGTTATTTTATTGAGGACTTCATTTTTATTTTCTGGTCATTTGCACATTCAATTTATATTTTTTTTCGGATTTTCTTCTTTGTATTGCCGTCCTGACACTGAAGCATAAACACTGAAAAAGCATCTGGTCCTGTTTCTCTGCTTACTGGAAACCTCGTCTCCACCTGCTAATGCAGTTTTTGCACTGGGTGATGGAGGCTGCAATTTTTTGTCACATTTGTATTGCCTGGTGTTTACAGGAACACTTGTCTCCAAATTTAATGCATTCAATGCAAACCAAAGAAAATTGAGGCATTCACATTGGAATCTCTTCCTCTGCAAAAGAAAATTTAATCAGACAACTCAAATTAAATTCACAAGTGCCTGTTGAGAACACAAACACTTCCAAGTCATTTTTTGGTAGAGTAAATAAATTATCAGGAAATTAAGACCATAGAGTTAATTAGGAAGCAGATTTCAACTTTGTTTTTAAACACTTATGTAAAATATAGATATTATAATAAAGTAAATATTTTAACAGTTCATGTGGAAAAAGTTTTGCTCAGAACTCTAAAATATTCAGCTTTATTTTATGATCATTTAAACTAACAAAGTTTCTACGTTGATGACTGCAGGGGGTGGAAGAAGGGATTTGTTCTTCCCAACAAGTACCAAATTGCAGAACATAAGGACTCACAATAGCAAAATTTTTACTTAAAAGTTGTCATTTAATCTCAGTAGTATGGGCAGTCCAAACACTAGTCTTAAAGATAAGTTCCATGATGTCCTCCAGTCCTCTGAACTCACTAAATGTTTTACATATAAGTGAGCACTGTAAAATAGAATTGTTTACAAGTACAGGGGCACATGTGGACAAAGTAGAGCAGTAGGGTTTTATTGTTTTATAGGAATTTTACAACATTTTCCAGCAATTTATTAAAACAAATGATCTCTTTTTATGTCATGTAATCACACATGCTTCTTTCATCAGGTTTTATTTACATTTTGTTCTGGAAAATGCCAAATAAAAAGTTCTTTTAAAGCAAAGCACAAAGTCGGTTTTGCACTGAACACATCTGAAAAAAAAATATGATGAGCAAAGTCTTACATCATTATTTTTTAAAAAGCAATAAAAAAATAGTCCAAAATTTGGAAATATTTTAACACCTCCATTTTTTTTCTTTTTACATTTAATCATTTGTTTTCAGAGGCCCCCATTTACAAGATGGGCAACTCTGGATGGTCTCATTTCATGAACTTTGAATTAGCATGAGTAAACAACTTTAACCTGCATGTGAGCACACAAACTACATTTCTGCTTTTCATCCTAAATGTGACTTATATGGTGAGGTTTTGCTCTTCATTAAGCTACATTTAATTCAGGAAGTTGTACAAAAAGTGTAAATGGTTTGCTTGATCCATCACTCACTAAACTTGCCAAATTTTTTTCATTTATACCTTTTAAAATTGGAATATGTGTTTTGCAGGTTAGAGGGTAATGTTGTGTGAAATAAGTTCTGTGTAGGGGAAATTTCATAAATTAGCTTAATTACCTTGACCTTAGTAAACCATCTGCAAGGCCAGCGTCCTTCCATCAGGGAAATTTTTAGATGAGACCTAGGTTTTGTTGTCATATCATAAGAACAAGCCCCAGATTGATGCACATAACCAAAGTCTTTAAACAAAGGTGTCTCTAAGTGACTGGGCAGAATAGTTTCAGACTTCTGTGTGACAACAGATCTCTGGAGGGATTCTCCCCGGGTTATACCCTTGTACCTTGTCTATATGTCTTACTGTATGTTTTATTTCATATTTTAATGTTTAATGTATGTTCAACTTCTTTTATTCTTCATTATTAAAATTATATTCTTCCTAATCTAAAGAAACCAGTCTCCTTGTCCCTGACAGGAATAATATTAATAATTTATTCTGGTTATGATCTTATGGTATGTTTTTGAATAAATTCAACTTTCCTTATATTTCTGAAAATAAATATTATATAAGGGCTGCACGGTGGCGAGGTGGTTAGCGCTGTAGCCTCACAGCAAGCAGGTTGCCGGTTTGATCCCCAGCTCGGGCGGTGGCCTATCTGTGTGGAGTTTG
>JBAMHX010000014.1:9975908-9986117 GCA_037177515.1 Pseudomugil tenellus | reverse complement strand
GGGTTTTGAAGCTGTGAGCGACTACGTCTTTATCAAGATTAATCTTTGAAACAGGAAACCATTAAAACCATTTAGCATTTATTTATTTGCATTGAGAAGTAATAAAATTTAACTGGCACTTCATAATACTCCGTATCAGAAGACAATGTATGATTTAAAACATCCTTCATATAAATTAGTAAATATATATTCGGAACACTCGCAGCAGTAGCGCAGATACCAAACAACTTTAGAAATAATACTATAAATATTCTTGGTAAACATGATATAGCGAGGAAACAAAGCAAAATGCCACAAACCTTAAACATCGCATCTACTGCAGACACTTTAAAAATCTGTTTAACCATCAAAAATAACTTTTGTGCAAATAAAAGCAAACTTTAAAAAGACTTTTATATTACAGAGCTGTAGCAATGCAATCTGACCTTAAAAAAAAAGTTATTTAAGACTAAACGTGAGTGTTTGGATCCACATTTGTAACAGAGTTTCCATGTTAGTGTCATCTTACCAAACAGACTGAAGAGAAGCTGTGGAAGCCACTGAGGAATGATAATCCCTGACTTGGTTGACCTAAATAGATTTAATGCGGCTTTGGATGCCGCAGCATTTCATGTTAGTGTTCAGTGAGATTTTGTTTTATCGTGATATCAAAGTGCAAGAAAGACTCACCGTCAGCCCGAAAACCAAACAAGTGCAACGTTGGAAGTAACTTGGTCACTTAAGAATAAAGAAAACAAAGTGAAATCCAGTAACTGGCAAGAATCCTTAAATGCTAAAAATGTTACAAGACATTTGTTCTCCTACTTTACACAATACGTGTAATTTTACAGTTAAGGCACTGCGAGAAGCACTTCCTGGAACTGCCTTATGTAATTATGTCCTAGCTTGTACAGGCAAACCTGACAGCAGTGGTGGTGATCTACGCATTGTGAACGGATGTGCCTCCTGGAGATGACCTACACTGAGAAATCCCCCCTGGGGTCCCGCAGCATCCCCTGCATCTCTTCCCATCAGCTCAAGTTGAGCTCAGTTTTTGAAGGCTCCACAGCGACTTGCTCGGCATATGAAATCTTTGAGCAGATTGCCATCGATCTGCCAGAAAGCAGCGGTCTGAGTCACTTCAGTCAGGTGGTTTACACAGAACTTAAAGCAGAACTCTTCCAGGTCCTGCATGACAAACAGAGGAGCAAAAATAACAAAAGTGCTCCTCATTTCAGTCCAGAGTTTTCAATAAATATGTTGACATGTTAGAGAAGATGCAACACTGACAGCTAAAGTCCGGAAACATAAGGATCTTCAGGCTTTTACCTACTAAAGTATGAAACCTACTGCTGCCACTAAAACATAAAGTTAATTTATTTTCTATTATTTTGTCATAGCTGCTCTATGTCTATGATTCAGGTGTTGTGAGACCTGCAGGACAGCGGACTGACTGGACTATTCTGCTGCTGTGATGGCTAAAAACAGTTACAACTAATACATGAATCGGTACAGCTGATTGAAAATAGATCAATTGGATCCAGTTTATGAAAACCTGTGTTGTGCAGAGGTGGGTGTAAAAGCTGTAGAGATCTGAACCTCATCAGACTGGATGAGTATACTTTGACTTTTCTCTACTCCAGGACTTTCTGATCTTGATCACTCAGAGCATTTAAGACTAACAGGAGCCTTGTGTTTGGTAAAGCTTCTTAATGCTGTGTATTATATGCAAACGGTACAAATCCATGACAGCTGACAGACTGAAAACTGACCTCAGCATCGTAGCGCACAGCAGCAGACAGCAGGGAGAAGGCGTTTTCCACCGTGATTCCTCTTTTGATGATGTGTTGACACAGACGCTTCAGTCGGTTCTCACAATATGACGTGGCTAGATCTAGCAGGCCTGAAAACACGCAAAGCAGATTCTTCACTAGGATTCAGCAGATATTTTAATGTTAAGTCTGCGCGTGTGTGTGAGTCTGACCAATTGCATCTTCAGGAGGCAACTCCACGCTGTCAGTGTAGAGAAACTCAAGGAAGGAACGATAGACTGGATACGAGAACTGATCTATTTCAATCACCTCCTTCATGTCTTCATTCCAGTGAGACTGGAACATGGATCTGAAGTGTTCGCACCTGCACATCAAAACCGTTATCAGTAATATTTGCAGACGATAGGAGGAGTTAAAGATGTGGGAGGTGAAATTCAGACCTGATTTTGAGAACTGATTTGTGGACATAGATGTATTTTCCTTCAACACAGAACTTAAGGTCAGCTGTCTCGGGGTTGTCAAACTCCTTCTTCAGAGACTGAGCTACAGTCAGGAAGTCATCATACTCTGGTGGGAACCAAAACACATCACGTAAAAATTCACAAACTGGCAACAAATATACACCCAGATATGTTTATTTATGTCCTTAAACACTTTAATGTGAATAACTACTGGTTTTTATAGACATTTTGTTAGTGTACGCGTTTTAGAACTGCTGTTTCCTAAATGTTAGTTTACCACTGAAGCATTTTCCACACAAAACATGTATTTGATCATTTAATGTAACAAGTTTTCATTCTTTAGTGAGATCAGACATATATACCCGCAGATTTGTTTTGATTATGTCCACCTTGGTGACATCGCTTTGCCTCACAACACAACCAAGAACTGTTCAGTTCTGTTGGGATCTGCACAGCTTTGGGTTTAACCTGCTAAGTGGTGAGAAGTAAATAAAGAGTAGCATTTATCTGATACTTCTTTGTTGTGGTATCAGACCGGTTTTAGCATTTGTGATAAAATAAATAAAAAGGAGAAAACGTATACTGCCAATGATCTGCTGTGGATAGGAGAGTAGTATTAGTATGTTGTGTCCACAGATATGAGAGTAACGATTCATCTAGTACATAGATCGATTGATATTCCTACGATCTCACAACATCAATCTGTGCTCGGCAAGTTGTTAATAAAAAACTACAAATACAGATCTAGTATCATTTAAAAAAGGTATTCAATCGATATTAAGACATAACACTTTGGATTGAAGAGAGTTAGATTTTATTTAATGCTTTTATTTTCACACGTTTAATGATAAAGACATTAAATGTGACTCGATTTAATCTGCCCATTACTGACGTCATGGCTGAGCGCCAGCAGCATGGACAATATTAAAATAAGAGGGAGCGGGGAGCTGCCACTATGACCACATGTGAAAAACGCTGCCACCTGGATCACTATTATAGCATCCCAAAGCTACAGGTTGATCACTACTCCAGCATGTAGTCACAATTTGAGGCCAATTCTCCACAATTGGAACTTTGATGAAGTAAAAGTAAAAAAAAAAAAAGTATCTACTCGATGGCAATATCTAAAGTAGAAATACCCTGAAACCTGGTAGAGGCGAGTTATAGATACTAATGGAAAAGGGGCAGGATATGTAAAGGTGAAGTTAAATACAACAGCTAACGACTAATCTCTCCAACCAGCTCATTGGTGGTTCGTTCGGGTACCTCTGGCACCGGTCCCGCTGCAGCTCTGCAGAAGCGCCGGGAGTCCTCACCATGTTTAGTCAGATACTTTATACTTCCTTACAACAAACAGGAATCTAGGAAACTTCACCTGCACTGTCCAGTATCCACGTATTTATCACACTGGTTAAATTTCTGATGAAAGGTGTTTAAAGATACTTTTTTTTTTCAAGTCACTGAATTGTTTTGGATCGTATCGTTCTAAATAAATATCGTTTATTAATCGGATTGGCAACCATGAATCATGATATGAATTGAATACTTGTTAAAATGAATTGTTACACACCTATAAAGTTATTTAGTTTTAAGTCCATAAAAATGTTCGTGCAGCAAAACATTAGCCTTTTAAGGAGTTGCATTAGTGCACATTCATTCTGTCAAAATATGTTGCAACATTAACACGTGTGTTCGTTCAACATGGTGGCAAATGTTGAACTGAAAACTTTCTTGTCATCACCAATTAATGTCTCTTACCCATAGAGAGAAGTCGCCACATAACTGAGGGAGTAGCAAAACACGCAAAGACGTCGTCTGTGCAGGAAAAATGTGTGAGGTGAGGCAGCACTATGGATTGGCCCCTGCATTGGCCCCACATGTACACCTGACCACTCTGGGTCTTTGCAGCCGATGTGTGTGTGGAGTGACACGCAGCGATCTCTACAATCCTGTCAAAGAAGCGGAACAAGAGGAGTCAGGTGGTGTTGGCCCAAGACAGGAAGAGGAATCATATTCGTGGTTATAAGCTCCAGTCACCTCTCCTTCTCTGACATGATCTGAACTGGGCTCAGCTGGTTGCTCTTGTTGCCGGTGCCCAGCTGTCCGTACGTGTTGGCACCCCAAGCATAAAGAACCCCCTCGTCCGTTAGTGCCAGGGCGTGGGCGTAGCCAGAAGCAATCTAAAGGAGAAAAAATAATCACGCTTTTCTTTTAAACTGTACAAAAGTTAAAACTTTTACCTGTTGGACTTTACCTGTTGGACACATAAACCTTGCAGAGCAACAAGCCGACAGGGAGTGAGCTGGTTCCCATTATTTCCAAGGCCGAGTTGTCCATTCCCATTGTAACCCCAACCGTAAACCTGCAGACGCATGAAGGGAAGATGAAGCAGTCTGAATGGCAGAACCATGTCGGTATTCTTCTGGCTCGATTTGGAAATAAGCACCTCTCCGTTGTCCACTACTGCCAGAGAGGAGGTCTGACCACAGACGATGCTGATGACTATCTTGTTCTGCAGGCAGCTGGAGACTCTGCGGGGCGTGGGCTGGTTCGCGGTGGATCCTGAACCCACCTGACCACAGTTATTATACCCCCATGCATATACCTGTGGAGTGGTGCAATATGTTAAAAGTCCACTTCCAGTTTAGCTTTAAACATTCTCTCTGAAGCTAAGCTTACTAGCCTTTAATGCTAAGATGTTAAAAAGGTTGGTATCAGTAAAAACATTTTTTCAGAATATTCTAAATATAATGACAGTGAATGAGATATACGAAGAAACTTGCTTTTGTAAAGCTGCGTTTTTGGTGGGTCCTAGTTATTGGTTTCCGTTTCTACAGCAGAGATCAGTAAAATGAAAAACCTGGGGGGGTAATTCACCCTAAAAACATTAAAAGCCATCAGAGAGTGTCTTTGGTCCTTTTAGGTCTACTGAACCTTTCTGATTGATGAGAACTTCCAGAATTTTATTTTATAGCATTTCTATATCATTTATTTCCAGTGAGCTGAACTGGTTCTCTCTAAATCGAATGATTTTTCATTTATAACTACAGCATTCAAACTGGTTTCGGTCATCCTTTTCACTGCTGATGGGACCAGACTGGAGATCTTGTGACCACTGTGACAAAACAATGCAGGAACAGCCTCAGAACAAAGCGGGAGTGTGATTTCTTTTTGGTGAACTTGGGGTTTGTTGGAGTTTGCATGCCTATGCAGTGCTCCTGGATCCATTTAATTTGACTTGTGTGAGTTAAAGCAGGGAAACATTCAAAACCAGCAGGACATTTACGCTGCTTTTCATGTCAACTCTTTGTGTTGGTGGTGCCATTAATGCCCCAGGCTCTGCATGAAAGGTTGGAAATGTAAACTTAGAGATGTTTTTAGACATTTTGAGGAAAAGCATTTAGTTTGAATCAGGTGTAGAGGAACAGGGACACATGAAAAACCTGGAGGATTCTGTCCTCCCCACCTCTACCTTACACTTACTTCTCCAGAGTCTGTCAGAGCCATGGAGTGGTGAGAGCCACAAGCCACATCTGTGATCTTCTTATTGAGCAAGTTGGCCGATACGAGCACTGGCGCTACTCCTTGATTGGTTGTCCCATTTCCAAGTTGGCTGTAACCGTTATGGCCCCAAGCGAATAGCTCTCCATCTGAAACACAAAGAGATTAGCGATTCGCTCCGAGAAGATAAAACTTTATGTTTTAGAAAGTCACCTTCTGTTGCCAGCAGGATGTGGGGTCCACTACCGTAGCTCAGGCTCACCACTTTCCTACCACTCAGGAAGTCCAGCTTCTTAGGTACAATGGTGCTCTGGCTGTCCCCCGTCCCCAGGCAGTTACTGCAGTTCAGCCCAAACACATACACCTGAGTAAGGGACAAGACAGAGGACATGTAATGTGAACCAGCGATAAGGACGTCTCAACAGAGACGGCACCAGTAAGCCGTGTAGGTAACATTTCACTTTCTGGACACATAAACAGCAGCAAAAATCTGATGACACACATCCAACCTTTCACGCACAGCCTGGCGCATTATAGCACCGCTGACATGAAAAGCAGCGGAAATGTGTTTAACATTTTAGCAGCATTAAAACCACTCAATTCCCATTTAAAGCCCCCTTGCTTTATTTTTAACATGACTCTGCTCTAAAACATGTATTAAACCACGCAACCCACAAAGGTTTCGTGTCTATACCCTGACACATCATCGATTATGAAGTTAGTTTTAATGTTTTGGCTAAATGGTATTGTTAAAAGTTGGATAAATGATCTAAAATCAGCAGAATCTCCTCAGTCATTTACTTTTTAATTTTAGCCAGTTAGCACTGTAGAGGCAAGGATATGTTATTCCACTACCTGTCACTAGGGTGTGTGTGTGTGTGTGTGTATGCGTGTGTGACTGGAGCTGAGTGATTATCCAATTAATATCACCTGTGTCTGCCTGAGATTTGTGTTTTGCTTGTTGAGAGTGAGGGTAGATGCAGGGTGCCAATACTTTCTGTTGACCGCTAAATGTTTAGCATTCAAGTTCTTACTGATAAAGAAACATGTAACATCTGAAAGTCAAACTACAATAAACCCTCTCAAACAGCAGTAAAGCCTCTGGATGGTGTTTGGATAAGCGCGTCAGACAGACCCCTGTTCCCTCGTGTAGTCATTACAAGTACCTAATAAATAGCTTGACAGATACATTACTAGAATTACTCTGAAAGGTTAACTGCTGCTAACAATGAGGTAAATAAAAAGGTTAGACATCCAAAACTTTTGCCTTCAAGCATAAATGAGTTGCCTTTCACAATGACAATATGTATTTCCTGTACAGCAAGCGATCTACACAACAAAACAACTTATTTATCTTTGATTCTTTTATGATTTGGGGGTTTTGAAACTAATATAATGACATCATTTTACTTACAAGTGCCTTTTTAAAAAAATCTTAACAGCTGCAGTATGTGGTGAAGAAACTTCTGGCAAACACTGTCGCCACCACAGCTTAGGTCACAAGAAAATTTTCAGGAGTACGGCGGTATTTAACTTCCAAACAACGCTGAAGATTATCCGTCCTCGCTTGTATTATTAAACACAGAACCCTGTGTTTCCTCTGACTCCTCACCTCATCATCACTGGTGATGTAAATGGCCTCGTTAGCAGATGAGCCAAACACGCAAGCCTTCCGAATCGAGGAGAGCTCCTCTGGCCCCATGAGGCTGAAAATGGGCCACTTGGTTACATCCACCATCGTTTTCTCGCTGTAAGGTTGAAGGGACAAACCTCAAAGTGAAGGCAGGACAGGGGACAGGGACAGGGGAGCGGTTCGGGTCAGCAATGCCGCCACTGCTGCTGCTGTTGGGAGTACACGAGAGAATACACCATTAAAAACATTTATCTGATATTTTTATGCTGTCAGATAAGTTTGCATAGATATTAAAACATTCAGTTTTCAGACTTTTTGGTCAGTTTAACACTCAGGTTCATTATCAACAAGCAAACCGTGCCGAGATTAATGAGACTTAAAAGCTGAACCAACACATGATGTGATTAGAAACAGGCTGGGTGACGAGCTCTCATATTATTAGAGCATAGTTTCTCAATCCGGGTCCTCAGGATCTGCTGTCCTGCATATTTTAGAGGCTTTAAACACACCCGAATGAAACAAATGGCTGCAAATAACAGGGGTGCGTTCAGGAATCTGAATCATGCATGTTGGAGTTGGAGGTGCTGAAGACTTTTATTAAACACACAGTATTTAAGTCACCATGTATGAAGCTTAGAGGTTTCCATATCTAATAGGAATCAGCTGCTGTTGGCTGAGTTACATGTGAAGGGATCAAAAAAAAGGAAAAACATTTTTAGGACTTAGGAGTTTCCCCGCTGCCACACATCAGACCTGAACTCAAGTCTGCTAATTACTCATTGATGAGACAAGTGTGTTGCAGCATCGGAGCGCTGGAGTTGACCTCTACTGTCTTAGAGACGTTCATTAAAGATTGTAAAAGCATGAGAAAAGAATGAAAAGCAAGGTTCTTGTACAAAAACTCTCAAATGTTTTTAATGTGTAGCAACTACATATGATTACAAACTAAACTCTGTATCATTCTAGGATAGATGAATGACACAAAGATCCAGATCCAGAGGTTGTCATAACACAGAACACTTTCTCAATGCAGATTCCCAGAACTTATGTTTTCCTACCTACTCCAACACACCGGATTCAGATGAATGAACAAGTTTGCAAGCCTGTGGTTGAGCCATTCATGTGAATTAAAGCAGGGCTCTCTCTAAAACAACCAGGCACTGTTTCATAAGGACCTGTGTTAAGAAACACTGGACCAGCTTTACAGGTCTTCCTAAAATGTCCACTGCAGAGCTGCCTTAAGTCCAGAAAAACAAACACACACAATAGTTCCCACCTCTGATTAAAACAACTGGTGCTTCCCTTCTATTTAAAATTAATTTTACTTGATTTTCTATTTATTTATTTTTAACATTAGTTTTAATGAGTCTAGCTGTAGTGTTAGACACATGAAAAGCACTTTGATCTGGTACATAAACGCAGTGAATGCTGCTGATGCTTCCACGTCCAGAACATTCACTCAAAAGGGACAAAGAGTTGATGCGGTTCGGGGGGATTATGGTTTTCTAAGAAACAGAACCACAGCGCTGCAGCTGAAAAGGAAAAACAGCCGGGTCAATAGGCTTAGCGAAGTGTGGGTCAACGTTGTTTCACCCAAATGATGCAGACAAAACCCCCTCACTGGTTCTGCTGGTTAATGTTTGCAATTCAGCAAACTGTCCGGTTTACATAACTAAGCAAAACAGTGAGGGGAGCTGGTACTGAACTGAGCCGTTTGGAAAGCTTCTATGTGCTAACTTAGCATTTTAGCCTTTAACATGTTAGTTTAACGCGTTCCTGTTAGACTTACCCGTTTAATAGTTTTTAAGTGGTCAACGGTCACTGTCTGTTTGCAGTTGTGGACTGCTGAAGTTTCCGCTTACGGTACCGAAGCTGTCAAACTCCGTTTATACACTCACTGGTTTGACCGTTTATTTGCGGAAGTGGATTAATGGGGAGCTGGAGAGAGGGTCGCGTGACCACAAGACCAAAAGAATCAATTGCAGACCGCACGCAGCGAGCGATTATATCGGGTTGCGACTACAATCATAGACATTATAAACGTAGACACCGCATTGAGCGCTGGATAGCTGGAGGGCCCGCCCCGCCATATTGGATGGGTCTCTGCATTCAAGTCTAGATACATAAAAACTCCAGTCAACAGAAAGTTAGCGCCTATGTCCGTATTTTGTGCAATAACCAGCGAAATATTGATCAAATATGTTTTCCTGTAAGATATTATGGCATGTTCATATCAAATCCGAAAGATCAGTTTCCGAAAGATATAATTTATTTGAAAGCCAATTCTGATGCCGATTTAAACTCTGAAGACACACCTAATAATTTTACACCCAGCATATTTGTAATACACTTGAATCGTGTAACAAGCAGGGATTGTATCAGAGCGGAACCTGCATAGATGCATTGTATTCCATTACATGTGTATTTGTAGTAACTAGAATTACTTGAGGTGTCTTGTTTTGTCATGATCATTTGGCTTTGTCATCAATATTCACACATTGTGGATCATTTCCGACCTGCTCCAAGTTCAGCATTACATCTGCACGCACCGCTTCATCACGTGGAGCTTTTCTTCAGTTCTGTTAAGTAAAATTTCCATATTTATTAGTGTTTTATGTGGACATGATCAGCTATTAGTATCATCTAGGTGGGAAAATCCTTGAACAGTTTTTAATAAAAAAATCATAAGCAAAACATAAAGTGGGGATTTATCAAAATACACCTGCTCCACATTGCACACTGGAGTTACAGACTTGTAAGAAACTGCAATACCGTTCTTTTTAAGAGGTTTTAGCTCCCTGTGTAACAAATTGTTTATTAATGCATGTTTAATTTAACCTAGTATTGTCATTATATATATATA
>JBAMHX010000014.1:9956598-9975808 GCA_037177515.1 Pseudomugil tenellus | reverse complement strand
TATATACACACACACACATCCACACACACACACATCTTAATTGACACTAGTAAGTTAAATTCAATTTGACAAATCCAGTTTAACATTTGCTGTATGTATAATTTACTGTCATAGAAATTTCACCCAGGCCAACACATTGATCCAGTAGTTGAAAAAGTACTAACTTACATATTTTAGTGCACATCTTGGTTTAGTAGATCATCTAACTTTCAAAACTGTACTAAATATCCAGAAAACAACTGTCAGAAAAAGTTGGCTCTCTGGTTTTGTGAGAAGCAGAAATAATGTTTCTATTGTGGGTCTGTTATCTTGTGTTGCTCTTTTTGTTGGGGGAGACTCTGAAGGAAAGTCCTATTTTAGTCTGACGACCACATTAATGAGGTCCAGCCTGCGCAGAAGAGTGTAGGCATTGGTCTGCATGACTTTTCTTTTTACAAGCACTCTGTTACCTTTCATGCAGCGCCAAACAGCTGGTGTATGTATGAATCACAACACTTGCAAACACGAAGGGTCCAACGGCTAGACAGCAAGTTTATTTTGGTTAGAATCAGAAACACAGATGACCTGAGGGCGAGATGAGATGGTAAAATCCCCTGAAATTATGGCAATCATGGTTTGTGGTGTTGAGAACGCAGTAATGAGTGATAGAAATGGCGGATTACATTGTTCAGTAGGATTTGAGGGGAGCAGTAACTCTGGACAAGAGAGCAGCTCTGACCATTCTCATGGCAAACTCCACCAGCAGGGAGACTAATTTGCTGCAGCAACATCCCCCTTCTAAAGATTTTCCAGTTAAACTAAGTTTTTTTTCTATTCAATAAAACATAGTTTTAGTTGAAATGAAAAACAAAAGGCACAATGATTTTCAACTCATTCTTGTCTTTAATATGCACAGGAGTTGAAAGCATCAATGAGCCACCTTAAAGAATTTAAATCTAAAATTTATAAAAAGATATAAACAATCAGAGGCCAAAACGCTGTCTGTTGCTTTTCTCCTATTATTTTTTATTTAAAACAACTTTTCAATAGCAAGTAAAAATCTTGCAACAAACATAAGCTTGTATCCAATTCGGATACAAGGCAACGGAATCGTAAATCTTTAAAGTGGCTCGTCTAGTCTGCTAGTTCATGACTGTACACCCTCTATAGTTTTTGTTCAGTGATAAACAGCTAGTCCCAAAAACAAAGCCTGGGCTGCTCATTATAACCGCATCAAATATTTAAAGCCCCAGTGTGACCCCCCACCATCCCTATGACCCCCTCTGAGTATTTAGCAGCCAACCCAAGGGTCACAAAGGTCTGCAGGGGCCAGGGTTATGGTCTGGATTAAAGCTTGAAGTCTGTAAACCCAAACCTAAACCCAAACGCCAAGATGAACACGGGATGGTTCATTTTAAACAGCCCCTCACCACCGCAACAAGGTGGGAGAAAAAAAATCAATTTCATCAGCATGTCATCACAATACATATGCAAGTCAAAAATAAAAACAATAAAACAAAGAAAAAATGCTAAAAAAAAAAAAACAAAACAAAACAAAAAGAAAAAAAACTCCCCAGCCATCTTTTGACAGTTAATGTTCATCCAATGACTGTCAGCTGCAGCAGCTTTGTACAGGCTTTATGTAAATATTCATATATTCATTAGACAGCAAAGAGACACACACATCACTTTTATCTTCTGCAATTATTCAAATTGAGTGATGACGTGACCTCTTCATCAAAAGTAGTTAAGTTCTGTAAAGAACAGGACTTGTACCCCTCGTACAAGTCTAGTTTTCAGTGAACATAGGTCCCCTTTCTGCAGGCAGACGTGTGCATAAGACTGAAGAAACAAAAATATACAAGGAAGCTCCACAGACTGGACCAGAAGAAGCTGAAATAAAAAAATTTATATTTGAAGTGTGAAATAAAAAAAATTAAAATTAAATAACCTTACCGTCAAGATGAGCAACTGAGGACAATTTTTAGCTTTGAAGGTTTTTGTTAAAACCCCCCTTTTGAGCTTCACATTTCACAGGGGAGTCCCGAGCAAACAGTTCGCCGGATCACAAGACGTGTACGCACACGCTGCAGAAATGGATGTCCTGTGGGAAGGGGGGGGGGACGAGTTCCTCTTCTCTCAAGTCTCTGTTGTCACCCAAAAGGTGTGTCCTCCCATGAAAGGTATTCACATCCATTAAAATAAAAATCTTATCTTTCCTCTGAATCAAAAGCAGGCAGTTAGCAGGTTTACAGTTGCATGTGTTGACTAAAAATTAAAAAAAAAAAAAATTATGGCATTTTCTTCACATTTTGATTGTTTTTTTAACAGTTTGATATTTCAACAGAGGTCACATAAAAAAAAGTGACGTCACTGAGTCAGAAGTCCCATCAGTCAGTTTGCCAGAGTCCTCTTTTTTGTTTTACCTTAGAGCCCTTTCACCTCTCCGCCTGCCCAAGGATTCTCCTGGGAGGGCAGTGGGGGTCCGTGGTAATGATGGCTTAGCTCTGGGTTTACCTTTTTAAACTGGGAGAGAGAAAGGAGGGGGGGTGCCTGGCCATCAGGAAAAAAAAAAGCGACCAAGGGTGTTTGTGTGTATATTTGTTAATCAGTGTGTGTTTGTGTGCATGGGTGAAGTAACACCAGAGGACAATCCAGGGGAGGGAAAGCACAAAAATAAACCACAAACAGCAGTATTTCTTCCCCATTAGTGATATGACAGCTTCTAACAGAAGTATGCACACGAATCTAAGTGTCCAAAAGTGTGTATACATATATTCATATATATTTATATAAATGCATTTGTGTGTGTGTCTGTGGGTACGTGTTTGTGTCTGAAAATGTGCTTGTGTTTTTCTCTTAGTGAAGACATTTGGCAAATCTTGCCAAGAAGGCTCATCTTCCTTCTGGTTTTACCTTCGAGTGATATTTAGGAGCAAAGGGGGACAAATGTGACAGTCTAATGCAGGTTGCCAGATGGTGCCTGTTGGTTAACCCGGACTACTAAGAAGAGTTGCAGTTTTTTGTAAAGGATGATACTTCTACAAAGGGGTGGAAGAAACAGGAAGATAGAAAAGCCACCTAACAGAGTAGAGGTGGGCAATGGGTAAACAGATCTGTGGTGAATTTCCATGTTTGAAGTGATGCTTTGAAAATCCCTCGGTACCAGGTGGTCAGATTGTTGGAGACACAGATGAATATCTGGGGGAACTACAGAGAACCCGTGCAACTGGTGGAACCAACCATCCTGGCTTTTAGAAATTAAACTCCTTTGTTTGCATGTTTGATGCTGGGTCAAAGTTGAATGTTCCTCCTTGAGTGGTGTCAGGAAGCAAACTGGGATCTTCATCAATCTGGAGAAAAGAAAGAAAATAAATACAGATGATCTCATGGGTGTAAGTGGTTAAACAAGAGGAAAGAAGTGACCAAAGTGAAGACTGCTTGCAAACTTACATCATCTCCTGAAAAGTACTGATCAATAATCTCAAAGGCTAATTTGTAGATATCTTCATTCTCATGCTGCTGCAAATTTTCTATTTTCTCCAAACCTGAAAGAAATGAGACGTAAGAGTAAGCAAAACAATAACCGAACTTAATTCTCCCTTATGACAAACATGAAGGTTAATTAGCACAGTAAAACATAAATAACATAAATCCAACTTGTGTTGGCATGCTCACTTTACCAATGGAAAACTAGAACACAAAAAGGTTCCAAACATAATTAAAACCAACCTCCACACTCCTCTATGATCTCTGCAATAGTGCTGGCTTCATCTCCGGCCATGATGAGAATATTCTTGAGGCCATCCAGGACAACCTGCACCACCTGGGAGTCTTTCACCGACAGCAGGTTACAGAACGGCGGGATGACGTTCTGCTCCACCAGGAACTCCACCTACACAAACCCATACATACACACCACATTCATACTTTATTACAACATAAATACATGGTTACATGTCTGGAAAGCAGCTTTGCAAATCATTCTCAATGAAGTTTATGTCATTACTTAGCTTCTTTCTTCAATTATGACTTAGTGAAAAACATGTTACAAGTTCAGATTAACAACTACAATCGTGAACTAAAGTTTGAAAGCATTAAAGAAAAATCTCCTTTCTGATTACAGGAAATGAATTTGAATAAAGCTAAATATTTCTGTATCAATGATCCAAAAACATCTCACCTGGTCTTTCCTCCCGCTGATAGTGAGGTTGCTGATGGCCCATGCTGCCTCCTTCTGAGTGCCAAAGTCACCCTGTTGAGAGGCAGGCTGTCACAAACATGCACTACGGCAGCATACAGTCAGAATGCACAGTGAAAATCTAGACTGCATCTGAGATCATTTCAAAAGTTGATTTTTTTTTTTTTCAAAACAAAAGTATCAGTTACATTGTCTGGTTACCTTTTAAAGTAAAACATAAAATATAAAGCTTTAATTCATCCTGCTCCTCCTCTGTGCACAAACCTTAGCGAGTTGGTGAATGATCATAGGAATCAGACTGGCATCAATCACAGCTTGGACCTGCTGCTGGTTCCCAGCTGTAATGTTGGAGAGGAACCAGACTGCTTCCTGCAAACAATCCAATCACAGATGGTCAAATGTGGCACCAAAACCGCCACATACATAAATATTCTAACAAGCTATGTTTGTGACTCAGTGGCATCTCCATTACTCTCGGGTTTCAGATCGTTTATGCAAAGTAAAATATTATTTCAAGGGTAGACATTATGTGGAAATAAACTTATTTTCAGTGAAAACAGTTGTACATGTTCCAACTCCTCACTTTTTCTGTTTATGACACATCATGGCAGTGCAGTAGAGCTTTCCCAAAGGCCAATACTTTACACCTCTACTGCATTCAGCAAAAACAGAGAAAAGGAAATGAAAAGATGAGGCTGTGGCTTTCATACCTTGTTGATCTTCTCTTTAGGGTGTGTGAGCAGGTTGGGGAAGTGTGAAAGGACATCACAGTTAAGAACCACCTGTGTCTGTTCGTCTGTTCCTGTCACAATGTTTCCCACTGCCCTCAGTGCTGCCGTCTGAGTTTTAAGATAAACAAACAACCCTTATTAACTTTACATATTATTTCCTGTAAATGAAAAATGTTACCATTAGATTGAAGAAATGTGACAAAATCTAGAATCTACACAATATTACTGGCACAAAGTTACTATCTGCCAATATTGGGTTTCATTTTAAGTGATGGACATCAGTCATTTTATGGGTATGAGAAAAGACAAGACCTATGCTGTCGAAGCGACGGCTAGGAGTACATCTCCAAACGCCCCCAATCTTCCAATAGACAAAATAAAGACACACATGTTCAGTCACAAAGCTCCACCTGGTGTTGAAACTTTGAACCAGCTCGGTATGGCGTCAGTACAGGATGCATGCTGAGGTCATGACCTTGTATTTGGACTTGATTTGAGGTCAATGACACTGAGTTTGAGAGATATGGCCAAAAATCAGATTTTTCATGAATAAAGCGCCACCTGGTGGGGAAACCATAAATCTGATAATCGTGAAATTCGATACAGATCCTCCTCTTGGGGACCTAAACACGTATACAGAGTATAAAAATCCAATTATCGTGATGACACCGTAATATCCCAAACACACGGTGTTCGGCGATATAATGATTTATGATGAACCTGCGGGGAACATCATAATGTTACATGTTCGGCTCGTCGCCTGTAACCAGCTGGTGCGTAAACTGCAGCAGATGCAACTGAAAATGTCTGCAGTGTGGAAGACTTTACACCTCATCAACTATTGTTTTCACTTAAAGTACAGGAAAAATCTCCACTGTCAGTTCTAAATTTCAGCTGTTGTAGATTTTTACTGAGCGCAATGAAGGAAGTTATATTTGATATGAAATATAATCTTGTAGCCTGTGTTTAAGATCTGCGAATGATTTCACACAAATATTTCACTGATCAATCAGTAATCAGAAAATGTAACAGACAAGTTCCGTTTCAGTAATCTGTAATGTCAAATAAAATAAAAATTTGAGTGAGTTCAAAACCATCTTGTTATATTCTGAGGTGTAGAAGTGTGCTGCAGCACAAAGGTGACAAAAAACGCAACACCTACTGCATGTGAGACAAAGCTGTGAGGTATGTGAGACCTGATGCACTGTCTTATTTATTTTTTCTAGCCTTAAAATAAAAGTCCAGATTATCTTGATGAGGTCCAATATGATGTTGATCATATCATAGTTCACAAAATACTTTCACTTAGCTGATCTAGAAAGTCAAAACAATCCCATTTCCTTGGCTAAGTATCTGATTTGGGGGAAAAAAAAGATGATTTAGTGAGGTGGCTTAACTCTTAAAGACTCAAAACATGAAAAAGAAGTAAGAAAAGTTCAATTTTCAATTCATTGGCTCCAGGAAATGATAAAATTCCTGCTAATTCCAAAGTATACAAAAGGTACAACATAAACCTGCTAAACTGCATGACATAATAGCTGAAAACGAGAGTTTTTAACCACCACATTTTCATTCTGTTTATAATTTGTGAAGCACTTTGTGTTGCTTTTGATTGCAGCTGATTGACATATCAGATCTTGTCCAAATATCGTGCATCGTATGAGCTCAATAAAAGCACTCTTACCTGAACTTTCACCTCCTGATGGCTGAGGAGAGGCACGAGAAAAGGAACGACTCCAGAATCAATAACCATCTGGATTTGCTCGTTGCCTCCGTCCGTCAGATAAGACAGAGCCCACACTGTGTCAACGAGAATCTGCACACAGACGTTGCATTGTGGGAAATTATGGGATCGGGACAAATCAAAAACACAAAATGACCTGAACATTTGCATTTCAGGAAGATACTTACATTTATATCAGTGTGATATATTAGCACACAGAGGGCGGGCAAAATCTGTGGGAAAGAAAAGCAGCTTGTGAGTGGAACAGATTGGATAGATTAATAAGATGAAAGAAAGTGTGGGTCAAAGTGGTAAGGAGAGAGAGAAAAACTTGACTTCACATGTCAGAAAACAAGTTTATAGTCAGATATGCCCAGAGGGATGAGGCAACTGAAAAGCTCTGACTCAGCCTGCAGACTATTTTGCACATACAGATGTGCACCAACGTCCAAACACACCGACCTCTTGCACAGTCTCCATGGGTGGAGGCGGATCCTTGTTGCGGCAGAGGTTAACAATGACCCAGGTAACGTTGCGGAGGAAGGTGATCGGGATTGAAGGGTTGATAAAAGACAGCAGGGGCTTGACCACACCCAGGGAGATGACATAATCCCTGCACTGTGGACCATCACCTGAAGGGGCAACAGGGCAGCTGTCAACATGGCTTCTAATCAGTAAATACTTCTACTTGCAGGTGGAACTTACCTATAATGTTTCCTAAAGCCCATACAGCCTGTTCACATACGTTCTGGTGAGGAGAGTGTAGCAGTCGCAGGAACAAGGGCACTGCATCTGCGTATGCAAACATGAACAAGTAAAAAGATTGCCCAAGATGGGTGCTTCTGCAACCTTACTGATAAACCTGTTTCCTGGAATCTGTCAAAGCCCAAAATAAACATGAATTCATGATTGTGTCACAATACCTGGAAATAACATTTCATCTGAAACCATTCAGCCTTATCAACAGACACCCAATGAATTATTTAATGATCCCTTTCTTCACCAGAAAATTATTGCAGAAGTGCAGATGCCTCCTCAGGCCCAGCATGCAAATGTCTGCCTGTGCCTTGTACACTTTGGCACACGAATATTGGCTTGTTCACATGTTCACAACCATCATATTGGTTCCAAGTCTGGAAGCATACTGGCCACCACAAAGATGAAACATTAGAGAGAGACTTTTATGCTTCTACAGAGACAAACTGGCATCCTATGAGACTTTAACACAGAAGCAGGACAAGTAAACGTTGAAAAATGAGTATTGTTGGGAGTTCGTATTAAACAGCTATCAAACAAGCTTTAAAAAAATCATCTTTACTCATCTCTCTTGCACATGTCTGACAAAGTCAAAGTGTTTTATGTCCACCATCACACTTATCACATCATTTTAAAAAAGAAATCATGCTAGAAGCCAAATATGTCATTCAGATACCAAGTAAGATGTTTTAAATAAATGTCCTTGATTTGTTAAATATCTGTGTGCTTCTTATAAAATGATGTCCAATAAGGAAAATCTGCAAACATGTCGAGCCATGTGATCTGACATCATGTGTTTAATTTGATTGCAAGAGTCAGACATCTGATCTCATAATTGATTGATTGTTGTAGTTTGGTGTAGGATGGAGATTTTGCTGTAAAGAGCCGTCAGCAACAGCGGAGCTGCTTTGTCTGTCACAGATCTGTTAATGTTAACTTATTACAGTGTATCTTAAAAATGCATCTTTTTCAGATGCATTTTTGCTTTACACATTTTAAAGGGAGCATCAACTTAGTCCCTAAAGCAGCCATAACAGTTAGGGAAAAAAATATTTATTTTATACATCAACACTGCTACAGATAGGTTGTAATTTCGATATGTTGCGATGTGTTACATTTGGTCAAGTTCAGAAAGGATCTGTGTCATTCCTCTTTTGAACTTGATGGCTTATGGAGTCATCAGGAATGATTCAGATATTGCAGTGAAAGCTGGACATTTTTATCCAGTTAGAAGATTCCCTTTGCAGACAAACTGGATTTGTTCATTTAATAAGTAAAAGTTACTTACTCATTGTTAAGCTAAAGGTTGATCTGAATTCATTCAAGACAAATGGCTCTTCATTTGAAACCAAAAGATTATCAATGTCCATTTTTATGACTTGCGCAATAAGCAAAAATCAAATTTAAGTGCTGCTCAAACTGATTAATTCGGTTGGACTTCTAGACAGCAAACATATGATTGTTTAAAGAGAAAATACTCATGCATGTCTTCAGATTTATATGCCAGGACCATGAAGTACTTAATTCTTATACAAAGTTAAATTTGCCTAATACACACTTGAAAATTATGTTATTTCTATAGCACATTTCATGTCACAAGACAACTGCACATGTAGATGCATCATAGTTCCCACAATTCAAGCAGAGTTATGCTCGCTGGATAACAGTGTGCTGTTATTTTTTTCCCTTTTTGAAACAAACCATCTATTATTCAAAAGCCATCTTACTGAGTGAAAAAGCAAACAAATACGCTTGCTCTGTATATAAATTAAACACAGACTGCAGAAACACCAGAGAATACAGAATGTGGAGTCAACTTACTGGATTTAACCACAGCCTGAGTCTGTGCTGACGTCCCAGAGGCAATGTTGGTCAGAGCCCAAGCGGCCTCAAACTGAAGAGAGGGGCTGTGAAACGGAAAGCAAGTAAAAGTCAGATAAAGATGCAAAGCAAGCGTTTGGATTTAACAGGTGGGTCAGGAAGGAGTTTGCCTTCTGCTTTGGGTTTTCCACACAAAACATGATACTATCAAGATTTCCAGGGAAAGTGATGCAGCACAAAATGTTATTTATCATAGACTTAAGGGGATTGTCACATCACCCACCAGCCAAATGTTAGCAAACTACAGAGGTTTTGAAATCCATATACCGCACTTATCTTAACAACCCACAAATGATCTAAAACAGGGATAGATCAGGTCCCAGAGGGGTTTTCAATGATTCACTGCTTCTAAAACACTGCGTTGTGCAGAACTTCACAAGTTGTTGGATCCGTTTAACTTCAGTCAGGTGTGTTGAAGCAGGAATATATCAAAAACATCCAACAAAGCACTTCTGTACTGACTTAGCTTTTTTGTTTTGCCTCCCAGGTTGTTAGCCTTAGCTGTTAACAGGATTATATTTATTCCTATCATGAAGACACTTAGTTTACACACCTCAGAGAATTAGGCCTGTTTTTTGGTAATGTTACACGCTACAGATGTGCTTTACTGTGAGGCTTTATCTAAAGCTTGACTGTCTTCCATAAAAAGGTAAACTATTCTTCTTTTCATTAATAAACAGGAGTTCAAATCACATGAATACAAAGTTAATTTAAACCAAAAACAAGATTTTGTTCCAAGATAACACAGCATGGCCTATCGTGGTATGCCATGGCAAAAGCATGACTTTTTTTCCTCTCTTACAACTTCCTTCACCCAAGCTATTCACCCCCCTGCCTCAGTGAACACACGGTCGTGGGAATTGGGGAACTCTAAGGCACAAGAATGTTGATATATTTGGTTTGGCTTGAGCAGCGAGGACCAGCCAGCGGCCCTGCATTCGCTTAGACGGACATCCGGGACATTTTGACGTAATTACAAAGCAACGCACCTCGCCATCTTAGCATGGTGGAAACAGACCTAGCGAGACTACAGAAGAGACATGGTGAAATCATGTTTGTGGTCGGCTACCCATCTAATTTCTTTTAAAAAAAACAAGCGGTTCAAGACCAAGTACCATCGTATACCGTTACGTGGAGTCAGGAGAGCTAAGCGGCTGAGCGCCGCCAACAGATGCTAAATAAGATCGGACGTAATGGTAAAAAGTTGTGGCAACCAAAGTCCCACTATGCTACATCTGTGGCCTTTATTTTACATCCTGCAAGTGCACATTCAGTGATATTCTATACATAATAATATATGATATTAATAATAACATTAGGGCTGCAAAGAATCCAAGACCTCTTAATTATAACGAGTCAGACCGCCAACTGTTAGCTAACAGTTAGCGGTTACATTCAGACCACCATAAACAATAAACACGATTGTCTTTTAACCTTGCTTCTTTTTTGCTTCTTGAGTTGTTTTTAAAAAGTCTGGCTGTGCATCTTAGATGAACTCTGATCGGGGTATTCCTTTTTTGGCCCTGCTAATGGATCGTACAACCATATACCATATATTTCCTCATCTATAAGTGACACAGTTATCTCGTTATAACATGATATTTTTAACAGTAACATCGCTTCTCGGGTAACTTTTGATTCTGGTCCGAAGGGAATAGCAAGAAGATGAAGAGGGGTGCGTTTTAATAAGTCAAAATCTGTCGGAGGGACGCATTTCCACACAGGAAACTAGGGTTAGGGTTACACATCTCGTTATAATAAGAAACAATCTTCTAAAGTTTCTCGATTTAATTAGATTAATATCTTGTTATATCAAGAATCTTTCACATTATGAGATATGCTTTTCATTAAAATGAGAAACTGGTCCAGTATTTTTTAATGGTTGTGACGGGCAAACGCTTCCATAACGTCCTTATATCGTGTCATTTCATTCACTAGTTGGTGATATTTATATGAAAAACTTGTGTGGAATAAGTAAATCCATATTTTGGCAATTTAAACAAACCTACAGTGAGCCAAACACATAACTGAATGAGGCTAACGAGTTGTTTACCCCTAGACAAATGTGGCGCCTTCGGTTGCCATGGCAACTACGTCACCGTGACGACATCTAACAGAATGTCTCCACACACTCGTGAGGAAACAACAGTCTGGTACACACACAACCTTCACTGCATATAAAACCTGCTACTTTAGCATCAGGTCTAAATAAAAATATATTTAATAAAGACTAAATGCAGATAATATGAAGTTTTTTGTGAGTGGACTTACTTATCATCTCTTTCCAGACATTTAACTAAAATAGGCAGGATCCCAGACTTTATTAAATCGTCAATAGGAGGGTTTCTGTCACTGGAAAGCAGTTTTCTGAGAAAACACACAAAAAAATCATTTTAAAAAAATCCCAAGTCACCATACTAAATAAAATAGTAAATGACAGCATGTATGTGTGAACACACACACACGTGCGCTCACCTGGCTGCCTGTACAGCACTAAGCTGTATAACTGCATTATCACTGGTGGCATTCTGTAGTGGCAGAAACACATTATAAAAACATAACCAGGTTTTTGGTATAGTTGGGGAAAACTTATAGATAAATGAAAAATATGTAAGATTTTACCTGTAAGATGGCATCAAGTGTAACATTTTGCTGCAAAAACAAAAATACAGAAGAATGTTAATCCCTAATTTGCATATTCCCTAAAAGTATTTATTTTTATATAAAAATAAAGAGCTAACTGCAGAAGCCCACATTTAAAGTTTTTTTAATCTATTCTGGGTAAATATGTTGCAAAAATATGCATGTTCAAATCTTGCCATGTACTTTGTTGTCATGAGCATCGCAACTGCACGACAAGCTCATATCAAAGCTCTGTATCCTGCAATCTGATATGTTAATCTGTTGTGCAAAATAGGCTGAATACTTGGCAGTCTTTAAGATTTCAGCTCCACCTTTTCCTCTCAACGCTCTTTTCCCATAAATTTAAACATTAAATTTGCATGAAAGAAATGAGTCCATCCCAGTCATCCATCTGAAGTTGCAGCATTAAATAATAATCTAGATATATTTTAAGATGTGTGTGTATATGCTCTCAACATGGAAAAAAAAACCCTACCAATCAAGGCAGGTAAAAACCTTTATAATAAGATTCTGCTTGCAATCCACTGCAATTTGTTTGGTAATAACAGCTCTGAACAAATGAGACCTAAACATCTGTAAACTCCAATAGCTCCATGAAGCATTCGGCAGGTAAATTGAAATCACATGGTACATAATCAATTTGGGTTTTCAATCATTAAATCAGTTTAAAGTAGACAAATGGCTTACAAGCATTTCTAGTCTCACTGGATATAAATAAAAATGATCCTGTTTCAAGAGATTTCTTGGGAGTCGACAATGATCTTTCTTTCTACAGCTCCTCAATTAATTATTAAGCAGGATTTTTTATTAAAACACATTTTTAGCCTTTGCAGGTCCTTTTCACATGCTGATTTTGCTAAATAAATAAATAAAATTTAGATCTGTTGCGAGTCACGTTTTATACTTTCCATCCTTACAAAAATGTTTCCTCTTAAGTCTTTTCCGTCTGACCCGTTGCTCTAAAAAACTAACTTAAATGTATGTCAAAAAGAAGGCGTATTGATTTGACACCTTCTGACCAAACATATTGACAGGCCAGTCTCTCAGTTTTCCAGAGACACACACTCTACTTACTCCTTTGAAGTCTGAGTCGACATCAGAGTCGTCCAGACTCTCCTCCAGGGGGACATTTCTCTTCTTCAGTAAATGTTCGTCTCGTTTGTTCTGACAAAAGGATAAACACAGAAGTTCAATGAGAAACGATGAAAGTATTCATTCATGAACCCTTAAAACGTAACACTGCATGTTGGTCTACCTCAAAAGCATTTTATCCTCCTCCAAACTTTTCATTATTCACTACAGCTTCATTTTAGAAACTAAGCGCTTTAATTAGGAGGAAAGTGCCTGAAGGCTATTACACAAAGCAAACATTCACCTCTGAGGGACACTAAACCCCAGTGTAACCCCCCACCACATGCTGCAGCATCAGTCTACAGTGCATGTGAGTCAGTGGTAGGAGGAGATTCCCTTGCCCTACATTCCTGTGCATCACGCTGATGTGCGTCACTGATGACTAATCAGCTAGCGCAGTTCTTCTTGCTGCTCTGATCCAGCTAAAATGGAATGTGCTAGACTTCAGCCCATCTCAGCACTCCACAAAACATTATATTTTAGATTTCAACAACACAAGCTGGGCCACTACTTACAAATGCTGATGTTTTTTTAACCAGTTTTCCCTCTAAAAACCAAATACTAGTCAGTCTTGTGGTAAATCAGTAAGAGCTTTGTTTAGAAGCTGGAGTTTACACTATATATTAATACTGACTTAATGACATTGTTCATTTGAATTTGTCTGACATAAACCTATAAATGATTGTTCTTTCCAATTAAAAAGGTATACAAGAGTCTGCGCAGCAGTTCCAAGCCTCAACAGTGTCCCCTCAATAGGAGCAGGATCAGCTGTTTATCGCGTTAGCAGGTGTGAAGCTCCAGCAGATTTGACTAGAAACACAACTTTACTTTGAGTGTGTTTGTTACATTATACTAATTTAGCAGACATCTTATTCCAAACAACTGACAAGGATGGCGTGTAGCCTGACTATTGCACTGATTGAGTCCAAAACTAGTTTCTAATTCAGTGGGTGCTGAATGTTGTTAGGTAGTGACTGAAGGTGGAGTGAAGATTTGTAAAGTCATACTCAGTCAATAAACAAGCTCTTGTATTCATATGTCATGCAAACAATGTGGGTCTGTGCGCAAACATTAGGTATCTGAGATTTATTATGAAAATAGTTCAAATGGCCAAACAACACCATATTACTGATGCGTTTTCCTTTAATGCATCCACATGATGTCCTCAAACCAATCAACACACTGTTTCCACATCAACTCAACTGAAAGCTCAGCTGATGAATACTGAAAGTGTAAAGTATGTTATATTGTACTGGCTACAACGGAAACCCCCCAAAACAAACATAAATGGTATTTTACATTTTTTTTAAAAAAGGGAAAACCACTAGAAGTTCCCAGAGTCTTTGGACATCCTTAACTACACAACTACGTCCCATAATCTAAAAACTAAAACTGCAAACTCTTTATTTAACGCACTTCCCCTTAAGTGCTCATTCATTCATTTTCTAAACAACTTATTCCAATTCAAGGTCGTGGGAGAGGGAGGATACATCCTGGACAGGTTGCTGAGCCAACATAGAGACAAATGTTCATGCTTAGACTCCCCCCAAAGGAGAATTTAGACTGACAAATTAACTTAACATCCATGATGTGTCTGCATTGTACTTTAGACGGTGGGAAGAAAACGGAGTACTCGAGGAAGACTTTCTTACTGTCTAGCTGCTTTGTTGACCACCACAACTCCATGCAGTCAATCATTCAGGGTTTGCTTTAGCTCATCTCACTGTCACATCTCTGGAAGACAGAAACTGGTCTCTCTCTGGAATTTTCCAGTATTTAGCACCATCCAATTCTGACCAGTTTCCCAAACCCTGTTGTTGAAAAAGTACCCCAACCCAGCATGATAATGAGCTACGACATTTCACTGGAGTGATGAGGTGCTGGGAGAGTATTTTCACTGGACAGAAGTTTCAGTTTTCAGCCTCATGCGACCAGAAAACCTGATTTCATACATTCAAGAAGTCTCCGACATGTTTTTTCAGATACTTTCAACTTGCTTTTATGAACGTTTCTGTAAAGCAATGGCTTTTATCTGGCTGCTCTATAAATACCAGCTCTGTAGCGTGAACTGCTTTAGTACTCTTATGGAAAGCATAAAGTAGTCTCTGCTGTGGAGCTTTTCAGCTTTTTCAAGGTTACCTTTGTTGTTTTTGAAGCCCCGGTGATAAATGGCTTCCCTAGCTGGTCTGTGAGTTTTAGTTGAAAACACAAGCGTGTTTTGATTCCATTTACTTTCACACACAAATATCTAGTTAAGACATCACAGATCTCATTAAAATCCAAGCAAGTCTTTTGTGGGTCTCATCCAAGTGAAAAGTACCTACGGCAGCATCAGTGTTTTGGTTTTGTTTTTTTACTCAAGCAAATAAAGTTGTATTTACACAGAAATTATTTTAAGTCTGGCTTCTATTTCGCTGCCTAAACTATTAATGATTACTTGTATTTTCTTACACACATCCAGAGAAATGAGCCAAATCGGATTTTTACATGGGGGGTGTCTTATGAATGTCACTTCATTGACTGTAAACTTTATTCTGACATTTATGACAAAGTACATGCTTGAACACAGTCACGTGTACAGCAAGCAGAGAACTTCTACATGGGAGTTGTTGCTCCATGAAACTACTACAAAATAATAGTTTTAATTCTGTAAATCAACCACGAGATTTTTTACTTTACCATATTAACCTATATTATTTAAAAAAATTAAACATTCTTTATTTATCTTAGAGGGATATTAAAATGTTGTAGCAGTTTTTATTGAATAAAAATCAATCACAATTCATAATTTAAAAGAATTTAGTGATTTGTTGCAGGGAGTGATGGCTCCCTGCATGAATGATGTCTGGTACTAACCTTTCTGTTTAGTTGCTAAACCATCGCTAGCCTTTTAGCTAACGAAAACAGTAGCAATGGGGTACGACAAAGCTCTTGCAGTGTACTGGTAATACACATACCCTTAAAGGCCTTTAGTTAAAAGCTATCTAGATGCCAAGTGGAAAGGATCATCACAATATAGGATAAAAACAAACTAGTTATATGCTAAAACTAGCAAGTACCTGCAGGTTAAGTTCTCACATGAAACTAACTGCAGAATCTCGCTCATCACTTTTTATACATGTCTGGTTGTTTCCTGAAAGATATGAGCAAATAAATGCTAAATATTCTGTGTTTCACAATATCTGCAGCTTTACAGATCAGATATTCTGTTACTGACTTCATGTGAGTGGGTCTGTGTGTTAAAGAAGTTCATGCATATTTTCTCACCTTTCGCAACTCGACTGTCACCTCATTTCGATGTCTTCTCATAGTCTGTAAAAAATAAAAAAAAAGCAAACAATGCCTATGAAGAACACACTTTAGATTTTTATATGAGTAATTAATCAAATGGATAAAATAACAAGATACCATGCATATTTTACTTAGATTTTAGGACCATATTATCATTTTTATAAACATAAAATTTAGAAACACAGCTTAAGTAATCTAATTATTCATTTTTAGGTCCCTTGTGACTCAGTTCGTATGACACCAGTCACCATCAAACTGGGAGGTTATTAATCTATAAGTTAATCAAAACACATCCAAAATTATAAAAAGACCATTTAATACTTCAAGCAATAGCTGTACATGCTAATCTGATGATTTTCCATCTCATCCAGAACAGTCTGAGATGGTCAAAGATCTTGTGACTGTTTGAAGAGGTTCATGTTGCCTTTCTAAATAGCCTCTTACATCATCTGGAACAGTCATAACTCAGGAAGCTGTGGAGCAGAGAGGTGTCTCCCAGGCACCACTAAATAACAATAATACCACTACACCGGCCTCAACAAAAGACACTTTTTACAGTGAACAAATGTCCGCTAAGGAAACCGAACTGGTTAAGTTCAACCTTTTGTTAAAATCGGTCGTTTAGTAAATATTGGTCCACAAAATAAATGACAGATCAAAAATAAATGTATTTAAATTTTTGCAGGGTGAAAGAGTGAAAGTGAAATTTTGGTTTTATGTTATATCCAGCAATACTAAAAACAGGCTTTATGGAACCTGCATTGTTACAGCAACTCAATACTACTTTTTAATTGTGAGAGAAATGAAGAACAATCTGTGAAAGCTGAGCTAAAAAAAACAAAGCTAAAGTGGCATCCTCCCCCCTGCTGTTGCCTGAGTCATCCATTTACAAAAACTGAAATTCATGCTGGGGCTCCAAGACAGTCCTGGTCAGACATAGATGCCTGAAATAGCACCAGGAATGCACTTGGCGAGGTCTGTCTGTCATGGTAGCCATGTGCTTGTCAGTCTGACTCCAAGTTTCAAAACAACTAGCTATGGGGCATCAATCTGTGTTTCGTTTTGGAAGGTGGTGGTGAAATCAGATGGATTTGGAAGTGCCAATTTCAAACTTATCTTTGTTTTGGTATCTAAGGATTATCTAAGGATTACCAATTGATCAGAAAAACCCAGCACAAACATGTCTTTGTTAGTAAACCCCTTGGCTAAACGCAACCATTTCTGATACATTCCTTAAATATCATACATAACTAAACCCAGTAGTTATTTCTCATTTCAGTTTCTTTCTTCAACAATAGAAGCCTCAATCTGATGGTTTCGAGACAAGCTTTAAAGTTGTTTGCTCTTCGTGTCAATGAGTCATGTAAACAAATACTGGCAGATTTATAATTAGACTTGCTAGCTTCATGATAGAGCAGCAACCAGCGTTTTCTGATGTAGTTTCACTGGAAGGACATGAAGACATCTGTCTTCTCTAGCAAGTGTGACTTACATTCGTGGACGGTACATTTACCCCTAGCGAAATGCTATTGTAGCATATTACATTTGGAACATTACTATTTAGACATTAGATCTAAGAGAACATTGCAACGTTAGTCAAAGTTATAATTAACAGGACTGGTCAGTTCAACGTTAGGCAAATCTAATGTCTATTTTCAGAGAAGGAAGAGTATTTCTATGCTCTAGCTAGAATTAGCTATGTGTTTCACGTTTACTAACATAAAATATTATAAGACATGCTAAGGTCATATCATTATTATGATTCGGCTAACCGTTTAATGTCTTAGCCTGCTTGCTCACCTGGAAATCCATGCTAGCTATGTGCTTGACGTTAGCAACTTAGCAAGGTTGGGTAGATGGGCGGATGCAGACCTGTCATCTAATTAATCGTAAATCACAAACTTATAAATAATTGTGACTTTGTCAGACATTCGTTACTCAACAATTAAGTTCATTGGAGCAATTTAACAATGAAACCGAACAGATTTCAGAATTATAAAGCCGGGCAGGCCCAGCCTCGCTTGCGACCGGTGTCCATCCAACTAGCTAGTGAACGTTAGCCAACAGTGACAGCTACGTCGCTTGCCCTTAATTCTCCAAAGATCCGACTACGCTGCGCCGTGCTGTTCCAAAACAAATACTAACAAAGTTTGGGAAGCGACACAAGTTTCCATGGATAAATATCCTCCCCTTCAGTGATTAAAAAAGAAGTTACCGATCATAAGATACAGCAGCACATTTGATGACGAACTCTTTATGATAGCTAACTAGCTAGCTAACAGGCTGCCTGGTTGGTAGGCAAGCAGTTGCAGAAGCCAGGCTACCAAACGAGGCCGAGACTTTCGGGGGTGGAGGGTTTAGTTTCTTCTTTTTCTAATAATATAATTCCATTCATGCTAGTCACACTTGTATCTATATATCTGCTCACCTCGACATCACGGCCTTTGTTTTTAAAGCTCTTGATGCGGTGGTTTTCCAAGCCGGCGTTTTCTGCCATGGCTGTACGGGGTTTAGCTATTACTCCGGCTTTATGTGTCTCCTCCGTAAAGACGAGGCTCGGCAGCTCCTGCTGGCTTCAGAGAAGGAGGACGTAACAGTTCGCAGAGTGAGGGGAGGAGTTAAGGCTAACCTTGTGCTTCGTGCTGGGGTGTCCTGGTTTCCATGGCTTCCCTAAAAGCAATTTTAACTAATAGACCTGCGATGAAGGCCTCGCCAGAAACATTTATAATGTGAATATAACTCAATACAAATGTGTGGCAGTTTTGTGGAACTGGCAGAAAACTACGTTGCATATCTCTTTATTTAATTAACACCTCATGTCATCGTCAACAAAAATAATATGAGCCTTCATAATTAATTTGACCTTATATATAT
>JBAMHX010000014.1:9942850-9956498 GCA_037177515.1 Pseudomugil tenellus | reverse complement strand
TCTCATTTTTAACATCGGATAAGGTTTTTTGTTGGGAATAAAAATGTGATTAGGGGGGTTAGCAAATTATGTGTCAACAGAAAAACTTAGCAGATGTTAAAACTGAGACATTCTGCAATTTATTAGAAAATATTTCTTCATTTTTAAGTTACAACAATAAAAAAAAGGCTTGAAAAGTAACAAAGACTAATTAAAAATCTATTAGAGCAGCAGTTAACTTATAATATTAACTGACAACATTACATGAAGTACATTTTAAGATGTAAAAGTAAAGAGATGTTCACCAACATGCAAACAAACGGTTTAAAAAATTGTAGAACAATTTCAGAAAAAACTTTAACTTAAAATTATCGAGATTGTGACAGTTTTGCCATCAAAAGATTGAAAATTCAATTGCTGTATTTGTTTTTAATGAATGAAATAAAAAAGAAACAATTGGGAGAAGTCTGTGTGTATTGTACAAAGCATAGGTGAAAAAAAAACTGGATGGTGTGGTTTTCATCACCTTGGTGGCACAGAATTAAAACAGGTACAAGTCTGTGCTAGAAATCACTGCATGGGCTCAGGAACATTTCCAGAAATCACTACTTGTGAACACAGTTTGCTATGCAGCCCATAAATGCAGCTTACAGCTCTCTAAGGCAAAGAGGAAGTAGCACATGTCTGCAATACACCAGGGGTGTCCAAAGTCATTCCATGAAGGCTGCAGTCCTACAGGTTTTAGATTTCTCCCTGCTCCAACACACATGATTAAAAGGAAATTACTCCTCAGCAGCATGTTGACCCACTAATCTGATTCAGGTGTGCAGCAGCAGAATTTATCTAAAACCTGCTGGTTAACTTTAGGATCAGCTTTTCAGAACCAAACGCTCTCTGGGCCAAAACTCATTTGAAATGGTTTAAGCAGTGATGGAGTGGTGCTTAATCATGGAATATAGTATATAGACGAAGTTTAAAATATATGGGTAAATATGAATTCAGTAACATATGAATAAATGATATTGACTTAAAATAAGTATTTTTTTCTTAAAGTTTAGACAGACCATCTGTTAGTATGTTTAAAGAGGTATTATACATTTTCTTCTTCATGCTCCATTTTCAAGCATGGTAGCAAAATAATACACATTTTTTGTTTTGTTTTGCTTTGTATTGTCTAGTTTTTACACTACCTGTGCATACCCATGTGAGAAATTAATTTCTTTGAATTGAATTGGTCCTCGGTATACAGCATAAACCCACTTATTTGTCAGTCAGTATTGGGTATACCCACTTTTAACCCCGCTTTGACATGGGTTATTCAGTTGCATCTGCAAACCATACTCTTCCTCCAACTGGACAGTACTCACTACATTCACTGATTAAATAGGTTTCTTTTTGAGGACTGATGAGTGCATCAGAGACAGTTTCCAAGAAAAACATCACTTATCTAGGTATTTATTGTACAATACCTGTCTGACATAAAGCGAAGGAGAAGCTGTCTCTTTGTCCACAGATGGTGGTGTTGTGTTAATACATTTGCCCCTTCAGCTTTGCAACCATCCTTCAGTGCATGTTGCCCCCTGCTAATAGCAACCAAATATGACCCAGTTTAAAAAACTCAACAATGGCCACCATGTCCTGCAGACTGAAGAGATGAGGACACATTCAACTTGTTAAAAACAGTTAAAAACCCTGCATGTCTGATTGTATGAGGTTGCATTAGTGCTGAAGACATACAGTATGTGAAAATTTGATTTATTATCAACAGGGAAAACACATCCTATCCAGAAATTCTTACTGACAGAGAAGTTCTTCAATATTTAAGTTAAACTACAGCAAAGTTAAACAATGTCAGGCCGCATATTGCATCTATCACAACAGCATGGCGTGAGACAGGTTCAAGGGCACTGGCCTGTCTGTATTTCGCATTACAGAGAACATTTTATGCATCATGACATAAATGTCGTCACTAAGACCCAGCAGCTAGCAATCTCCTAAAACTCCAGCAACTACACTTCAGACACTTGCTAAAAGAGATGATTCACAATCGTAAGCATCCGCATAAGATATTTTCCATAAAATGATCAATTGTCTCAGTTTCAAAAGATGTGTTGCTTATGTTCTACTAAAGACTAAAATATGGGTTTATGAGATTAGTGGATTCCAGCTTTCTGCAATTTTTTCACATTTTACATGGCATTCCAGCATTTTTTAGGATTACAGTTGTCATTTCTTTTAATTTGCTTGTGATCCGAGCTCAATCGTAGTTACTTCTGCCACAGAAGTACCGGCTTTGTTCGCATTTAGCCGTCTGTTTATAGCAGCTATATGCAACAACTGGAATTTTGGTGGACTTTTATCTTCAGTTTTTCAACTTAAGCTTCCATAAAACTTTGGTAGTTATCAAGAAGGAATTGTGTACACAGGAATGTTTAGAGATTCTTCACACTATGGGTAAAAATCAGTTTCTTGTTGGAGCTCAGACAAAAAATATTTTCTTTTGCAAAACATCAATAGAAATGATCCTTCACTTAGACACAATCAAGAGAGGAGTAAAAAAATATGCCTTAAACACAAAAATTTAATGAATCAACATTTGGAATCATACAACATCATTAGTGCAAACAGAGACAAGCGTTTCAAATGTTTGATAATATACTTCAGCAGCGGATATGCAATGCCAATACAACACGACAGATTGACATTTGTAGATATATCTCTGATCAGAGGCCACCAGCGCCAGCTCTGGTGCTATCCTGATAGAATAAATACACTTTAAGCTTTGAGGATGAGAAAAGGGCTGTTCGGAGACGTGATGTGAAAATATTTTTAGAAATATTTGACTCTAAAACGTTTCCAAGCACCATCAGACATCTAAAAACACAGGACATCACATGGAACGTGAACCGGATCGCTTGTGTTTAGTGTTTTCAAATCATCTCTGCATGGTGACATTAAATGAAGATGTCCATATTCCCACTTTTTACAGACTGTTCTTTAATCCATTAAATTCCTATAAGCCAAAAGTAAAACTGCAAGTTTATGATACACAAAAAAATTTGATCTGGAACTGAAATAAATACAAATAAACATACAATTTAAGCTAAGATGTCAGTTAAACATGTTGCAGGTTACAGTTTTTTAAAAAAGAAAAAGTATGAATAAAACATGGCTTCTGATCCTGAAAAATGGAAACATTTTACCATTGCATCCTTAGTCTTGTTTCTACAGACACACTGCGGATGTAAGCAGCAACTTTCCAACTAATTATTCAGTTCACAAGTGTGATTACTGCTGATACAAGGCGATTATACATGCAGTTTTCTGCAGACAGTGAAACCCTCATCATAGCTGAGCGATGATCAAACCCACTCTTATTCATGGACACTCCGTCACTGGTCCAGAGCAGCAGTAAAAGAGGACGGGGTGATCAGGGGAAACTAAACAAGACGCACCTAAGCCACATAAAACAATAATATCCAATAAAAGTCAAACTGTAGTGTCACAGAGGAAGGCGGCAACACACAGAGAAGCTGAGGTGCTCTTTTAGAAGATTTGTTGTTCAAAGAGGATCTTCTCAAATCCTTGTGGTGGTGTGTGATAGAAGTCACTAAACTGGCAGTCTAAGATGGCACTGTCATCCACTGGAACAACACAAGACATCACAGCACAAAGTTAGACATGAAACATTTTTCCTTTTATGTTCTTCTAAATTCCTGAAAATAAATCAAATGTCAAAAACAGCACTGATCACGTGAAAAGCCAAAAGGTTGATTAATAAAGTGAAATTGTATTATTATGAACAACAAACAATAACATAAGTGCTTTAGTTAGCTTTGCTGGTGTGGGAAAAGTATGAACATTGTTGATGCAACTTTTATTTATTTTTATTTATATAAAAATGTTATTTCTTAGCTATTGCTTTTAATATCTGGGCAGCTTAATGAGTTTTCACCCATTCCACTGAGGCAGTGGTTCCCAAAGCAGCCCTTTAAGAGCACAGGCTTTGACTTTACACGTAAAGGTCACATCTCGTCCATTCAATCACTTTTTGTCCACATACTACGTAGTTTAGTCATGTCAGTAAGCTAGTGGCTCTACAGTAGAAGAGTCTGTGTCTATCCTGGTAACCGTGATTTTCTACATGTACTATTACATGATTGAAACATGTCTGAATAACACCAGAGTGCATATGATTCACCCCAATTACAAAAAAAGAGAGAAGTGAAGGAACATGTTGATATTTTCAATCGGGTTTATCAAAAGGATTGGACAGGATTTAATCAGAATACAGCATTTGTGGCAAAGCGAAAGCATAAAGCACACATGGTTTCAGCAAACGGCTGCGTGTAACCACATCTCAGACTGGGAACCAATGTTTATATGACATCTCATCTGCCTGGATGTGTGATGTCTTTATAGTAACATAAAAAACATCATCATATTAATCTTCAACTATCATCGGCAAGCTATGATCCTCCAGTAGAAAATCTGCGGCTGGAAAGTACCGACTAGAACAATCTGGACCAATCAGTTTCCAACTTTTAACTTTTTCACGTTAATGTGTGGAAATTGCTTCTGATGAGTGACTTTCAAGGCTAGCAACCTCTCACCTGGCTGAACTGACAGCACTTCTTCAGAAATCCACTCTAAAATAAACTGCTCAGACGCTGTAATTACCAGTTATCAGTCTGAGCTGTGCTCTTAAGGAGGTGATGTCTGTAAAATTTTCACTGAGCATATGTATATGTAGACATTGCACATTTTAAAAGTGGAGTGTTAAAGCAGATAGGGGTTTTGTTATGCAGCAAAAAGTCTGTTTATAAAGTGTTTACAGCTGGTATTATTGTGAATTATTATTTCGAAATAACAGTTTTTTATGGAAGTCAAACACATAAATAGTTAATTATTTCTTCCAAACTCAGAAAAAGATGCACACGTGCTACCCTCTAGTGGGCTACACATGAACTGCAACTCTTGACAAGACCGCTTAAATCAGGGGTCTCCAACGTCGTCTGCAGGTTGTTTTTTATGTATGCCTGCTGCAACACACCTTGCTCATATTAAATGTGCCCAAAAACCTATCAAATTTATCACAATGAGTGATTAATTTGAATCCGGTGTGTTAGAACAGGACTACATGGAAAATCTGAAGGATTGTGGCCCTCGAGGACCAGAGCTGGCCACCCTACTTTAATCCATCTACTTTTTATTTGATTTTAAAAGTTGAACATCTGGATGCTGATTGCTATTAAATCTTACTATCTTCGTTAAGGATCACATATACGGGAACTGTAATGCAAATCCTTGCAAAAATTTTCAATTAATCCTCTTTACTGACAGACTCAACAAATTGAGCCTCCTGTAAGATTTTCAAGTCATCTAAAAGCATCGCTGTTAACAAACCTTGAGTAACGATAAAGCATACAACACCAGCAAATATCCTTACCATAAACAACGGGGTATACGGTGCCCCGGATTCCTGAGGCAGGACAGTGCATGTTCTTTCCGTTCAGATATAAATTCAGCTCCACGTGATCATATGTGATACCCTGTAAAACATCAGCACACATGTAACGCAATGCAAAACACGACCAAAACTTAAAAAAAAAAATCATTAAAAAGGTTACATTTTTATTTAGTTTGTTAATTGATTTAAAGTTACGACAGTTTGGGTGACATTTGAGCCCAATTACACAATATCTCCCCAGAAAGGATTCTCCAGAAATATCCTTAGATTTTTCTCCTTCCAGAAGTTGCTCCATTCATCACCTTTTCTAAGACAACGTCAAGCATCATCATCTGTCTAAGCTGAAAACTCCAAACAGAACAAAAGTCATTTTCAAAAATCTTTTCTGCTTGGTCAGGTTGCAGAGGGTTTTTTTTCCACATGTGTACCCAGGACAGAGGGGCCTCAGAGGTATCATAATCAGATGCCAGAAACCAAAACCAAGTCAGCTGACTTCCTTTCAACACAGGATCAGAAACGAGGGGAGCTTTTTCTCACTACACGTTGCAAGCTTGTTGAGAATACTTTTTATCTGAAGCACAGTTCCAATAAATGTTGCAGAGTCTTCAGGATAATTCTGTGTCCACATAGCGAGTTCTGGTGCAAACAGAAGGAAACTAAATGTTTGTTATTTAGGCTGAAAATAAGCAATTCTGCAGCGGTTTTATGGTTCCTGCTCATCTCTAACAGGAGATCTCAGAAACACATAATGCAGCCACTCCTGACTCCTGTTTGCACATCTGCAGGAGGAAATTTATAAATTTGCCTGGAAGCAGACAGGACTATGAGACTCTATGGAATGAATTTATTAAAGCAAATGTAAATGAATTTAAAGTGGTGCTTACCACAATGTCCCCCTCCTGGGGAAGGCTGTTCGCTGGTAGCCGATTCTTCTCTTCATTATTGTGGTACACGGACCCGTCATGCCTCAGAACCAGACTGTTTGTGTCTCTGCCTAAAGGCACTTGGTTAAGATTCACTTTCTGGGTGGCCACTCCAATTCCCCACACACCTGAAGGCAAAGCAAATATAATTATTTTATAGTCTGAATATTTTTGAGACAACTATTATACCGTAGTCACATTATGATATAAAGCAGCTGCAACAGCACATCAGTGTGCTGGGATCACACGTGGGGCACATTTCCAACCACTGCATAGAAAAGATGGACAGAGACTCTCAGAAGGCTACTGAAGAGCAAAAGGAAAGCTAGTTGGTCGGTTCCCACCGTCGTCAGGTGTGCTGTCGCTTCCGGAAAATACAAAAAAGGCAAATAGATGCAGCTGAAAAGGGGGGGGGGGCTCTGAGCTGCCTGTTGCCAACTTGGATCTAACGAGCTAAAAGAGGCAGATGAGCTAAAGCTAAGGTACGCTGTTAGCCATCTAAAATCAGAGTTTCTCTAAACTCTGACTTTTTGTTGTGAATATTGGATACCGGTCAATCAAAAGGAATCGCCCATAATTAAGCCGAATTTTAGGATTAAATTACACCTAAACAGATGTGTTATAAAAAAAATTCCCCCTCCTCATAATTGTCTTGAAGGTAAACTATGTGGCCTATGAAACCTAAAAGGCTTTTTTGCATCAGACTGTAAATATGTTTATTTCTGCTGTGATGTTGGTCTTTTTAACATGGGATTTGCTCTGTTTTAAAGCCACTAGTGTACGAGAGGGGAACTGCAGTTTTTGGCACTTAAAACATAAGCTTCACTCTTATTCAAAGGAAGGTGCTGCTTGTCTGCAACTGAATCCTACACATTAGAAACCTGCACAGCATAAAACTACTACAAAGCTGCATATAAAGCTCTAGGACCATTGTAAATTGATCCTTTTCTCCTGTTTTCATCTTTTAGATTCATAGCCTGGTGAATTGAACAGCTTTGCTTCATTTTCTGTGAGCTGGTGACATTTTTCGTCTTCATTTACAAATAAAACTATTGCATATGTAATGTCACAATGTTTTTCCAGGACAATATTTTGTGTGGTTATATTAACGCATCCTTGCTGATGCGCACCATTATCTCTGATCATCCTCCATATTTAAGCCGTTGGTTTAAGACAGTGTGGGTTGCAGGCCTCTGTAGATCCACCATATGATGACTATGTGTGGGGCAAAGCTTAAAACTGGAATCATCAGATGATGTTACCTAACTCTAGATATATCTACAGCCCCTGTGGTCTTTTCCAGACCTCCAGAAATGAGATGTACTTGGGTAGGAAAATAAATTGTTGGTAGCACGATGATTTAAGAAGAAACTCCAGTTGTCTCTTTCTCCTGAGCTGCTTAAAAAGAAAAAATAAGGTCTTACCAGTAGACTGGATCTTAAATTCAAAATAACTTTTGTTCTGGTGCAAAGGAGCGTTGGCCAGGCAGCCTCCAGTGCCACATATCCTCCGCCCGCTCTTTACAATGACGACATCAATGCCTGCAAGAGAATCACAATAAACCCAATAGTTACTATTTATTCCCGTTTTTTTTTTTTTTTTTGTTAATACATAAAAAATAATTATTAAATAAAGTTTTATAAATACAAAAATGTCACATATGCTTCAGATGATTTTCTAACAATTAAAATAATTTCTTTAAAATTCTGTTCACTAACTGACTTTTAACCACTTGAAATTAGAGAAATGAAAAATTAACAAGTCTAAGTTAATATTCCCTGACGAATCCTGTCACACCCACGTCTATTAAAAAAACACAATTATTTTAAAAATAAATCTGTAAAATTTATATAAATAAAACCTCAAAAACTATTTTACTTGTGTATTTTCATGAGAAAATATACATTTAGTGTATAATTCTTTTAATAAGATTTCATTTATTCATTTATTTTTACATCATTCCTGTGGAGTTATAACCATAAAGTAGAATTTAGACGCTCGTCGTCAAATGCACTTGATTAATTTATCATCAGTGAATGTGAGCATCTCCATAAATGTAACAGTTTGGGTAGTTTGCTAATATAGAGCATTCAGGTTTGTGTTAACACAATGGCAAGGAGGAAAGACATCAGTCGTGTTGACAAGAGAAACAACTATAGCCGATTGTTTCCAATTCAGAGTCCATAATTCCACAGTGACTAGGTTTATTTACAGCAGCTTGTTTTGTAGCCGTAGGACTTGTGCATTTTGTCGTCAGCAACCATTAATTCTTCTGAACATCAGATGATTCCAGAGTCAAGCCTGAGGCCATCTGTCTGACATCAAAATCTGGGTCAATAACAAGACCATTATCACAAGCACGCCAATAAATCTCCAGCAGAATGTCTGAGAAAGAAAAAGACCAAGATGTTGCAAAGAAGAGTCAAAGTCCAGATCCCAGCCGGACTGAAATGATGTGGCAGGACCTTTAAGGGGTGAATAAACAAACCAATGCAAATTTTAATGCATCGAAGCATCAGGATGAAGAGGAAAAGGCCAACAATCCTTCATGACAATGTAAGAAACTGATATTATAAAGAGTAGCATAGACTCTGGTTCTAAAGCAAGCGAGTCCTGGGGTCGTACTATGTCTGTCCACTATTTCTGCTTAGTTTTATTTATTTATTGTAAACTAGATGAGTGTTGTTGTTCATGTGAGGTTGAAATTACTTCAATTTAAACTTTTAAAAAAGAAGTGTTTAATGTCTGTGTTTTAATATCCGTCCTGATCCTCTTTTTGATACTTTATATTTTATTGTACTTTATATTTTATTGCCTATTGTATGTTTATTTTAATTGTGTACTAAATGGCACGATATACATTTATATCAGTTCAAATCATTTTGGTGTATGGCTTATGAGTACACGAATAACCGAAAATGTATTAACTTATTTTTGATCAGAAGTGCATAATTTATGAACTTCTGATATAAAATTAGATATTAACCCGGATAACTAATCAAATAAAATTGTATTACATGCTAGTTGCAAATCTATCTAGATGTATCATAGACATACAACTGAATGTGTAAGAATAATAACCTGCTTTTTAATGTAAAAAAGACCAGGTTTAACCAAGTGTCAAAGGTTAGCATTGCACGAACAGTTGTTGGCTAGCAAGCTAAATTTAACGGCGGAAGTGGGAATCCACCATGTAGCGAGCGCATATCCCCCGGATGTCAGATCGGCGTGAGCCGGGGAAAGTCATTACGAACATACGTACCCATGTGGTGAGTATCCAGCTGAACAGTGGGCATCTCTTTCAGGGGAATATGCCCCGATCCGCCCTCTCCACAGCAGCCAAAACAACACGTAAACATCGCAGCCATTCTCGCTCCGACTCTAGCAACACATCCGGACAGGAACACTTAGCGTCAAACCAAGGAGCGCGAGACATCAAGAAGTTAAAAGGCTTCCCCAACACAACAGTGCCACCTCGCGGCGGAAATCAGAACTACATAAGCTACCGCTCCCTCATTGCATCCAATCACAGCGGGTAAGATAGGCAGTTGCTCCTGATGGCATGGAAACAAGGGAAGAAAACCGAGGTCAAAATGTATCCACGTGACTAACTAACTATTGGGTATCGATGTTACATAACCTCGAGTGAACTGAAAGTGGTTAATGGGGAAGGGGGGGACCATTTATACTGCAGAACATACCCAAAAGTTGGCTTTCAGTCAAGTTCAGCTGCTAATCTTTAATACTGCTTGTTTTCCAGTTAACTCCAAGTGGATGGATGTTAGCTTGCTTACAGCTGCTTGTGAGGAGCTCAGCATTGGCGTTTATTTGTTTTTATATCACTTATTACAGTTATGTGAGCACGCTTGCACATTTCAGAACGTTAAATATTCACAACTGCATATGTTGATAAGTAACAACACAAGCAACTAAAGTGATCCAGAGTAAAAACGTGCCAGGCTTAAGAGTTACCAGTTAAGTTGACAGCTTTTCACGCTGTAATGTTTTGCATGGCAACAGCCCCTCCCCATCAGCCAGGCAGGGGTCCTCTGCAAATTACCCCGCAGCGACAACAGCTCAAACCTGCGACTAGTTTGCAATGTAGCTGCCAAAGTACTGACTATACTCAATCCTTTATGTATTATTTAAAACATAAGACGGTAGAGTTGCTTTATGTACAAACATAAATAAGTTAAGTTGGTAACAAACTTCTTTGCGGGACTGAAACAGTTAACGGTAAACCCGGAAAGGGCGAAGTCTGCACAGCAACAAGCGCCATGATTACGTTGCAGTGAGCGCCTCAGCAGCTGGTGAGTGATTCTTTTGCTCCAGTGGTTGCATGTTACTATGCGCTTGCAAAATCTGTCACAGCCCTCCTGCGGTACCTTGCCAACAGCAGCAACATTAATGCGAAGCTAGATTGTCGATAATTTGCGCTGGATTGGTCTGAGACGGTCATTTAAGGCTAAATTCCGCTAACCATCGTCCTGCTACTCTGCAAAACAAAACAAAGGAAAATAAATCTATAGTTTTTATACCTTAAAGTTATTGCAGACGTTTTCTTATAATCAGCCTGGAATGCTTTGTATGTTTCTTTTGCCGCTATGGTAACATATCACAGAGCGGGATGTCGTTCTCCATGGTGCAGAAGAGGGCTCGTGGCAACGCTCGTGCCAGGCTTTTACGCGGGTACAGCGATGCAAGTCGGTTTCACTTTCAGGAAGGGAATACTTCAAACACATCTGGGACGTGACTCTAATCTGTATCCTTTGCGATGCTACGGTATTTGTGTGATTTACTAGCGTTAATAATGTGCGCCATTTCCCCCTGAGTGTGAATGTATTATGTTGCCCCCGTTTTTATTGAGTGTTGAATTATTGCTTTTTCCAAACGAAGCAGTTATTTGACGCCTGGGTGATGTTTTGATGTGTTTGCAGGACACAATGGAACAGCTGGAAGAGGAGCTTACGTGTCCAGTTTGCTGCGGTCTGTTCGAGGATCCGCGGGTCTTGCTGTGCTCACACAGCTTTTGCAAGAAATGCCTGGAAGGACTCTTAGAAGGAAATCGAGGTCCAGCTTTCAGAATACCTCTCAAATGCCCCACCTGTCGCAAAGAGAGCCCTCACAATGGCGCAAATAGTCTGCAGATCAACTATTCTTTACGCGGAATAGTTGAAAAGTTCAGCAAAATAAAGGTGATGCCCAAAATGTCTGTCTGTAAACAACATTGCGACCAGCCTCTCAACATATTCTGTTCCACTGATCTGAAGCTCATTTGTGGATTTTGCGCCACCACGGACGACCATAAAGGGCACAGGTTTAGCTCCTTGGAGGATGCGTATCAGCAAGAAAAGGAGGCGTTTGAGAAGCTGGTTCACAACGTGGAGAACTGGCAGAGCGCAGATATCCTGTCCTGCCTGGAGACGCTCCAAGTCAGTAAGAAAAAGGCGCTCCAATCGGTGAGCAAGGACGCAGAGAAGGTGGCGGACTATTTCGACAAGCTCATCGGCGCACTCGAATGCAAAAAGAGTGAGATCCTGTCTGACTTTGAAACACTTAAACTGGTGGTGATGCAGGCATACGACCCAGAAATCACCAAGCTGAGCGCAGCGCTGGAGGAGCAGAAAGGAGCGGTGCGCTTCGCGGACTCTTTTAGGAGCGTCACAGACCCGCTGTGTTTTCTGCAGCAGATGCAGGAATTTCGAGAGAAGTCGAAGCTCCTCAATGAGACTTCCTTACCTTCACAGAAAGACACAGAAGTCGGTCCTTTTGTGCGCAATTTCAACGTTAATAAGTGGGATTCCGTTCAGCTCAAAGACGTAGACAAAATCTGCGTCCCCCACGAGAGCGGCTCCTACAGAATCGATGGCTCGCGGATGCCAAAACCTCAACGGATCGTTTTCTTTCTTGTTTTTTTCTTGCTGATCGCAGCAGCACTACTGTTGCTGCCACACAACATTGCTTCTGAGGTGTCCTCACAAGTTGAACCGTTCGTTTCGCACATTTCCTTCCTCGCCTACCTGAAAGAAATGACTGACATGTGCACGCGTTTGATGGATGCAGGTCAGGAATGCATTGCCGATTTAGTTGACTCCACTGCCCACTTTATTGGCAGTTGTAAGTTATATTAGTGTTTGACATCTCGCAGCTTTCATTTCGAAGCGCAAGATGTGCAGTGAAAGTATGAAAACACCTTGTTTACATGTTTATTGTTCTCTTTCTGCCGTTTTGCTGAATCTGTAACCTCAATCAAGCCATACAGAACTAATCCAGTCAATTTGCGGCAGCAATTTACATAATATAGACACTAAAACTATGTACATGTGCACCACATCCCCCTTTTTATACCCTGGAGATTTCTTTTGTCAAAGATTATTTTGACAAATAAACCTGAGAAATTTGAATCACTTATGTTTGAATGTTTTTCCTTTTTCTAGTGCGACAGAACAAATCAGCCAGCTGTAATGAGAAGTGAAAGAAATACGGAGCAGCTCCATCTCACTGAACGCGGCTGCACCGCTGCAACCTCTCCAAGGTTACCAACGTTATGTAACGGGGTCCGTGTGAAATATTCAGCAGGCTGCAGCTACTGCGCAACAGAAAAAAATAAAGATTGCTCTAAAGCCCAAAAACTTCACATCTTTACCTCAACTTCGTACCCACAAGATACATTTCAGTCCATGCAGCTCATTTATTCCAACAGCCAATCCGTCAAATCACGAATCTGCTGTTATAAACGCAGATATGAACCAAACCGATTTAAATGTCGACAATTTGAACTTTTTGATTAAGTTTTGTTTTTTCATAACCAATGGTTCTTATTAAAACAGGTCGCAAACTGCATTGTGACAAAGGATCATTTAACTAGTTTTTTTCCTTCTTACCCTCCTGTGTTGGGATGAGGCGGTAAATCCTGAAACTAGACCACATAGTGCATCAGTGATGTCAGCACTGACCGTAATTCAGGATGTACGTCATGGCTCAGCTGTACATATATATAGATTTCTGTTGCCATGCAGGCAAATATAAGATGAAACTCAATTGCATTAATATTTAAATATCCACGCCACATATATTTAAGTGTAAGCTGAAAAAAAGTTTAAATAAACCCAAATGTAGTAGCCAAATAATAAAACGTGCAAAAAAGGAAAAAGTAATAGAAGGCCAGATTGTACTTTATATAAAATATAAGCCTATATGGTTGGGGGGGGGGGGGGGGGGGGGGGAGGGGGGGGGGGGGGGGGGGGGGGGGGGGGGGGGGGGGGGGGGGGGGGGG
>JBAMHX010000014.1:9907796-9928900 GCA_037177515.1 Pseudomugil tenellus | reverse complement strand
ATATGACTGCAGATAGAAACCGGCTGATAGAAACTGGAAGTATGAACAAATAAGTGCTTATTAGGCCACAGAATTCTTTTCAGAAATAAATCTGTTGCTTAAGATCTTCATGCTGCCTGAAATTTCTAAACCTAATGTTACAACAGTCATTTGTCCACTTTCTAGACATACATCATTTAAATTACAAAACAAACCTGTAAGCAGGATGAATGCTTTTCTGAACCACAACAAAACACAGATGAGTTGTATTTATCCTCAAGGCTACAGTACACTGTTTCACCAAAATGACACCAATTAGTCATCTGTCTGCAACTGCACTTCTACAAGCTGATTATTAATATCTCTTATCTCCTTTATAAGTGGGTGAGAGAACTTTTCGAAATATGTAATCATTATAGAGCATGTGGTATACATGAATTGTTTTTAATAAACTTCTCATATTGAAAAACAATTTGTACTGCTTTTGATATGGACATTATGATGTCTATTTAAAATGTCTTCCTTATTTATAGAATGGGTGGACCTCCAACATCAGGGCCCTCAACTTAGACTGACAGATCTTTCATAGCCAAATAAAACACATTATTACAGTCATAAGATGCCATGTAACATTTAGTTTATACATATTATCAGCTCAGCATGAAAACCTCTGAAACCTGAGACATGCAAACCATGTTATGCTAGTAAACAAAAAGCATTAATAAGTAAACAAAAAGCATTAATAATTTTTTTATTGCTCTGAGTCAGTGAGGTCTAAAGGATAGTAAATATTGGTGCTCACAGTGCACTTCTCCCTCTCACACATCCATTGGAGTTGGCTTATTTTCCCCAGTTTCAATGAGGACATTGCTCCATATTTTAAACTACACTTACATCATATTGCCCTCTCCAATTTTAAATAACTTTCATTCTCAGTTGCATCATTTTTAAACCTTTTTATTGATTTGCTATCCATACCTTTCAAAAGCACTCGGGTGCAGCTTAATCTAGTCCATTCCATGAGTAAATTGTGGCACAAGTCTTAGTTTTAACATCAGACTTGCAATGCTGTCTTAATAAATGCACCGTTGTGGTGTAAAAGTAGCAGCTAGAAAACACAATGCATACAAAATAACAATACACAGACTATACCTGCTATGGGTCCTAAAGGGTGCCAAAGAAAAGGCTTTAGCTGCAGCTCTGTTTTGAGGTGTGCCAAGTGATGAGAGGAAAATATTCCTCTACATCTTTTCCAGAAGATTTATTTTTCTTCATTCGCATGATTGCCATTTTAAAGATTTCCTCTGGATTTTTTTCAACAAGCACAAAACTTCTTCACTGCCCTGTGTACTACAGTAAAAAACATAATGCTTTCTACTTCTGGAGTACAAAAGCAGACTGGGAAAGAGAGCGGGCGCCCATTGTATATGCATTCTGCCGTAGTGTGGACAATAGGGCAGAGAGGAAAAAAAACACACTTGTTTACAGATAAACTGGTTTGGACAGGAAGCCAGTAAGGAGGAGCTCTGTGTTGTTAAACAGGCATGTGGAGAGGCAGGGATGAGCCAGCGAAAAACACCACCGTGACCATGAGAAGATTATGATGCGGTACTCAGACATTGCCAGCACTAATGCACACATTCATATCCACAATGCACTTATGCACAACTTCCAGCTCTCCAGTCAAGTAGCTATAATAGGAAACTATTTTTAAAACATTGCACGGTAACTTCTATAACCAAAATCCTGAAGTGACATGGACTGAAAAATTTGTGGGCAAAAATTAACAAGGCGTTTCTGGGTCTTTATGGGCGCCAAAACAGTAGCTCAGCTGAGCTGTGGTGAATACTATACAGTTCATCCTGCATTGTGTCACCGTCACATGAGCACACACTGCCTTCCATTAGGCAGGAGATCCTTATGACTCACAAAAACACAAGTCACATGTTACTACACAAATGAACCATGCTACTCAGATGGCTCTGTTATCCACAGCAGCTTTTTTTCTCCTTTTTTTGCAACTCTAAATGAAATCACATCATAATGCATCTCTTCATTAGGTGGATTGAGACAGAGTAGGGCTCTCCCTTGTATTCTGGTAGACGAGCTGAACAAGAGCCACAGTGTCATGTATCATGCTGTTTGGCCACAGCAGGCTAACCCGGCTGCAAAGTTGCCATGCTGGGGTAGTTTTAGTTCAGTGTAATTTGATTTCATGTTAGATGACTTGCGTGCATGGTTGGCTGGTATACTCAGCTGCTTCTATGTAGAGTTTTACACACTTTGGTTTTTCTCATCTCCTGTCTGACTCAAAAGAGGAACCTTTCGCACCGTCACCAGACACGACACTGCGTAACATCAAAGGATGGAGAAATTGGCCGTAATAGTAGCAAGGACGGATCTTCCTCTAATGCCAAAGTGTAGAAAATATCAATAAAGGTGCTATGTCAATGCGGAAAAGGGCTGAGAAGGGGCAAGGGTAAAAAAAATAAATAATGCAGGGATAAACATCCAAGCACCCAAAAAAGACAAACAATCTGCAGCTCTCATGTGAAATTCTGCCATAAGCAGGTTTGGGGCTCACATTGTCAGCTCTCCATGTCTGTCCTTGAAATAAAACCAGTGACTGAATAAAACGAGGCCTTACAGTAAGACAATGTGATACTTTTATTTGTATTTTCATTTCCTAATAAAATTAACTTTACGTTTCATGATGAAGACAACTCATCCAACGTGAGACTTAGGTGATTTCTTCCATCATCTGCGCACAAAGCAAAGGGAAGCAGGGTGGAAAAACTTTTTCTAGTTTAAGTAAATATCAAAGAATTCAACACAGAACTTCAAAGAAAAAAATCTACACAGAAGCAATGTAGAGAAAAGTATAAAAGACTATTAGCTTACTATATTAACATGGCCTATTCCTTCAGCTTGGTCTCTAGAGAACACAATAAGCCCCACAGAGAACTCCATCCTACAGAGACTCTCCATTGATGTCTCCTCAGCTCCCCTCCCCCTCTTAGACATCTGTAGCAGCTGCCCCCTTGTGCTCCTGTCAGCAGGGCAGAGTGTGTGTGTCAATGTGTACTTGCGTGTGTGTATGTACGGGTTGAGGTGGGGTTGGCTGGGAAGTTAGTGTGTGGCGTGTTGTGACACCTCCCCCTTTGGAGGGGTCCGGCCCGCACACTTGTGGGACATCACATTTATCAATGGCTAATAGTCACTAGCAGGTCATCCTGAAAACACAACAGAGACCTCTGACCTCTTTTTAGCACAAAGCTTGCGAGATGGTCACTTTAACCCTTGGGTGCTATAAAAAGTACACACACACACACACAACTTCTTCACATGCAAATTTGCTATGTTGGAACACCTTCAAAAAATGTTTTATTATTTTGCATTCTAACTAAGTATTACTTAAAAAAATCACATGTAAAATAATTTGTTTAGCTTAAAGTAAATGTGGAAAAAACCCACTTTTATAGCCAGAGTTCTGCTAAACACTATCACATGCTGCGCGAGAAAGTTCAGATGTTACAGTACAAGAAGCCCATTTTACTTAGTCTCTCCATAATCTTACACACATTCTCACACATAGCACATTCTCATCAAATTAAGTGGGCATAATTCATGGAGTAGGCCAGGCTACATGACTAACAGGAGACAATTAAAGGGAAAATACTCTACTAGGTTTGTGTGAAACAGGGAGGGGGATAGTAATAGGAAAAAAAGACAAAACTGTATTAAACAATAAGTAAAAGATTTAAAGTTGGCACCATATCAGCTGTGAAGATTCCAAAACCTGGGGGCTGTCACTGACCAGATTTGCAAAATTTCTGAGGATTTTCTGTTAAACAGTGCTCTAAAAATTCTTTTACAGATTTTAAACTTACCGCATGAGCACACTAAACATGGAGTCATGTGCCAAAAGGCTAAAGGATGCCATGCATGATGCATGAAAAGTTTCACTAATAACTTGGGGGCATGCACTTTTGCATCCAGAGTTAAGCAGCCAATGCAACTGGCTGGTGTGTAACATAATGAGGCCGGCTTTCCGTTCCAAAGAAAGATATTTACGGATAGGTTTAAATACCCCTGAACAAAACACGATTCATGTTGCTTCCTGGTCTAGTAGTATTTCTTCTTATCAGGAGTGAGATGTCCGCACCCTCTCAGTCATTTTTTTTTTCTTTAGTGAAGCAGACTGCTTAGAGTGATTACTTAATCTAAACACAAAAGATTTAATTCCTGGCCAGTAGATTCAACTTAAAATATAAAATAAGAACGCAAACTGCCTATTTTGATGACTGAAAATATTTTGGGCCTTTTCTTAACGGTCATGATAACTTCACTAGAGCAGAAATGCAATTTGAACAGCAGCTTAACCACTAACTTTCTACTGAAACTGGGTAGAAACTGACAACAGTTATGTTTACATGAGTGCAATTAAATCAAAAGAGTCCAGTTCATAAATCATTGGGTCATTTATCACTAATTACCACACTAGAAATGAACAGAAAAGTTCAGAAAACTATCTGTGAGAACAAATTTGCTATTTGCAACAACACAGTTGTGTGTAAAACCCTATAGGTGACTCCTTTAAAGAAACAAAGTCGCCCATTAAACTGCACTGGAAAATAATTTAACTGACATATTGTTTCTTTTTATATTACAAAATTTTTCTAATTTCTCCTCCTTGCATTTAACTAAACCACAGCTGCTTTTCAGAAGAGGTGTGCAATGATATTTTCGGATTCATTCTTGTACCTATGATCAGCGAACAGCATTTTCACCGTTGCACTGTTCTAGACTCAGCTTTTAGAAATTTCCCATGCTCACCAACAACCTGCAGCCAAAATTATTTTAACTAAGTCATAATAATTCAACATAACTTAACTATTCTAAGGCTGGATGTCTTTCAAACGGTTGGACAATTCAAAGGTTTGATCCCTGGCTTTCCAAGTCCACATGCTGAAGTGCCCTTGGGCAAGACACTGAACCGCACCCTGCCCTGATGTGTTTATTGGTGTGTGATAGAAAGAGAAGGCAAAGGCTGAACAACCTGCAGGCGTGTTTTTGTTTCGTGTAAAGCTCTGTAACTGATCATTTAGACTAGAATACATAAAGGCAGACCGTCTATTTCTAGTCAAATATTATACCGAGACTCTTTATAAGTATATACAGAGTAAAATGTTTTCTGTATAAAAGTATTTTGCACTTTATATTATAATTTCGCTTTAAGGTGATAGGGAGAAAAAGCCACTATAGGGTCAGTTTTTTTTCCTTATTATTGTAGAAAATATAAGTATAAGAAAAAAAATATAAGATTCTTCCTTCCATCTGAGAAAATGCCTTTATTATTCTCAAGTACATTAAGCTATATACAGCCCAGTATATCTGATAAAAGCATTATATTAATACGTACATTGACCAGACTACATTTAATCTACAGTGTTAGTGAAGGCAGTAGGCTACTTAATTTCAAGTATGCCTCCTAATGTGTTTCCGCTCTCATAAAAACAAACCTCAAAACTATACATATCGTTTAGTTTTGGCAATCATCAGTACAAATAGATCTTGTCTTGTTTTACAGTAAAATGATTCATTTAGTTTAACTAACATGTTAAAGCATATAATTCTCGACCCTTTTAGTTACGGTGCTTTCATCTAAATAGACTAAAGGCAAAATAAAATCTACTTAAAAGATATTAAATTTCAACTTTACTGATAATAACGCTGATAAGAACTGGGAAAAAAGTTATCATCTTGAATGTTATTGTACCCAAAACATGCTGTGTGCATTCCAATTGGAGACATTTTACGAACATCAGTGTCAGTGAAAAACAGTTTTGTTACATTCTGTCTTTTGTTGCAGCTTGCAGGCTCCTTCTTGTGACTTACTCTGATGTGGTTGAACAAATGTGCACAGCTGAGGCAGAACGTCTGCTTGTCAGTTTCTAAGCTGACAACATGTTGATTAATAATTGCTGCGTTTACCACACTCTGCCTCTAAAGAGGCTGAAGACAAGACTGTGGACAAGACACAGCTGATCTATTTTTTTCATATTAGGTGATTCAATGCAGTCTCGTTGCAGAAATTCAACATTTGTGTGGACCTTCATAAAAATCTGAAATCTGATCCTGATTAGTCCGGTGCGACGTGCAACCTCATAATCATTATTCTTTTCTTTTTTTTAAATCTTTTGCGAGTTTCCTATTACTTACCAGTTTAACATACCTATGTGTGTTAAAATCAATAAGACATGTGTCCATTTTAAAGTAAGTTTCCAAAAGACAAAGCTTTTTCCCATGACAAACTTTTTTTTGTGTTCTGTTAAACAGTAACAAACTTATTACAGCAAAATTATAAAGAGTTTGAAAAAAATAGGAAGATGGGGGAGATCAAAACGATATCAAAAATATTTCACTTTTCTCTTTTTTGTTTACAAAGAGAAAAGGGTTAGGCCTGCAAACTAAAAAAAAAGATTAACTAAACTAAAGCAACAACAAAATAGTCTTAACTCAGACTTGAACAGAAATTATCACACACATGAACGCTGCTACAACATGCTATGAAAAAGACACTGCTTCACATTTTCTTGCCTGTATTTTGACTCCACTACGTTTTGGACATATAGACAGATTATCCAACTTGTTTAGAGTCTGGCCTTAGTAACTAAGGGAAAAAGTGATTTCATTAAGCATCAAATATTAGAAATATCCTTATTTTATCTAAATTTATCAGGCTAATGTTGACATTTAATCTCACACAAGCCACACTGTTTCATGCGGCTTTTAAAAGGGAATAAATATGAGTTTAGGAGAAATGTATGCATGTTAAAACAGCCTCTTTTCCATTAAATTTAGTGTTAAAGTCATGTTGGCAGATGCAATCATTTTAGTGGCATTTAGTGGATTATTAAATAAATGTTACCTGGTCCTGCTGCTAATGCAATAACATTATTCACCGCATATTTATAAGATAAACAGAATATACATGGGTTCAGGAAGTAGATACAAATAATAAAATCGTAGCTCCCGTTCACCAAACTCAAAAGTGGTTAATTCATTGTCCTGTTTCTGGACTACAAACTGAGAAATCCTGCGGAAGTTCCGCCCTCCACAGTCCACTGTTGCACCTCGATGATGTAACCACTTTCCAAATATAGCGTGTTGCTGATGGCCTAGCGGTGTTCCCATTGGCTGCGGCCGCTGTCACTCAATAACGTCATCACAATCGTGTTATTATTGTAAACAGCCCGCCTGCTTTCCACCGACGCTCTATGCCGAGCCGACTACTCCATCTAGTCCTTTGTTCATGCAGTAAAAACACCGACGAAGCTGAGTGATCGCCCGTCCGAAGCGCGCCTCAAATTTCACCGCAAAGTTGCACACCTTACCTAAAATCATGACATAACCTCCATTAATTAAAACGAGGACACTGTTATGGGCATGTTTGTTGATCATTCAGACATTCTGGCAGCCGGGTGCCAAAGCCTGCTGCATGTATAACAAATATAAACTGCTTGTCTGTGTTAGAGACTTGCCAGCGCAAAACAAATGTACGCTATTCGACATGGTGGTGTCTTTGTGGAAAATAACGCCGCACAAACTAATATCTTGCTCTCACTATACGTAATAAAGCTACAACCCTGGTATTTGTGTTGACAGTATAGATGAATCCCCGTTGTAATTGGCTTGTAGATGCCACTATAAGGCTACAAACTTGTCATTAAAAACGCCATTTGTGCAATTAATTCATTCAGCCTATACATTGCGCGGTAAAGCGACTTTACTTTGAGCTAATAAGTGTTGTAGAGGATCGCCGGAACGACTTTTATCTTTACAGTAACTGAAGCTGTACGGCAAAACTACTCGAGAGGCAACCCAGCAAAAGTTAAAATGACTCAAGTCAGTGTTTAATACTTACTCGGTGGCCTGGGTGCGTTCTGGAGTGATCCACCGCATCTCTGTAGCCGCCAACCGGCAACCGGTGACACCCTCACCTCGACATTTCCCTCCAGACAAGTTGACAGCGAGCTTCCATTCTCTGACTAAGTGCAGTTTCAGCAAAGCTTCAAGGAAGTTGTTTCTTTTGTTCCAGTATTTTTGGTTGCGTCAATGTTGCGAAAGGGGGGGGGGGGGGGAGGAGCGGTGGCTACACACCGCCACCAAACGAGGGAGGGTGGGGAAAAAAGAAAAGGGGGGAAAAAAACAACCACATTTGAGCGCACTACGGCCTCTACGCTTGCTTGGTCATTTACACAGAGAAGCTCTTCATCCAAATCCGCGATAAAGTCGCCTCATCAGCTCAGCTCACGTGTCCGGGACGACCAGCATCCTTTCAAAGTGAAGCAGACAAGCTGCACTGCACGCTGCGCCCTGGTCCGATAGGCTGTCCAAGAGCGAGTCGGTGCGCCCGTGCGCGCGCAGAGCAAGTTGCCATTTGCATAGCGCAGCTCGGTAACTTGGACTTCTTTACGTAGTTTAACTACAGCCGTGCAGGTTTTGCTCTGGTTGGGGCACGCAGGCGTTTGCCATTCCACCTCTTCAACACGACGACGACCCTTGCAGCCTATGCAGCTTTCCACGTAAAACTCTCTACATTATCTGAGTGTAGTGGAGTAAAGAGATGCCGAGTAACACAATTGACAATATATAATTAGTAACACGAGCACGGAGTTGGAGCAAATAAATCAGTTTAATATAGCAGAAAAACATCGTTTTTAGTACTTGAGTTACTGACATTAAAGTACAAAAAACATACCAGATCCTTTTTGTTTTATTCCCGTTTGTCTTGCGATTCTTTTAAACCTAAAATAAGCTGCAAAACTTATTATTTTCTATGTGAAGAAGACAGATGCAGACTCGATGTCATTTTGAAGATTCCATCTGAATTAACTTCCTGTCTCCTGAAACGAAGAGGACCTTAAATGCAACAAGTCGGGCAGAAAAAAAGGGGTGGGAAGTAAGTACACAAATGACTTTTTCATGAGCCCGTCACCATTCTTGGAACCGAAGAGGATGAAGATCTGAGACGGCTTACTATGCAGGAATAGGATCATGTTGGTTCATCGGATAAAAAGGTGAGCAGCCTGTTTCCTCGCTGCTGTTACAGTAGCGTTGCGTCAGGAAGTTGCTGGTGTCAGTGAAGTCACCAAAAGAACACGTCCACTGCTTCGCGATAAGGACCCCTGCGCCAAACAAAGACAGTTCAGATTATTTTTTACATGAAATCAGAATCATTCCTCCCTTCTTCCCTTACCTACATGTTTTCACTTAGCAGCAGTGAATGAAAAATGTCTGGTGCGACAGGTTGAAGGAAAAAGATGCAGATATCTGTGAGGAGGAAGTCATTTTATACGGAACTATAGCCTAATAATCAAAACAAATGTTATGACTGACAGCTGGATCCACTTTTTTCACACTTCTTTTCATAAAAGCAGCATAGGCCACATCTAAAACTAAACAAGTCCATCAATGCTTTACAGACTAATTTGTTGAGATGTTAACGCAGCAGAAAAAGCGAAAGCTCTTGTCTCCTTGAGTATATAACGGGGCATACTGAAAAGTTCTGATTTGTTACTATGTGGTTATTTAGATGGATAACAAAGTGGTAGAAAATAAAGCATTTACACACCAGTTCACTGTGTCGTTTGCAGAGTGTAGCCTGCAAATGACAGGTGCTCGAGGAGTCTCATATGCTCTGACCCCATAAATAATAAAATAGAATAGATATTTATTAGTCCATCTAAGTAGAAAAATGCAGCAAAAGTGGGTTACGTTTGTTCAAAAGGGTTTGTTCACTGCTGACGAACTGAGATGATTAATGTCAGAATCACTGCACCACGTCTTAACAAGAACAGATAAGTTTAAAGCACTGTGTGACACGCAGGTGCAGTTTGCTTCAAATATTCAAAATCATTTCTCAGGTAAAAACCACCAAAACAATAAGAAATAAAAAAAAGAAAACCCCCTTTCCCTTGTAAACCAATATGTTGGACCAATTAGCTTTAATATTGTGCCTTTTGGCTTAATGAGCATTTTTTTTTTTGGCTTTTAGTTTCAGATGTGTTGACTATATTCAGTAATTATATGTGGACGTTTGGTAACTTTAGATTAATATTTAAACATTTCACTCTCGGACAAATGGACAGGATTTTTATTCGAATTGTGGGACAACATCATTTAAAAAGAACTAAACATTTAATTAAAAGGAAAGATGATTAAAAGTCCCTTTTCCATGTCACCATGTTAGGCAGGAAAAATGAATTGGGAAAAACAGATGCTTCATATTTTATTATTTGGTATAGTAAATGCTTGCAAACCACATTTAAGTGTAATCATAAAGCTTTAATGACGGCAAAGCCAAAATAACAAGTTCTAGAGATATGCAAACACTCTCAACCACGTGATTTCAGTATTTTACACACATTTACGTTGTTTTAACTTTTTGCATCCGTTCTGATAGAGCTGAGCAAAAAGTTGCAATAGAACTGTGATGACGAAGACTTTTCTCTCTTGTTTTGGTGAGACAAGTTCACAGTTATGCGGCAATTTGCATATATTTGCCCATCGTGTGTGGGCTGATGCAGAGTCAGAATGCAAAGAAGAAACAGTAATCTGGCGCAATTATCGGATGGGCTGCGGTTCCTCTTAAAGGTCATCGATGAAGAACAAGACGAGGGCAAATAAAGCGCCAAAATAGCTTAGACAGTTTAGAGTATTCTATTTTTAAATCTCTCCACCACGGTTCTGTCTTATTTCTTTTAAAAAGAAAGAAAGAAAGAAAGAAAGAAAGAAAGAAAGAAAGAAAGAAAGAAAGAAAGAAAGAAAGAAAAGTTTGCATAGTTCCCTCTTTGTTTTTCTTTCTGCTTCATTTCTGCGGCATTATTATGACAGATGCGCAGTAAAACGCATCTTTACAATATTCAGATAAACTCCAAGTTTAGTCAAACGTTGCACGTGCAACTGGCCCGTAAAGAAAAAGTGTTATCTTATTTTAAGTTAGCCTATTGATGAAAACGTCAAATTATTTGTATCAAATTTTGAATTTGGGTCATAGAAGAAAACATGCCTGACGATACGCTGCTTTGACCATCCACTTTTTTAAAGAGTACAAGCAAAGAAAGCATAAACATTTCAATAAATATGGGAAAGAAAAAAAAGGTTACATTTGCAGTAGCTTATTTATCTGACGCAATAGCAAAAGGCAAACATGTCCGTTTGTGCAAGAGAACTATAGAAAAACCCCACATCACATCTTGTGTTTCAGCAGATTCAGATATTTATAATATTAGGAGCAAGTGAAAGGTTATATTGTGTTGGAGGAATCTGTATGACTCGAAACGAAAACTCATGAACCAGCGTGTTTGTGTGTTTGTTTGGGTGGCGCGTGCACAGTCGCGCACACCATACAGATCAGAATCTTAGCAGAATTTCATGCTGTGAATAGATAATTAATCATAAAACTGTTTCTCAGAACTCAGCAGCTTTCTAAAATGTTTTAACTTCAGTTTAGATTTCAAGAAAGTAAAGTTTCTCTTTTTTTGCCAAGAGAGATTCAGAGACTGATTTTCTCAAGAAATAAAGAAAAATTTTGATGTTAAAGGTCTTATAACTACATATTACATTAAAACCACACTTTCACTTATGCCATTTAAACTAAATTATGCTCTACAATTGTTACTTTGTCATGGTATGCCTGTCAGCTGGGGACACATCCAAGATCAATGATGTTCACTCAATTAAGCAGATGGACAAAATGTCAGTGAGATCATGGATGGGAATGCTTTTGCTCTTTGAATGATTATGTTAAGGGATGTGTGCCTACAAGTCCATATAAGAGACAGTGGGTGAGGCCTCTGCCTCTTCTAAAGCACCCTGTGTCCTGAGCAGAACTAGGTCAACATAGACGGTTGGCGAGTTGGAACGATTCTGCTCTCTCACACACACAGAAAAGAAAAGAAGGAAAAAAAGTGGAAAAGAAAATCCTTGCCTTCAATTGAGGGATAATTAGAGACTGTTTGACCAGTTTGTCCCCCTTAAATAAACTGTTGCCCATTTAGTTTGAGCTGGGTGGAAGTACAGACCCTCCTCGAATTACATTTGTAAGATTTGCAGAAACAGTCAGTTGCTTTATTAGAAAGCTTTTTGTGAATTATTTGACTGAATTATCATTTATGTGCTATAAAGAATATAAAAGATGAGTATATGTAGTGATTTAATTTGAGGTTGAAGAAAATGAGCAGATGAATCAAAATATAATGAAATGCAAGAATAAAGAAAATGTTTTCTATGGTACAAGTAAATCTTATAATATGCAATAAAACATTATTTTCATTTCAGCACCCCAAAATTGTCATTAGTCCCCATGATTATTCATACTTCCTCTTTGAAGCCACCAAATATCGATAACAAAGCTAACATGAGAGCTTCTAAAACAGAAGTAATGTAGTTAAATGATAGAATAAAAAGTCTAAGACAGCTGTAGAGTTGATGCAAACACTTATTCAATAAGTAATAGTTTGGGGCAAATGAATCAAAGGCTGTTACATATATTTGAATTATATAAAAAAAACATTTGCTGGTTATCTTATATCTTCTCTTTGGTCATATAGAGCATAAACCAAGCTAAGCTGACAGGAAGTCAAACACATGCAGACCTTGTAAAGCATAATGAATGTACACACAAAAGGTATTCCAGAGGGACACCAGCACATAAGTTCCCTGTTTTACTCTGCTTAGTCAGTCAACACAATAAGAATCAGCAGGTAACTTAGCGACCCAAGTCAAACACAGCTTCAGAGAGGAAAAAAAAGTGCACGCAATACATTACAACAGCAATATATGTCACCTCTGTGTTCACCTACAAAGGCCCATCATTACTGAAATGAACTGAAGCCAAACTTACCGTCCAAGCCTGTTAAAAAGAAAGAGATTGTAGCTCTTACCTGAATCTTTAGTCTCATTTGAGCGCTGGAATCAAGCTCTATTTGCGTATGTAGCAGTGTATGCTACGCGTGTGCAAAAGTGATAAAGGTGCAGAGAGAAAACACACAGAAGTGACCGAACATATCAACCGTTTGAGGGTTTCAGCCGGTGCCTCATAACTGAGGCCTATGACTAAGTTCAGAAAAGAGTAGGAGTGTGCCTTTGCCAATGTTGCCATACCAATACTGCAGGGAAAAGAGAGAAGGCAGGAATGAGGGGATGATGATTGGACTGGCATGGAGATGCCAAATATGACCAAAATAGGCAGAGTGTGTGTGGAGTGGGATTTATCTCAGTAAAGATTTACATATAGGCAAACACTCTGAGCCTAAAAGAGGTTGTGAGGGAGATCCGTATGAGTGGTTTATATGTTATGTGCGGAATGTGTGTAAATGCATTTTTGTGGTTGTGAATTATTAACTAACTGTGCTCATGAGATAGTCTGCATGACATGTGTTCACTTTTTGTTTTTATTAAACCAGGCACAATGTGAGCAGTCATTCCAGTAGAAAACAATGAAATGCAGGGACTTAAATGGGAAGTGATGACTGTTTTATTTTGCTTCATCTTCTCTGTTGTGAAAGTGTCTTGCTTTATAATTTAGTCGATCACTTTGAAGCAAAAAATGTGCACCTTTTAGAATAATACGTTTTGACAAGATGAGACTCGAAGATCCCTAAACTTTCCCCCCCATTCACACCTTCCTTTATTAGTGTAAGGGTGTGAGTAATAACTAATAACTAAAAATAGATCTTCATGATAAGAAAATAAAACAAAACCAATCAAACAAACAACTAAACAAAAACTAAAAAAAAATCAACTCAGTTTTTTCTGGTTGTTTCTGTTTGTTTATCTCTCATCAATTTTTTTCCTATTGTGCAGATTCACACCCTCACAACATGAAGAGCCCTCCCTCATTCCCTTATTATCTCTCATCCCTGCTCCTCTGTCCCACATGCATGCCTCTCTATTTATACTGTTGAGTCAGTTTGCAACTGACAGCAGTGAGTGATAAAGAAGATTGAATCATCATGTATTGGAATCACAAGCTTTCTTCTATCAATACTCTCTTAAAGGGGAAATTCTGAGTAGTAGGCTACAGGCAGTTTGTTAAAAAGTTCACAGATAAGACCAGCTACAAAGAAAATTAGACACAATCATAATCAATGTTATAAGAAGATTAAAGCAGGGAAATTTACAGAGTTCCCAGTGGAGTGTCTTCAGCATCGGCTGCAGAGAAAGAGAGATGTATCACTCCGGCAAGATGCTTGGTCTATAGGTGTCTGGTTTCAGATGGCAGACGTGCTGGGAGCACAGTGTGGAGCACAGCACAGCCAAGTGGACAACAATGGAAAACACAGAGACACAGGTGTCCTTACGACGAACCCAACGTGAGACAGATCATGTTTATTTGTGAACCTGGGTCTATGTGTACACATGTTAATACGTTGCTGTGCATGTCAGCGTGTGTTTTTACACACACCTTGTGCTTCTGCAATCTCTGTGTTTATGTAGATTATGTATTCACTTGTGTGTGTTTGTATTAGCTCTCTGATATTGATTCACTATTACTGTAGCAGCACTTAAGCAGCACTCATGCATGCTTCCCTCAGGACTCCAACACCTGCAAATGGAAATGAAGCAAGTGTTCTCTAAAATTAAAGTGAAGATTGTGAAGTGTGATACCAGTAAGAATAAAAGGCCGGCATGCTGAAAAGAAAGAATGGTGCAGTCTCGTGCAGTATCCATCCCCATTTTTCTTGAGCTTGACTTATTAGTCTCTCATTCCATTTCCTTCTTGTTCTCTCCCTTTAACTCACTGGAGGATGCTAACCCATCAGGTCCCATGGCTCCCCTCCATGGGATGATGTCATTTTAGATGACATCACCATGCAGTGTATGTGTGTTTGTGCTATGTGTATGAGACCACCTCCCCACCACCACTACCATGTCTCTCTCTCTCTCTCTCTCTCTCTCTCTCTCTTTACTCTTCCCCCTGCAGCTCTGCTTCTTTCCTCCTTGGGAAGGTGCTGCTTGACACACACCCGCTATACCCAGACCATCCAGCTCGCAGAGAGCAGGGTCAAGGAGAATGAGAGAAACAGAAATGACGTGCCAGGATGGCAAAAACACACATACATACACAAAGGAAGGAGGCGAAGTGGTGTTTATAGTGGCAGTGGTGTGATGTGAGGGAAGAAAGAGCAGCGTGGAGGTGTGGCAAGGGCTCAGGGAGGGGACGGGCTCTGAGGGCCAAGTTAGTTTAATTACACAACACTGCTGCTACTATAACACCACAAGGCCAGGCATAAACTGTCATTAAGATAAAAAAGTAGTACACAGAGGAGTGCCACAGACTGTCTGAATTCTTCTTGGCTCTATTGTTTGTTGTTAACACATTTAAATATAAGACTAAAAAGCCTGGTTCAGATTTCTGGTAAACAAATGAGTTTAAAAGGAATAAAACAAAATGAAGGGAAATTGGTCTATTTAATTTCTGCAATGAGCAAATTGTGGGTTGCATTTGATGGGAAAGCTTGGTATTTAAAAGTTCTCATTAGGAAACTTCCCTAACGGTGGATTTCTGAGTCAGGGATTCTGGGTGTAAACTATTGGCATAAAACAAATAATAAGTAATATATTGTTTATTGTTGTTTCCTAATCTGTGGAGAAAGCAAACTTTTGGTTTTCTGACTTTTTGAAATGGAATGTGGTGTTTATTGTTATGATGCCGTTCACAGCTCACAGTCAATGCTTGTCAGGAAAGTTAAATATCCCAATTTCATTCAGGATTATATGCTTAGTTTGCAGCTAGTTAGCTAAGTGTAAGGTGTAATCCATTTAGCAACCAAATTTGAAAAGTTTGCAAAATGATATTTAACCATGACTTCTTATTAATTGTCAAAAATCTCTCTAAGAAACTCGAACAAAAAACAACTCACTAATGCAGATGAGTGTTTGAAAAGTCAAGTTAGCTTTTTGTAGGAGTAACATTACGCAGAAGTGCCTTTAGGGCTGCTATGATAAGATCCTCTTAAATGATCACCAATATGATATGTCTTATATGGAATAATACTAATACTAATAATAATAAAACAGCTGCATACACAGCTTAGTGTAAACTATGACTGGATTGTAACTGCAGCATAACCATTGCCATTAATCTCATGACATTTTTAACATGTTCATAAAATAAATACTTATATATTCTAAATATGCTTTTGTGGATAGTCTTTTTCTTTAAAATTAGCATAAACTAGACTCAGTAAGAATTTCATCTTATGTGTAAAGTTATTGTGGTATTTTCTGTAATGTGTTTCAGATCATGCAATTACCAAGTCTGGGACAGTAGCTGGAAATGATCACACTGTTAACTTGGACTGCACCGTTTATATCTGTTATCACAGATTCTTCAAAGTGTCATATAGTTACATTGTATTATATTATTATTTTAGACTTTATTCCAGTTTTCTTCATATGGTGCAATTAAACCTTGAACTGGGAAATTGCAAGATCTGTACTCTTATTTGTGACTGTTAAAACTTTTGTTACTATGAAATGTGTGGTAAGTGTGGCAGGTTATATTATGAGTTTATGACTATTACTTATCATGGACGATGTTACCTGCTGAATCCAGTGGAACTCATCTTAATATGACAATGGTGATGTTAAAGCGCAGAAACTTGTCATCAACATTGAACAGCCAGGTAAAATATATAATTATGGTTGAGTTACATTTAATAGATGTTTGTATAAAAACTCAGGATTAAGAAAACATTCCACTGAATCTGAAATATTGTTTTATGGTTGTTTTTTAAGATATTGAATCAACGAGACTTCACAAAAAATACGCTTCTTAAATCCTATGACCACCAACAATGGTTTTACCACTTGGATGCCCACAAATGTATGCAAAAAACTCAGTTTGTCTCACTGTTTGATAATGATATTGATAAAGAGCATACTGGATTAAAATGTCTTTTTAACAAGGTTTACATTGGTTAATGTTGCAAATTCAATTTGCAAAATATACATTAGCACATAGTGTTTGCATAAAAAGGATACAAAGAGATGCAGCTTTAGCTTTGACTGCTGGTTACTAAAAATAAAAGCGACCTAGCACCTTTAACAAATCTCACTTCTTTTCCATTTTATATGTTGCATCCAAAAAAAACAAACAAACAAAAAACAAACCAAAAAAGGTTAATGGGAATAATAACCTACTATTTACTCATTTAATAGACTGTACCACTTTATAAAAATGTTGCTCATTCCTTTCATCCCATCAAGCTGCAACATTAGAACCACAGGTAGGTGAAATGATTCATCTTCTGTTTTGTTGTAATATTGTGCTGGAAAATTCACTTTGTGACATTACTGAAACAGTTTTGCAGACTTCTTACCTTCTCCCCTAGAGTTGCAGCTTCAGTAGGCCCAACAAAAACCTTTTTGAGAAAAGTTCAATCATCCCAAGAGCTGGGATCGAATGGCATCAGTGGGGAGAAAATCATTAGTGTTCTTTGTCTGTGCTCCATTTTGATCATAACTCCTTTGGAAGCTTTTATGGTAGACCCTGTTAAGATGCATGTGGCGTTAATGTCATGGTTGATCATTATATATTCTATAGCTGCTATGAAATATGAAGAACTTTATTGTCATTGAGCCAGAGTCCTAGCACTACTAAATTGATTTCAACGCCTTTATCAACATATTCTGATTTTTACGCAGGACAATGAAACTCTTGCAGCTACAAATAAACTCTTTATATTTCTTTAGCATGTATTGCCATGTAGGACTTAATCTTTCCAAACTAATAATTTACATGTTAACATTAGGTAGTATAGGATGTTATTGTAAAGATTCCAATTCAATTAACCATAAAGCATTGGTGACAAGCTGCACCCTTAAAATTTTACCATGACTAATTTGGAACTGAGATGTCCTCACTCACGTCTGTCATGCAAGTCCGTGTGCAGCAGAGGCACTCCCACACTAAAACACGCCTGGGTTTTATTGAGCACACTTGGCACTGTCTGAACCAATGATGTCATTCTGGTATATGTGCCAGCAAATGTGGGGAACAGCAAGCTTCTGAAATGAGAAATGGCAGGTAGAGGCATCATATAGTAGTATTGAAGTAAGCATAAAAGAAAGGTAAAGCATTTTCCATGTGTTTTTATTTGTAGACAGGACAATAGTGAAAGCTGTGGAAACTGTGTATACAAAAGCTGGTCTCAAATAACATGTTGGAAGTCTTAAAATATTGAGGCATGGTCGGAGGTTTTTGTGTGGCAGCTCTGAAGAGTTTTGATAAGTGGTTTTACTGTCTGCCAGTGAAACCTGCTGTTTTCAGCTTGGGACTCTAACATGCTGTGATTATAGCGATCAGTTTGAGGGAATAACAGACTCCATTTTTATAGTAGTGTTTGTGTGTGTGTATGCTGAGGAGGGAATTTCATTAGGAGTCCTACAGCTAGACTGTAAGGTCTTGGGCTTTGGTCATGGTGTTCACCCATCTGTCCCATGAGAACAGGCCAAGGCCCCCATCACCTCCACCTGCTTCATCCTCCAGAGGGGATTGGGACTAAATTTAGAGCTACAAGGAAACTCATTTTGACACAAGATGGGATAGAGGTTCTCCAGATTGTTGGATAACTAGGAACTTCATTTTTGTGCCAGGCATATAGGGAGGGTATTTAGAATGAGGGGTTTTTCATTGAAGGAGGATTTTTCTTATTTGTTTTCTTTGTTCTTACTTTTTTCTATTTTTTAACAAACAAATGGACAAACAAACATGGAAAAAAAATCCTCTTCAAGAGCCTCACGTGTAACATTTAAAAAAGATTTTATATTAAAGTAGGCATGTTATTGATTATAATTCTTAGCTAACTGTTAGCTTAATTACTGGTAGCAGGGTTGCTTTTAGCATGTGTTCTATGTATCTTGAAAGCTGGAACCTGAAGTAGAAAATAACATCTGGTATGTTTTCACATAGGAAAATCTGAATTTGCTCATTTTTGTGCTTACTTAGAGAGACTTCTCTAGGATTCAGATTGGGATGGATGGCATTAACACTCTGACCTGTAAGTGAGAGATTGCAGATTTACTGCAGAAGAATTTTTTATAAAACTCAACCGGGAATTGAAAAAAAAAAATCCAGGTGTCATAAATTAGAAGTTCCGCGATGTTATTGTATTTACGTGTAGAACAGGTGTTTCACTAACAGTCATGTTTACCTGGCAGATGAACTGTGCTCACTAAATTCATCTGGTTTGGTAACTGCTCAGAAGACATGCCAGACAGGACCAGGAATTGTCATCTCTTTAAATGACTGACATATTTTACTAGTTGTATTGCATAAAAAGAACCAAATTTAATCTACTTTTATCAACTTGTCTGTTTATTCATGTCAGTCTGTATGCATAAAGACTTAACATAGTAAAAATACCACAAATACTTGCACAAATGCATTAGCACTCCTGCCTTGCATGCACCTGTTATCCTATATGGCTGATCTAGCTTTCCCTTAAACAGGAGGTAAGACTTTCCACCTGTGCGTGGGAGGTGTGTGTGAGAGAGAGAGTTCATGACAGATAAAGAGGGTGATAGTAAAAGAGGAAGGAGTGCATCAGTGTTGGATGACTTGAAGGAGTTTCTTCATGTAAGCACACTCTGTTGTCATACCTCTGGCCCTCAGTTGATCTTTGTCCAACCGTCAATCCCTTGTCTCACCCAACCCATTGCCTGCCCTTCACCCCGTGGGCCAGAAATGTAGCCCTAACACTGACATGTTTTGGGTCATTTAATCTGATAGGATCTCCTGGGAGAAATTAGCATGTGCAAAAGAAAAGTCCACAGTTTTAAAAGCTCAGTGTTTCCAATTTGCCACCACATGCTTCAAATTAGCCATGTATTTACTAAGGTCAGGGACTGGGCACAGTGCCCGAGGAGGGGGGAGAGCCTGTGCAGGAGGGTAAGAGAAAGTGCAAGAGGCAAGTTAACTTAATTGGAGTCCACAGCTGTGACCACAATTATTTAATTATTTAGTTCAGAATATATAAACAAATGCACAGAAGCATAACCATTTCAGCAAATTATTGTTTACTCGGTGTAGACGTTTAATATGGTTGCAAAAACAAGCATAGCTTTTCTTAACACTCGTTAGAGTTTGTGCTTTACTGGGAGTTAAGTTTACTTTACAATTAAGGAACCATGAATGGAATACAGAAAATGAACATATTACTAATGAATTGGCATTCTAAAATATGCTGAATATGATTACATTAAAAGAATAAGAAGCTTGTTTTACTCCTAGCATGGCATAAAATGAAAATGCATGGTCTGGCTTCTGTCAGAAACCCTAAGGACTGTTATTAGTCACTTTTCCTTCTGCAGATTTGTTTTATTTGTTCTGAGGCCAAATTACATCCTTATCGCATCTGTTGTGTGTTTGCCTTGTTTATATCACGACTCGGTCTAGGTTGAGTCTTCTCAAATGTGTGTGTGGGGAGGAGTCTTAGCACGCTCTCTGTGTGCATGTGTGTGTGAGACCACACGTTTTCAGTGCGTAGTACATGTGTGCAACCAAGCCTAAAAGCATTTAAGGAGGAATGGAAGAGGGTCTGGAATCCTGGGATGACATCATTATCCATGATGTCATTTCTGCAGGGTGACTTTGCCACATGTGATCGCTTGGGTGAGGTCACACTTTCACTTCTAACTCTCTGTGATTGACAGTGAAGCAACCTGTCATGGCTACAGATTTAGCCGTGTCGAATTTAGGAGTCATTTGTCGATTAACAAAGGAAAAATATGTTTCCTTTGTGTTTTTTTAAGGGCTGCTAGAGACATGAGATTCATCTGATAACCAATTTTAAATTCTTCCACTTCTCTGATAGAAATCAGACTTGGACCTGGATTTGATCTGTTTATCAGCATCTGTTCATATATCCATGGAATACCTTCTAATGTGAGAATTAATATAAATGCATTTAAGCTGATTTTTTTTTTTTTTTTTTTTTTTTTTTTTAACCTGTCTTGTCCAGCATTGTTGCAGGAAGAATGATTGTCTGGCTGCTGTTTGGTGCCGGGCAAATTTACTCTATCAAGTAGGGATTTATACTGCATGTATAAAG
>JBAMHX010000014.1:9874891-9898375 GCA_037177515.1 Pseudomugil tenellus | reverse complement strand
GAATGAATGAATGAATGAATGAATGAATGAATGAATGAATGAATGAATGAATGAATGAATGAATGAATGAATGAATAATCTAGGCATCCCGATTGTGTAATAAATAAAAAGTGTTCAGGAAAACCTGCTACTTTTCTGATGAGAACTAAATGTCGCTTTGTGTCTTAAAATGTTGGTTTGTTTTATGTTTGCTGTTAAGTTTTGCTCATCAGGGTCATCATGCTTCAGATTTTAGTTTGATGGCCCTGTGTAGTTTAATAAAAAAGATAATCTGTATATCAGATTAAATAGTCTTAAATGAAACAGTGTCCAACTGTTACAGCTTTGGCTCTATTTTCACATTTATTGTACATTTCAATTAATCTGTTAATTGTTAATGTTGCTTAACTGGGGTTGGGTCATGGGAACTGCAGCTCCAACAGGGATGCCCAGACTTTCCCCTCCAGTGCTTCTAGCTCATCCAGGGAGGATTCAGAGACGTTCCCAGGTCAGCAGAGAGACACAAAAAGGGAGGGCCGGTGTCATCCTTTTGGGCTGAGTCCGACTGTGCCCCCCAGGTGAAGGAATGCCACCAGACGCTAGCCTTCATGTTTCATTTCCAAGCCTGGCTTTGGAAGGAGGTTTTTATAATCCACCTTTGACTTTGAATCTTTGAATCTATTGATATGCATAATCTGAGTCATGCTGTTTATATAGAATGAATACAAATAATGTGTCAAAATAATTGGTTGAGGTTAATGAGATATTGGAGAAATATATTTAATTGAGAGTATGTTTCACAGGATCAACTTAAAAATGTTTATCTGCTTAAAAAATCTAATTATCATGTATGTTTTTCAAAAATTACAATTAGAAAATGTAAAAGGCTTTATTAATCTTTATTAAGCATTTTTAGTGTTCGCACACAGGCGGAGAGGCAAAGCACATTAATCCAAAGGCCTCACACAGAGCATCCATTGCTGGGAAAAAAGACTCACCATCTTGTGCAACAAGAGAGGGGAAAAACGAGTAAGACTTTACGGGAAGAAATATTTCCCCTGTGAGAGAACTGGCAGACCCTACATGAGTGTGTGTGTGTGTGTGCATGAAGTATGTGTGCTTCAACATGAATTTTGCTAACATGCATCAGTGAATATCATTGCAGTGATTCCTGCATTCCCAGCATTCTTTCCCGAGCATTTCCAGGCAGCGTTAGGCTTACTGTTCCCCAGCTCTGACATCACAAGGGGGTTCCACTGCCTTTTACATTCTTCCTCTCGCTCTCTCACAATCCCACCCATATTTGGAAGTGAGAGGAAGGGAATCCCTGTTGATGACTCAAAGGCTTTTGTTGCAGTGGGAAACTCTCCGCACATCTGTTTTCATCTGTTTGAATGTCTGAGGACATCAATGTGTGCATTGCAAACTTGATGTGAAAACTTAGTTTGGAACTCAAAATAGTCATTTGCTTAAACAGCAGTGTAGGATGAAAGCCTGTGCCTGTATCTGCACAGGAAATGCTGCACCCCAAGTGATGTTGTCTTTTTATATAACCTGCAACCACAGCAGATAAAAAAAATGACCTTTTCTTTTTATAAATCCTCAAGTCAGAAGAGGAAGAGAGTAAAATTACAGCCTCTGTAATGCATGTGGAACTGATATAAATGCTCCAGGCTGAGTCGATATTGCAAGCTGTAACCAGTCACCCTGCACTGGACCATCACAAATGAGGCCATGACAATAGATAGAACTTCTGGCTGTTCAATGTGCTCAGCAGAGTGTGACTGACCATCTACAGCCTTTGTACTGCAGAAAATCTCCGAAGAGGTTTATTGGAATCACCTAAATTTTTTTTAAAGAAAAAAACAGCTAAAACGTGGGGAAGGAAAGAAAGCTTGTGGATTGGCTGGTGAGAATGGTCATGTCTTCTTCTGTGTTCCCTTTGTCGGATGCACGATTGATGAGAATTGTGGTGTTAGGTTTGGGAGAGGATAAAGATGTCTCAGACTGGGGGTCCAAAGCCATATCAAGACCTAAAATCAGATCCACTTTGTTCTTGTCTGCGTGCTTGTGACAGAGCACTTGGCTCTCCAGGGTTGTCTATGGTCTAGTGTATCAGAAAGGCCGCTGTTGTTCTGCCTGGCATCCAGAAACACAGACATTCCCTGAAGCAGCCCAAAAATGAAAGAAAGGCTTTCAAGGAATATTCTGTTTAGCTGCTCAGACTGTGGTGTATGATACTCCCGGGATCAAAAAACAAGTAATTCACAGACAATATCTCACCCACGCTCTCTTTGCCACAGACTACAGCAACATAAATCTAACTGATTTGAAGGAGGAGCTGAGGCAGCTTTCAAAGGGTTTAAAACATGTATTGCTCAAATCTGGGCAAATAGGCTTTTAAGAAAAAGTACTTTTACACAGACAACAAGAAATGAAAAAAACAAACAAAAAACAAACAAAAAAAAATTATCTGGGACACCTTACATGAAAATGAGAAAGTCAGGGAAACATTAAACTGTAAGTCACTGTGTTTCCTCTGCATCATGGTGCTTTCTGCAGAGACACTGTATGGTGATGTTTGAAAATCTCAGTCACTCAGCACACAAATCCATCCCTTCCTCATTATCAAAAGGAGATAAATAAAAACCTGTTAATGGTCTATGGTGTGCATCATCCCCAAAAAGGGAAATAAACAGCTAAAAAAAGCTATGCATACATATCAGTTTGACAAAATGATGACACAACTTCCACCAAATTAGAGCTGAAAACACACAAACATCCCACACATCCATAATTTGAGCATGCACATAAGCAGTGCAGGAGGAGGGGAAAAAAACACAACAACAACAAATGAGTCAGTGAAAACCAACTGGGACACACAGTGTAACATCCTGAGAGAGAGTGAGAGATGCCATGCTCTTATTGAAGCACAGATGGATCCCTCAATCTGTTATGAGCCACAGTGCCAAAGGACAACTCGCTACCAAACATCTTGCACCTGAGAGCTGAGATCTCAAACCCAAACCATTAAAGACATATCAGTTAAGTGATTGGAAGAGAAACGTGACCTAAATGAGTCAATGGATTGAAATTTTTGTAGTTCTTGAGTGACCTCTATCGACCATACAGGGAATCTACACAGTGACGTGACGTCAGTACGGGACATACCACTGTATGAAAAACATGGGTGAAAACGTTAAATAAGAAGTGGGGAAACTAAATGGTTTTCACATTCTTGAGTACTTCTTCAGTGCAAATGTAATATAAAATATATTATCTTTTAATAATGTGAATAAAATGAGTTGTTTGGGATTAAATGGAGAAATATTTTATTTGGTCAGGCAGCAGGAAGTAGACCCAGAGAGGCGCGTTTTCTGAGCTCATGTTGGGCAGAAATAATAAGATTGTTTTGCTAAAGGTTAGCAAAAGGTACAAGTAAAACGCATTAGGCTCTCTGCGGAATCAAAACAAAGCTGAAGAAACAGTCTCTGTTGGTATTAATTGAACAACATGACCTCCAAAAAGAAGCGAACGCCAAACACAGGGAATGAAAGTTGGGTTGTTATCGCTGCAAGTAAGTCAGTCAGTGCTAACTATGCTAACCAGCTGCGTGGCTGCTGAGACTACAAGCTCAAGCTTGCAGCTACAAGACTTTGACAATATTAATCATTAACTTGTCCAAACTAATATTATTCTTAGCTTCAATACATAATGGGAGTCATTTAACCCGAACAATACTAAAGGAAGAGAAACTTCATATTTTTAATTGTAATATTACCAAGCAGTTGAGTGTGCTGTAGAAATATAGAGCAGTATACTCTGAATACTCCATAGGTTATACAATTGTTTTGTGTATTTGATTACTTTTCGACCTATTGTAACTTTTTTTCTTTTGTCCATAGACTCGGTCACAAACTCACAGAATGGCAACAGTGATCCAGCTTTTATAAGACTGAGGAATCCTTCAACAGGTGTAACTTCACTTTTAACCACACATCTTAATCTGCATCTATTACTTTATTAAGTTGTAATTTATGATATTTTATAAGCAAATTTATTGTTCTCAAAACAGGGATTTAAATGCTTAAATTAAACCTTAGACACATGTTTGTGCTTTCTCTTAGTAAGGATCACCAAAACAACTTTTGATGGCTGCTCTGCATGTCATTACTGTGTGGTTTTGAGTAGCGTGTACTGATACAGATTAGTTTAATTTTCATGGTAAAACAGTGGGTATTTCTAAAAACATTTTAACATGCATTTTAAGAATAGAATTCCTGAACTATTTTGGTTTTCAGTGCTGGTTTTGGATCATATCAAAGATTCTCTAGAATGCCACGATAATGGTATTAAACTATATCAATTCTCCCAATAAGGCAAAGATGGAAGTATTATCATTATGTTCATGGATAATAATGCATTATAAGTGGCTGTAGCTTCACTTCAGTCTTGTTCATATAGTGTCTTAAGGTGCTTCTTTTTTAAAAAAATAATTTTCAGTCTTTCAAACAGTTTTCATGCAGCAGTAAAGACAAACCAGAATCTAAACATTGCAAGTTCCTGCATGTTTCACATGGATTTTCCCAGCAGTCTATTTCAATATTTGGACCTGTGGTTGCAGAAGTGAAAGTAACATGGTTCCCTTTTTATCGCTGCTGCAGATGGAGCTTCGTTGTATCTGCTGGGAAGTGGTGATGTACAACTGTTTGAGGTCAAAGCATTCGAAGAAGATTTTCACTCCTGGTTTGTTGGACAAACTGTACAGAGAGGTGGGTCTTGTTTTGTACGATATAATCAGCTCTCAGTTACTTTAAGCACATATTCTGGACCATATTCCTTTCATTTAGCTGTAAATACTCTTACATAATGTTTGTTGAATGCAAAATAGCCATGCACACATAATTTGTAGCTGCTGAGTGGAAATCCCCCTATAAAAACAGAAATAAATAATGATTAACTCTGTTATTTCTCTATGTACTGAGCCGGTTACAAGCTAATCATGAGGGCTGTAAATAAGTAGCAAACTGTAGCAATGTTGTTTCTTATCTAAAATGAATAAATAAAGCCAGTGTTAACTTTGAACATTATTGTCATATAGGTACACTTATGAATATTTTAATGTCTTGCCACTGACTTTGTGTTAGTCTGATGTGTTTTTGGTATGCTTCTTTTTCTTCAAACAGATGGCAGACTTATGTTTGTGACACCAATGGATCCTCTTTATTTAATTTTGCCATATTTGATTAAATCTGGCAGAGAGGTAAGGAGCAGTTCTCACTTCTTCCACTGTGTGAAAAACAGTTAATATTCGTAGAATATTTATCCAAAAACAGTCTCTACTGAATTGATGGGGCAGAGTGGAAACTGTCATTACACTGCATGTAAACAAAATGAATCAAAATATCTCAACACATACTTAAAAAAACAGGTAAAGTTGACATTCTCCAGCTTCATTAAACTTTGAAAGAAGGGCTGAATGAGACATTTTGACAGATGAATATAATGCAAACTCCATACAGTAGCGAAGTCCAGTCCCTGAAGTGTGCTATCCTGCAACTTTAAGATCCAACCCTACTCCACCACAGCTGGATCTAAAGGACTTTGTAAAGCTGAATGACATGGAGATGAGGAAATTTAGCCATTTTATTCAGGTGTGTTGGAGAACGGTTTAATCTAAAAGTTGCAGGATATTAGATCTTGAGGACCAGGCTGCCGTACAGAAAGGCTACTGTTTGAACCCGTCCACAGCTGAGACTTGACCAGCGACCTTCTTGCTGTGTAGCCATGGTAACTACTACACCACTGTGCAGCCATACGTGTGGCTGCATACGTACATACACCGTGGCTGTAATATTCTATAATAAAATGCTTGTCAAGTGACATAAAAAGGCACAGTACTGTAGCGTGTGGAGTATTGTAGAAATCTGAGAACTGTGCTGTAACTTCACCTGTCCTGAGTAGTCCAGTCTTTATTTGCTCCGCACGTTTGTTATCTCGAAACCTGTTTGGCTGAATCCATGTTTATTAAAGCCTGTTACATATTTCACAAGAAGAATTTTTTCATGTTGTTGAGGCAATGAGAAATGGGTAAAGGCTTGCAACCAACAGCTTGTTCTCAAGGCATCAGCCGAGCAGAACTTTTGTTTTCAAGGGGAATCTGAGAAGTATTGCGTAACTGGTTGGACATTTGAGCAGGAGTGGACAGTAGCCGCCTCCGCGTTTTTGTTGATGAAGTTAAACAAAATATTTTAGTAAAACAGCTGAAGAGAATGGTGAAAAAGTATGTAAATGTTTACAAGATGTGGTATTTAGAGATACTGATGCAGTCTCATGCACAAATTGCTCCAATCTGAAGTAACCAGGTTCATTGTGTATGAAAGCACAGGCCTCCCCTGCAGTAATCCAGGCTTTTCATGGGGCATGGATTGACAATTTGTTCTCACTTCTCATGTAACAAGCTTAAGGTTGATGTTGGTTTGCTGCAGATTCAAGGTTGAAATATTCAGCCACAGTGTTGACAACTTAATGTTTCCTAATAAAGAAGGCTGGACACAAAAATTCTACTTTTGAGTTATTTGTTGGGTAAAATGTCTTGTGTTTACTCAGGAAGAGGCAGCTTCTCTTTAAATAACTGCTTTGCATGTTAATACGACCTAAGTAACATATTCAATATTTTACCTTTTTCTTAATATTCTGCTCAGGAGAAGTTCCAGCCTGTGGCTCAAGTTGTTATGGACGAAGAATTCCCTGCTTGTTCAAGGCTTCTCAGCTGCACACGGTCCCTTGCCTCTTTGCACCACATTGCAGATGAAAAAGGTGATGTTTGTATGTGTTGGTTTGAGTCTGTTGCAAGGTTTGAGCTTCTTATTTGACTTAAATGTTGTGATTCGCACTTCCAGAGGTGGGAAGCCAGAAGTTTCATCGATACAATCAAGAGCGGACTATGAACTGGTTAAAGAAAAAGGTGAAGACCGTGAACCTAAGCTGTAGAACTGCACAAAATATTTAAGTAAACGTGTGATTTCATATATAACTTTTACTGTAGGTGGAGAGGACGGTTGTTGCTCTGAAGAAGAAAAACATCTCTGTTGGGGAAGGAGTGAAATCTACAACATATATTACAGTCAAGTCCAAGTCAAATGAGGGTTAACCAGACTTCCTAAAAGCTTCATGTTCCAGACAACAACTTGTTCATTTTATTTTTAAACCGAGCATTTGAAAACTAACCTTTGAGCAGATATGGATATAAACCAGTAGATGGCAGTAGTGATGCATAGTTGTTTGTGTATGTCACTAAGACAGGTCCTCAAATTTTCTTTGCAATTTAAATCACTCAGCTATTCAAATAATTGAGGTTTATGGTAATTACCACTTACTTTTTCTTCTCTTATGATACAGAGGACTACCTACGCTATGCACATGGTCTGATATCTGAGTACATCAGTGAGGACCTGAGCAAAGCCCTCCTCAAACACTTGGGGTAATTGAATCAAAACATTACTATTGGTTAAAGTTACATCAACATTTTTGATCAAACACACTTATTTTTTTTACACTGTACAGGTTACCAGAGCTGACAAGTCCAAAAGAGACGGAGCCTCCTTCCAAGGTAAGTAATCATTCATGTAAAACATGGATGTGACACTCTCAGTTCTGCATTTCACTGCAGCTGCCGTGCACTTTTTTACATCGGCTTCCTCTTCCCTCTAACATGACCTGTGCTTTTGTGGAGTGTTCCTCCTCGGTCACTGCTTGTGTGGTGTAACCGTAGTTTTAAGGGCTGTAGTGTGAGATCAGTACAGCTGGGAGTGGTATTCCTGTGGTGTTCTATGTTATGAAAAGCATCTCTTACTTCCTCGTTTGGCAGAAGCGGAAACTTTCAGACAAGCCGGTGGAGGCAGGAGAAGACTACACCAAATTCAACAGTGCAGACTTTGAGCGGAAAGTGAGTGTATTTGGCGCAGTCCGCCTTGAACGGATGAAAACCTTATTGAAGGACCCAGTGACCAGACTGTATTAGATTCACTTGTGGCTAAAGCAGTCTACTATTTTTGTTTTTCTGTTTAAGTCTTTCCAGTCGTTGTCTCTGTTGCCTACAGCTTTCTTTAAGCTTTGTTTGTAGATAATAGACATGTGTCAGTGGGGCTTACCTTGTGGAAACACGGTTTTTCTCATATCGAATTGAACACCATTATAGATAATGAATTCTCTGCTGTCTCTGCACAAGGCCATTGAGTTTTATTGATTTTTTTCCTTTTACACTTATTTCAGCCACCCAAGAAAATGACAGCTGCTCAGAAAACTCTGGCAAAGGTTGACAAGACTGGAATGAAGCCAATGTCATCCTTCTTCAGTCCGAAGGTCAAAGCCGGGAAAAAATAAATATTGTGTAGGTTGTGTTTTTTTTTTTGTAAGCAAAATATTTCTAATAAAAAAAACGATGAAATGTAGTGGAAATGTTATTTCAAATTAGCCTTTTGAAATAAGCTGTATATAGAATACAATTTTAGTTACATTTTAACTGATATTTACGCTTTTTGTTTCAGTAAACGTGGAATATGTCTTCCACTAGCACCAAAGTCACATATATTTCTTGTTTTTTATCCAATAGTTGTAACTGCACTTTGTATGTTTTCTCACTAAGCACTAAATTAAACAAATTTTGTTTTATTGCGTCATAAATATTAGAGACAGGGACCTTTTTAAAACCAGATAAATCTGCATTGCTGATTACCATAAATGTCTTTAACTTTTTATATTGACTGTTGGAAATTCAAGACTTTTTCAGCTTTCTCTGTTTCGGAGCTATTCAGACAGCGCCGGCCTTGGACTTTGCCTTATTGAGCGCTGCTCTTGAACGTAGCAGGCATTCCTGTTGCTGTCTTTGACTTTGAGCTTGAAAGGAGCCATTGTTTCATTTTCTAGTTGGATTTGATACCTGGAAGAAGTGCACACACTCGGTTTCTGAACTTTACCCCATAATCAGCCAAAATTCTATTCTGTTACAATATTGAACGCATCTCTTATTTACTTCAGTTAAAAAAGGAAGCTTTAAAAAAAAAAAATCTATGAACAGCTTGGTCAAAGTAATCTTGAAATGTCAGAAGGAACTGAAGATCTTTAAAAAAGCATTTTAATTAAATTCAGACCATTTCACAAACCATCTGAGTTATAATACCCTTGGTATATTGAACCCATGTACAGTATAGCTGATATCACAAGCACAAGCAATCAGCTTTTTTTGTATGGAGGCAATGAGATGTTGCAGCATTGGAAAAAAAGAATAAAACAGCGTAAACCCATAGATGCTTCAGTTTATAGTCTTATGGTTTGTTTACGCTGGCTGATTGTCACAGTGCAGTAGAAGATTAAATGTTAATGGTTATTAAAAACACATATATTTTGTAACCATAATTCTCATTTGAAGATTTTATGCACTTTTTTTACCTTTTAAATTGTAAAAGTAATTTCAGCTTTAATTAATTTTCAGAAATATTTTAAGCTAAGCAAACAAATGAAGTTGAGGTCTGTTATCGTTGCGGCAGTGCTGCTAGTTTCAAATGTCTATCAGGCTTCACTGCTTTTTTAATCTGGGCTTGAAGCGCAGGGTCTGGAACGCACTTTCCACCACTTTGGGCAGATGGATTGGGTTCCTCTGAAGTCTCAGTCTGCTGCACACCGACCCGCTCTGGGTTTTATTCTTTGGGGCACTTTGATTGGCACAGTGGTGAACGTCTCCCGGTTTGGAATCATCTCTGACTCGAGGAACTCTCAACACCCAGTTGGAGTGCAGGTCATGCTCAGCAGAGCTGGAGGCCACTGTTGGACAAACAGACAGCAAGAAGCTGAGATGAGGCTGAAAGTGGAAGATGGTCTTTACGTGTGAGATCTGAGATGACACTGACTCTATAATAACCTGCCAATAGTTTGGTTCACAAAATATTTGGCATGTATGCATTTGTACCATGTTTTTTTCTTAGTGTTTTGCCCCCCTTATCTGTACTGTAATAATGGTGGAGATCAGAGGTGTCCAGCTCCAGATGTTTCCCTCTCTAGCGCATACATGTAAAATGACTCTCCTCAGCAGCTTGTCAAATGCTTCCCAAGAATGCTGACTCATTAATCTGATTCTGGTTTGCTGGAACAAGAAAAATCCAAAACCTGCAGGATAGCAGCCCTCAAGGATCGGCTTTCAACACCCTGTAGCAGACCAAATGTCAGAAACGGTGATCCCACTGAGTGGTAAAAGACACCTATACAACCAAAAGCACTGGAACCCTTCAGAAAACACAGCAACCAAACAAAAAAGAAAGACATTTCATTAAATTATATTTTAGCAGTAATGCTGGCTTTCTATTTACAAGGAAACAAAAAGGAACAAAAAGTCTTTTTTTTGTCTTTTCTTTTAAGTTCTTTTTCCTGAAACATTGCTGTTTTATCAAATGGCTTCTCCTCTCAGAGCCATAAACTATCACCAGCAACTTTGACTCCATGAGTAAACAAAGCGGGGTTGTCAGGTTTTTTATTATATTGTCATGTAGCAGGTGCTTTTCTCCAAAGTGACTTACATCTTTTTAAGGATTTTAGGGAAACAATGCAAAAAAAAAAAAAAAAAGTGCATGAATATTTTAAATGAGTCCAGCTCTTATGCTGAAATGCATAACACATTTTTTAGGTATTCTTAAAACTTAAAATACAGTAAAATCCTAAGAAAAGAGATTTAATGAGATGAAGTTACTGTTATGGAAATAAATTGCCTGAAATAGCATTTATATCTCCCGCATTGTGTACAGAGGTCTAATTATCACACAGTTAAGTGACTATATTCACCAAAGGTATGCCAGTTCTGTTCTGTGGCCTTGATACACACATTACCAGGCTTATGCATAAATAAAGTTTTAATTTTCCATTGTAAGTTAATATTTTCAACAAAACCTGCGCAAACTTTGTTCTTAATGTTTATGCAAATTGTATTTAAGTTTGCCAAAGATGCATTTTTTAAAAAAATAACCTAATGGATGGTATTGTTTCTCAGGGCTCTTCGAATCACTGAGATCGATCTCAGATATCTGTGATAATTACTTTGCCAGCTAAATAAATAAATAAAAAAAACTATTTAAGAACACTATTCCACATTATTAAACAGACCATCATGTTCAAGCAATATGAGAAAGAAAAAGAACCTTTCTGTGACTGAAAAGTGAAATAGTTAAATGCTGTGGATAAAATATATGAAACCTTGGATATTTAACAAACATACAGTAAGTGTGATCATTGTACTATTAAGAGATTTGTGGCTGATTCATAGCATGCAGGTTTGTACGGATAAAGGCACAATGAGGAAGGTTTTTGCCAGACAAATCCATTGGATTAAGAGTCAGCTGTTAAAATGACAAAGCAGCAAGAAGGTATTTAATCTGCTGTTTCCTCCGAAATCCTGCAAACATCAAGATGGAGAATTCGCGAGAGGTTTGCAGTGATGCATGAAGCCTCTATTTGCCCCTAAACAACGTTCACAAGCAGCAATGGCTTGAGGGGACCCAGAAATACAGTAAGACTTGTTCTCAAACCGTTTTGTTCACTGATGAGCTCCGTGCAACCTTTGACTGTCCAGATAAACAGTTGGAGGATGGATATCATGTGTCAACAAGGCTGCGACGTCAGCCAGGAGGTGACAGGAATCATGGGGACACCTGATTGGTCCCTGAACGTGAGAAAATGACCTCTGAAAAGTATGTGGCGTTTCTCAATGACCACATTCTTCCATGGTAAAAAAAAAAGAAGAACTGTGCTTTCCGTAATACGCTTGGTCTCATGCTGCAAGGAAAATCTCTGCATCACTGGCTGCATGGTTTCATCCTTCCCTAACGTCAACTCTGTTGAGAACCTTTGGAGCATCCTCAAGCAAAAGGATCTATGAGGGTGGAAGACAGTTCACCTCCAAGCTACAGCTCTGGGATGTTTTTCTGACATCCTGCAAATAAATTCAAGCAGAAACTCTCCAAAAACTTCAATTCTTCAAAAAAATCCAACAGATGCAAGAACTGTGTAGCTGCTGTCAAATAATAGGCTTAAGGTAAAAAGTAACCTGACCTGCTAAGATGTTTTTCACTGGATTAGATTTGGATTTCAATAAATATGAGCTCCGGATTCTGCAAACTCAACAACTTTTTTCAATTCTTACAGTCGTTAAAATGTTTTGACTTGAAAATTATGTGACTGTCATTTGCATAAACTATAAAGGGGAATCTCATTTGCATAATAACTTGAAACACAGTGTTAAAAAAGATATAGACACACCAACTCCTACAACAATGCATGTAATTTATAGCAGATCTGGTGCCTTTTTAAGCATCTCATCAGCAGGGTGTCCAGTAACTACTGCTAATAGAGTACATTTCCATTCTACTAAGTTGATGATTTAAATATTAGGAATATTAATCAAGCATGGTATGTGTACAAATGGATAATATGTCAAAAAGAGTGCACACATCTGTGTGTGCATCAATGATGCATAAAAACACATACGTTGTGTTTGAAGGAAGATGCTAAAGTCTAATTTCAGCTCCTTTTATGTGATCAAGAAGCAGTCAGATTCAGGTGTGCTGCCGCAGGAAATATAAATATATAAACTCTGCAAGACTGCAGACTCAAGGATAGACTTTAAACACACCCCATGTCAGTAAAATAAAAGCCAATGATTTTTAGTTACACCTGTATGTATTTGCAGTATACTGCTTTGCTATTATGAAGATTATATTAAATGTGTTTTATCTATCAAGACATATTGTATTTGATGTTTATTAGGTTTGTATTTGTAAAAACAGAATTCAAAACTGCTTCTGACTTGAGTCAAATAAAGAAAAGGGGTATGAATATAATGATGTTGTTATTTAAATGTTTGCTTTTATTATTAATATAATAGTAATATTAAAACAAGTAAGGCAAAATATCAGTCATAAAAGCAATCTTAGACACGCAAGAACATTTCTTACATGTTATGTTTATTTCCCAGGACTGTAAACAAATGACTTTTAAACTCACCAATAAAATCCACATCTGCGTGACCATCATCCATGTAAGGTTTGCGTTGAGGTTCACTGTCACAGCTGGCAATGACTTCATCCAGGAACTGCAAGGTGTCCTCCTCGTTGCTGACCGGAGCTGTTGACAGTTTGGTTCTTGATGTCTGAAGTTAAAATGGAAAAATATTTGCCTTTGACACGTCCATCCGTGTGCTGAGGGAAGGAGTAATGTGAGCTTACCGGTTCTTTGTTCTTATTAGGAGGTTGAGGTGCAGGTTTCTTCTTTGAAGACACAGTGGCCTTGGCATCGTTGCTTTTTAAGTCACTCACGCTCCTTGTGTACTGCCTTCTCAGAGCCACGAGCTCTTCCAGATACTCGAGGCAGTTCTGATTCTGCGTGTATAGCCATATTCTGTCCTCTTGTCTTTGATAGTAGTACAAAGTTGACTGGATGCTCACTGTACTCTTGCTGCGTTTTAAAGTTGAGCCCTCTGCTGTCTGACTTTTCTCTCCCACCACGAGCATGGACGTGCTGCGGACCAGCCTGACTGTACAGGCTTTGTGGTAGTCCTCTCCATGAAACCCACCACCTGCATCTCGCCCTCTGTGTCCTTGATGGTTTGGACGGAACACATTATTAATCTTCCTGAACATTACTCTAAACTGAATATGTCATAGTTTCAAACTTTTCTCTTAGATTTCTAAATATGTGAGCGGCATCCATTCCATATTTCCTTTAAACAGACTGACCGTTCGCTGTCCAGGGTGCTGAAGTTTCCAAAATGCTACTCAAAAGCAGATCTGGAACAGGTGTCCAACCTAGAGACCAGTATTTCTCTAATGTTATGAGATGTTGCTCAGCAACAGGCTGGTAACTCTATACCATTTGCTGTAATGATACTGATCAGCAGTCTTGTCAGGTATCTTAACCAGCAGGAGACCAAGGAAACAAAATTAACAACCAACCCAGCTGGAAGTTAAGATGTAGCTGTAGATCCAACAAAATATAAATATGTGTGCCATATCGAACAAAATGGGTTAAATATATAGTTTATTAGCGTATATATTGGCTGGTTAATTATTTGGAGGTAAATATAAAATCACATTAATACCAAAATAATAAATTCAGCGTATAATTGGGTTGGAAATTGCAACAAACTGAAGAGTTTAACTGATGCCGACTCATGTCTAAGGTTTCCTTGCTTAATTAATAATAAGCCATTTTCTCTCTGGTTTCATGAGCTGCCATTATCGGGCTCCGTTGTCCTAAGAGTAGGAAGCTGAATGAAAAGGGTCCCATCTGAAGTGAGCCAGACATGCAGACAGGAGCTTTCATGTTGGAGAATATCCTGGCCTTAAAGAAAGCCTGAAAGTTTCCACCACTTTCACCTTACTGCTGATTCAGTCAGCTTTGCTTTGAAAAGGGAGGCAAACACAAGTGTGTGTGCAGGAAAGAAGCTAAAAGCAAACAAGGAGAAAGATGACACAAATGGCTGGTGTACGTTTCATGGAGGAATTAATGACAATAACTGAGTTTGAAGTTACATTTCTTTAACAAAAAGGAATAAAGCTTCAAGCTGTACATATAAATTATTCCAATTTAATGCTACATTCTCACATAAATTACTACAGGTGGTCACCTTTTATAAAACAAAAAGAGGAATTAGAAGAATCACTTTCTGTTTACTGATGTTTTAAAAAGAAATAATGTTACAAATGACTCTCTTCTCTTGTTTTCCTCTGTTTCTTTTACCTAGAAATGAAACAGCGGTGGTTTCCATTACAGGTTATTTGCATTATTCAGTGTCATTTTTTTTAAAAAATGACAATGCTTGGGCAAATATGTCAGAATTAAATTGTAATGTAGATACAAATGATATATTTAAGGAAAATACATCAACCTTTCTGCAACAAATTTATGGATACAACAGATGTTCAGGACAGTTCAGCTGTTACATCAAAGTTGCAGAAATGGGTGAAAAAAAATTCACACTTCCTCTTTGGCTTGTATAAGCAAACACATCTGCACTCCTGAATAATGCACCTCGACTGCTGGTAGAAAATTATGCATTTTTGAGCAGCCTGAGCGGTGAACGGATGTGGAGACTGTAACTCTGGTCCAAGGTAGGAAGATGTCTATATTAATGCTAAAAAGGCTTGAGAAGGCAGTTTAGGATCTCCTGTTGTATGTTAAATTTGGCTTTTTTCCTTTACAGTTTAGCATTTACACAAAATAATAATCTGAATATGACTCTTAATCAACTTTTACAGAAATTTTACAACATTATTGTGTCTTCACACTGTGACTTCCTGTTAAAGAGACTTTTTTTTCTTTTAATCATACAGTTTTTTTTAGTTAACAGTAGTTTGGGACTTTTTAACCCTTTAACTTCCACATTAAAAAAAAATGCAGAGAAAAATGTTTCTCTGCATTTTTCTGTTTGTGTTTGACAAAAATAATCAGAACGTTTTCTTGGCAAAATGTTGAGATGTTAATAACAAACTCAGTAATGTGAAACAGTTAATTTGAGTTTTACATACACACAGTTCTCACACAGCAGCACACAGTTACTCTACACAAAACAGAGTGATGGCGACTGCTCAGGCAGGTTTATTTTCACAATTTGTTAAAAAACATAATCACTGCAGATCTACCTCTACTGCATTTAAATGAAAAAATAATAGTTTAGCGATTCATAGGTTACTGACCCTGCTCGCATCTAAGTATTTGGTCTTTCTTTCAGCCATGCTTTGTGAGGGCAGATTGCTAAGCATGACCTATGGGGACATGGAGGAATTGGACTCCCTCCCTCCTCAAACACCTTCCACACATAATCCACCTATAGACACCTTTGCACCAGGATCCAGCAGACCTGCTCCACTCCCTCATCACAGCTCCATGGAGCTCACAGATGGCTCAGACAACATGAGTTCTTCGCTGGAGTTGTATATTTCTCCCTTGCAGTCCTTAAATCTCCTTGGAGCGTTTACAGGCAGACAGATCTCTCCAGAGATAAAGATCCCAGCTCAGGCTTGCTCAGATGGTGACACCCCTTTTTTGGTTCCCTCATTCTGCAACAGCATTTGTAAAAACTACAGTGACCTCCATATTGGGGGTGACCAGGTGTTGCCTCTGTCAGCCAATGAGGGAGAACTGCGGGTGTGTACCGAAGTGGAGGCTGTGGGTCCTTTTCTCCAATCCTGTGACGTTCCACCTGCCGTGGAGGATTCCCCCCCAGAGCAAGAATCTCAGAGCAGCCTGCTATATCCACTGAGCAGAGGTTTGAATAACTGGAGACAGGGGAGTGGCCGTGATCGGAGCTTTTTGTTTCAGGAGCGAGAACGTCCGTTCTCAAACTCTTTTTTGAATCACTACCTAGAGCAAAAGCTTTTGGATTTATACCAGCAATATATGATGGAGAACATGGCAAGAGAAGCAACGCCAGGTTCAGATTCTGAAGCTGGTGACATTTGCCTTCTGCTTGGCTCAGAGCTGGTTCTGACCAGCCTTGATCAGATCACTCTGCAGCTCAGTCGAGATGGCAACCTGGAGGCCAGCCTGGCTAAAGACATGGTCCTGAGCTGCCTGCTGCGGGTGGCTGGTGACATGCAGTCAAGCGAGATCAGCACTCCCTTCCTGCAAATTTCAAATGAAACACCAAGAGAGCCTCTCACAGAGAATAAAGAGACATAATCTGGGGGTCAAGGAACACTCTTCCAATTCAGCCTTTCATTTTTGTTTTGCACGAAAAAGATGTTACTGTTGACATTGTGTTTCTTTCTCTTCTTTTTAAAGCAAGCTCTATGTGGCACATTTAATTACATGCAACCGGGCTGTAATTACACATCACACTGACAGGCATTCAGTGCTGGAATATGCGTTGTTTTTGTTAAGTATTCACCCAGAGAAGGACAATAAACAAGAACTGAAAACAGAAACTAGCATTTCCCTTTTTTTGTCCCCAGAGAACATTCATCTCAGACAATGAAATGCATCAAAAACACCATGCTGCTGCTTTATATATTGCTAAGTAGACCTATTAATAAATATCAACATTGGATATAATTTATTTATCCGTTAGATGTGTTGCTTTGTGAAGCCAAGTGCATCATGGCTTTACTATTTAATTTGTGCTGTAAAATTCAACCTCATTTAAAATGTTTTGCTTTCTTGCTTTCCTTGGCCTTCACTGTGCAGAATAAAGTACAATTGTTTGAAAAAAATGATGCAGTAAACAAACAAACAAAGAAAAACACAAAAACACCATCTGGTCTCGGCAAAGATCATATTTTAAGTTACAAAAGCATTCAGAGAGTGCAGACATTTGTCAAGAAGCTCCTATCGACCCACATTGTGAAGAGTCCTTTTAAAAATTCTTGTGTCCACAATTCCTTCCAGATCCGTCCTAAAATGTAATGGAGTCTAAGTTAGACGAAAACCCATTCTCAGGAAAGAAATGACAAAAATTCAGCCAGTACTTTGTGCACTATGTTGTGAAAAAAGAACAAACACAAGAAAAAAGAATCATCTCCTCAGTGGAGGTTATAAACAATAACTGATATTTGTACCCTCACACACATTTATCCACGGTGCTCCATGTTTCTTTTCCATATCTATCAGTCCTATGTGTTTTTCAGTTTAAAATTTCTATTCTATTTGAAGTTCTTGTTCTTACTGATTATAGCTGCTAATAGTTCTTGCCGTATGTTTGGAGTGTTTGTCATGATGCAGAAAGAATTTCATCCTAATGGCGACTTGTGAAAGATGTGTAAAAACCTTGAAGTCTGAGATGTTCATTGTTAGAAAAGAGTTTGACACAAAAAAAGCAAGATTTAGCAAGATTATAAAATGAGTGGGCTGACATATGATGGATAGGAGGAAAAGCCAAATATAACAAAGTAAAAGGCAGGAGGATAGAAGAAATAAGGATTTCTTGGTAAACAGCAAAAAAACACTGTTTTGGCAGGATAACAAAGTTAATAAAAAAACAAGTAGACAAACTTAGAAAGAAGAAGAAACCAAAACACAGAAACAGAGTAACTGATGAAGGAAAAGAACACAAAGGAAAACCATGATAGGGAAGACACAGCGTGACAACAAGGATCTTGTATATACACTAACATATTATATATATAAACACGACTGCCTCTGTGTCTGTACAAAAAAGAAACCAGACAGACAAATTCACAATGGGGACTGAAACACAAAAGACCAGGTGAAACACAAACCAACAATTATACCAGCACACACAAACTGCAAACCCGGTTGCCATTCAGCAACTCCACAGTGCATGTTCTGACTACAACATCCCAACAGTTTAACTGAGTTTAGCTTAGATTAGCTTAGCTTAGTTAAGTCTTCCTCTTCTTCCATTTGTCTTTAGTCTCCAGGAAATAACGTTCAAAAAGAATTTCAAATTGTGACTAATCTGAACAGTTTTCAGCTTTGACCTAGGCCATATTAAACGAGCTTTTGTCTAAAATAGGCAGCAGCATTACTGGGTTTACTTCACATCTGGCTTCTTCATTGAATGGAGCTGTTGTTGCAGACTGGTGATACTCTTCCCAATTTACATCTTACTGCTTCTCTGAAATGATCCTTTCAAATCCAACATGTTATGGACCTGCTGCCAATGAATATGTAAGTTGTCAATTTCTTCTTCATTGTTTATTGATTTGTGCCAATTACATTTTCAGGCTCTGTGACGGACTGGCGATCTGTCCAGGGTGTACGGTGCCTCTTGCTTGATAACTGCTGGGATAGGCTCCAGCTACCCGTGACCCTGAACTGGATGAAGCAGTTTGAAAAATGGTTGGATGGAAACTTTCCACCTTTTGTTGCTCCTTTTACAACTTTTTTTAGATGTGTTGCTGCCATTAAATTAAAAATGAACTAATTTTTTCTATGAAATATCAAAGTTTCAACATCTAATATCTTGTATTACAGTTAAAGTACTCAAGGAAGACAAGTGTTAATGTTCCTCTGACTGAAATATCAAAAGATTAACAGTAAAGCACTGCTCTGAAAGCAACATGTAACTGGTTGCTTCCGCTGGTGGAGGTGGTTTGAACTACTTTATATAAAAAGTTTCATACAAGGACTACAGATAAATATGTGTGATTTTGAGATAATTAATGGGAGTAAATATGTAAACACGCATCTGAAGACTTTTTCCCTTAAGCTGGGATTTTTTTGTAAGATTTTAGACATTTGAAGAACTCAAATTAAAATAAAATAAATCCAGAAGAAATGTTCTTGTGAGGACATATTGTGACTATTTGTTGTTTTTTGGAGGATAATAGATGTCATACAGTTTAGCACTGCTGATTAAAGCTTAAACAGTGTGCTTTATTTAGAGAGATTGTGTGGTGGGAAATCAAATAACTAACTTAAGTTCCTAAATAACAATAGTGGAATAAAGAAAACATTATTTTCCCCTGATCTATTGTTGTTTTGCTGGCCTGCCTCCTCTGCCTCTCCTTGAGACACCAGCTGGAATCTATCGCTCATTAGCAGTGCATGCTCTGAAACACTTTAAAACCATGGTGGACATTGGCACTCTGTTTAGTCACCAGAAGCAAGACAGAGGTTTCAGCAGTGACTGTGTAGGATCGGGCATTCACTTACCTGAAAAGACAACCGGTAAGGTCTGAAGCAGGACTTTTAATGAATGCTGTGCAAATGAGCATTTGGACAGTGAAAACTGGTTAAATATGATTTAATCATTCCTTTGCCTTAAAATGTTTAGGGTTTATTTTGGTTATTTGATTTCGATTTAACTGCAATCAAAAGAAAATAAAAGAAAAAGAATTGAGATAACCCTTGGAGTGAAATCCAGTTTGTTTGTCAGAAGTGAGCACATCTTAACAAGTGTGGGAACATACACAGCAAACCCAGACACACTTTACAATTCTATAATGCACAAAGTAGCATTTAAAGGATCTCAGAATTGTACTTAAGTAAAAACTTGAGGCACTTACAGTAATTATCATTGTACTGCCTTTCATCCTGCTGGGAAATTCAACAAGACCAAAAAATGATTATTTGCAATCCTGCAAAAGAAAAAAAAAGAAAAGAAAAAGAATAAAGGGAAAAAACTCTTGGTGACATTTAGATAATCTACTTGGGAACAGACTGTTTTGTATCTAAGATAAGTGTTTCAATTCCCCACATACAGGCATGACCCTCTTATACAGTCTGCAGTTTATTAAAGAGTCACAAGGGGGGGAGCATTACCACCTAACTTATGAAGCCTTCTCCCCCTCTGTTCCTTAATCCCTCCTTCTTGTTCTGCTGCTGTATATCTATCTGGTTGATGTGTCTTATCATCGGCGCTCTCCCACTCTCAGACTATGATGTCATCAGGACTTGGCTATAAATCTTTAGCATGCAGGCAGTCATCATCAAACTGAATTTTACTCTGTGCTTGTGATATTACTTTGTGCTTGAGATAAGAATATCTAAGCTGTGTGATGTATCTGGACAAATAGTGCACAATTTGTACAAATGAGACACTTAAGCAAACAAGTACATTTGCAGATTAGAAGTGATATTTATACTCTTTTCTTTGAAAGTCTGTTCGAAGACCTGCAACTCCATTGCAGCCCAGTCTGGCCATGGCCTTCTAAGCCAGTGTTTGATCAACTTCCTTGTTTCCTGTCCAAACAGCAAGCCACAGGAGGAAACTGTGTTTACCGAGCTGAGTGCTGCATAGTCGGAGTCCTGTGAAGTCTCAGGGCTGCAGAGACACATGTTTGGTATTTCTGCTTCTATCTGCGTAGAAAATTCCAGGTAGATGTTAAAAGAACCAAGTCCTTACAGCCCTAAACAGAAATGCACACATATAAATCTAATTCCCTCAATGCCAAGACTGCCAGTGTGAGCACAAATAAAGTGATTTCCAGAGACCTTGGACAAATGAAAAGCAGACCTGTTGTTCCAGCAGAGTTTGTTTAGCAGAATTGTTTAAAAGGGTTGAAGGTAATGCAGCATACAACAAGCTCCCTCATAGCATTTATTGACAAAGACCCCACTTTACCAAACTTAGCAATCATACACTTTTTAAAAATCCTTCCTTAATAAACAGATCTACAAACATTTCATCATGTTTAAATTCTGGAAGGTGAAAAAAAATTAAAAAGGGCAAAAGATTAAAGAAACAGTTGTAATTAGTAGCTTTTCTTTTAACTGGAAAGTACAATTGAGGTCAAATGGAAGAGAAAGAAGCTGTGAATGAGAGCAGGAACAGAGATGGATATCACTAAAGGCAAGCTGAAGAGATTTTAAAAACCGATTCTCTCATGGTTTCGCAATGAAACTAGGAGGAACTCTGAGGCACTTACCATAAAGTAATTTCTTTGTCACGAAGAGCTTTTAACACGAAGGGCAGTAGAGGCAAGGCCGCAAGATTTCGTATCTAAACCAAGGTCTCAGATACACTCTCACTATTGTGGCTTTTATGCCTCTAGCACTCTGTGACTTGCTTTGATTTGAAAACCTTTCGCTGTGTAGCCTTGTTAATTGCAGGAATCATGAAGGTTCAGTTATTGTCAGTGAGATTAAAAGAATCCTTGATCATAATTTGTCGCCACCTTCACATGATTAAGATCCATTGGACTTGTTACAGAATTAAACACTAATGCAAACATTTCTGTTTTTTAATTGAAAAATGCTAAATACACTGAAGATGAGTCATGGCTTGTAAAGCAAAACGTTTCATTCAAGTGACATTTGTTCAGAAGTTGAAATACTTTCATGGATGGCTTTGTGCAAACCACCTTTGTTTTCAGATGAAATCTTCTGGAGCGACCTAATGTCCCGACCGCAGCTTGCTGGAACATTTGATGACTGCCCTGCTTTGTATATGGCCGACTGGCACTGGGGTACATAGGTGGTGGAAGAGGAGAACACACATTTCCCGGTCAGTTAGCTGCTCAAGGTTGCAGGGAGCTTACAGCAGCGTGCGTGACCTTGGTTAAGCCAGAGCAGACAGAGAGAAACCTTGAGAGACAGCGGAGCAGCAGAATCTGTCCTCTCAAAGAGCTGGGAAACATAATGTGTTCATGTTTGACTATATATCGCAGAACACAGTCTCCATCTAAATGTACATGCTGGCTGGATAAACTGATTTTATCCACATTTATCTCACTAATAATTCAGATTATTCTGTGTTTTTTTGGTTTACTAATATTTACATAACCAGCTGTATGATTTTATCAAAACTGCATTACTTCAGGTGAATAACTCATAAATTTGTTTTTTTTTATTCATGTTCTCAAAGCATTTTTTAAAAAAAAATCAAGTTGTTTTTGTTTATATTGTAAAACTGGACTGATAATGGTTATCATCAATATATATACACACTCTGACCTACTTCTTTTTAGACTTTTTCACACACTTCTGATATCCTTTGTTATGCCTCTGTGTTATCTTTTGCCTTTCTGTGACATACTTCATGACCAAACATTTATGAATGAGCTTAACCTTAACTTGTGATGGAGAATTTTAATATCCTCCAAGAATTTACAGCTTTGTTTATGCTCGTGAAGCAGACCACAGCAATGTGATTTTAGTCCATTAATAATATGAAGTTTTTCAGATTAATTATCTGGGGTTTTAGAAAACTTTCAGTTTAGAAAAAACATAAATTCAATAATCGTGAAATTCGATGCAGATCGTCTTCTTGGGGACCTAAACAGGTACACCGAGTATCAAAATCCAATTGTAAATAGTTCAGATAGAGATATAGTCAAAAATGTGATTTTTCCTAGTGAGGAAACCTTGAATCCCAAAATGGTGAAATTTGAGCCAGATTGTCCCCTTGCAGACCTAAACATTATCAAAATCTAACCATGAAAATTGTGAAAATTGTTCGAGTTATCGTGCGCACACAAAGGATATCCGGTGGTGGACGCGATTGTTGTGATGAAACCATAATATTCCCGGCACTGCACGTTCGGGGATATAAAGAAGGAACAAATGGATCATTGACACATATGGGATAGTCTAAAGAGACTATAAGCGATAAGAATAGACTGGATTCTGAAGTATTCTGAAGCTCCAAAATCCTCATAAAAATTCAAGGAAGGCTGCATTGCTTTCAGTCATTTGTGTGTTTAAGCAAATATTCAAGAACAACATACAGTAACAGGTGAATCACGTTACATACAGCTATTTCAAGATGTCTTGCAATTTATTTTTAGTTTTTAGGCAATGCCATCACTTAGTTTGGGGTGTAAATATGCATTCCCAAAGATTTTATAGGATGATGAGCTGAGAATTACTGAGTAAGAGGAGGGGTCTGGTGTGAGCTTCAATCTTTAATGATGAGATATACATATTTTCAAAAGGCAAATTAGACAATTCCCCCTATTAATAAATATTGGAAAACACTTTCTTCAAGATGTGATATATATATATATATATATATATATATATATATATATATATATATATGTGTGTGTGTGTATATAGCGT
>JBAMHX010000014.1:9840990-9857241 GCA_037177515.1 Pseudomugil tenellus | reverse complement strand
AAATAAATAAGTATGGTTATATATATATATATAAAACCACACTTATTTATTGTACATTCATTATCCTGATGTTTCATAAACTATCTAAGCCTTGTTTTTTTCCTTCTATTCTTTTTGTACCTTTCTTTCTGGTACATTATATTATGTGTGATGGAAGGCTTGCTTGTCAGATGAGCTGTCCAAGTCCAGACCTCAATGGTTACTATCCTGCTACTTTCAGATGTAACCCTTCAATCGCACCTGAAACAAATGGCATAATTTACTCATGTTCATGTCATTTACTTCTGCAGAGGCCTGCTAACAAGCCATTCAGCTGTGCAGGAGAACAGATGCATCTAAAATTTGCAGGATAGTAAATCTCAAGGACCTGACTTGTGCACTCCTGCTCTAGTTAATAATCTTTTTCCCTGTGAAAATGATTGATGCCAACTTGTTGGTTAAACCTTTACTCCTTGGCGTTGTCTTAACAAACACTTAAATATGCTCCAAACCAGAAAACTATTAATACAGACATGATCACGCTTGCTGAAGATAATTTAATCAAGTAGCCTAGATGTGAACAGCACCTGGCTCCTGCTTACTCTCTTAATTCCTGTGGAAGCAACAATAGTGTAGTTTTGATTTTCAGTAGTTTTCTTTTATGCATTATATCAAGGTCATTTCATAGAATAGGTATAAAGGAAGTCAACTGGACTTGTCGCGTTTTCTTGAAGCATTTCGCTGTTCCATTGAGCAGTTTCCTCAGTTCTAATTGTGTGGTGGGAAAACCACTGAGGTCCTCCAACACACATGTTTCTTTCATAAATAAATGAATAAATACAAAAATCTAAATATATTGCAACATATATCGTGTATTTGTTTTTCCGTGGTTTAATAACTCTTACTTGGGGGTGCCCATCTCCAGTCCTGGAGAGTTGCAGTCCTGCAAGTGCTAGTAGTTCCCCTGCTGCAACACACCTGACACACATTAGGCCTAATTAGCTGACTTCTGCAGAGCTTGACATCAAACTCTGCACATTTCAGCTAAAAAGAAACTTCATTTATGTGTAAGAGTGGATCTCAATTAGGATGTTTTTACACTTCTTTTTCTAAGATAAAGAAAAAGTTTAGTTTTCATCCTAACCATTTGTAAGTTGATAAATTGTTCATGGTCATCTTAAGCCAAACTTGCTGTTGTAAGTGTCATCCAATCAACACTAATGTAAGTTTTAGGAATATAGTTTTTAGACATTTATAAGCTACAAATATCGAGTATTCAAAAGAATAAAATTGACCAATGTGCCACAATATCGTTCCTCATAGCAGATAATGTGAAGGAATTAATTTAAGTGCAAGTGATTTTAACCTTCACAAGGTTAAACTAGTTAACCTGACATAACAAGAAGTTTTTCTTATTAAAGTGTTTAGTGTCATTGTGCTAAAAAACTCTCAAAAGCATTCTGAAAAAAAGGTTGAAAATGTTGAAAAAGTCCTTAAGTCTTTGAAAGATTATTAAATTATTTTATAATTTTTCGACACTTCATTGTGAGGAAAATAAAACAAATCAATGCAAAAAGCAGTTCATCCATGACACGATATTACATCTACTATTTCTGTTGAATATGTACCCAGCTGTATCTTCTTTATCTGCAGGAATCGTCGCTATGAGCATCAAATGTTTATCTAAACATCTTATGGAAAACAAAACAAAACAAAAAAACTTAAATCTTACGTTATTATGTCACTTTTAATCCAACTGAACTATTATTGATGTCATTTGCATCATTTTATCAAAAACAAGGGCTGTCATGAGATATTTTTATCTTCAGTGCCTGAAATAAAGCATTACAGGCTCAAACAGCATTCAGCTGCACATCATGAACTGGGAGTCAGTGGGGAAATATTCAAGATAGATCGTGTTTGCCCTGTCAGAGAGAAAGATGGTGGAGCAAAGAGCTGATTGAGTACATCTTGAAAAAAAAAATCTGATAAATAATCAGAGAAAAAGAAGGTGTAAGAGCAAAACAAAGAGGAAGACAAAGAACGTCAGCGCTGTCTCTTCAACTCTGTGCTTTTGCAACAAGACATAATGTAATCTCTCCTTGAGACGAAGGGATTTTTATAACCTGTGCTGGCTGGGCCTTGAGCAGGAGAAGAGACTGGCTGAGTGAAGGCTGTTTATCCTGCGGTGTCCTTGATATAAACATGTGAAAAATCTCTGTTTTTTCCCCTGAGCTAAATCAATACAAAGACATTCAGCCTCTGAACAATGTTGCAGTGCTACAGCAAAAGTTTTTAATCTTACCTCTATTCAGAACTGTGTCCTTCGGAGGTACAGAGCAAGGGACACAGAGGTCCTGCTTACTGCTATTTCATGAATGCAGCAATGTGCTCAATGGTAAAGACAACCTTCTTTGAAGACCCTTATTTGAGAGTAATAATAATAATAATAATAATAATAATAATAATAATAATAATAATAATAAACTTTATCAATACCTGTAGGGAAATTCAAGTTTCCAGTACAGCCAAAACCAAACACACATTAGACATGTACAGACATATACAGGTAATGATTCTGAGGTGCAGAAGCATTGTGCTTCATTTGACAGTAAAAGGGTAAGTGTGACATGCTGCTCTCTTGCTTTATCCTCACAAACTTATTCCATCATACCTTCTTATACTCCTCCACAATCCCTTCTGATTTCCCTAGAGCCTTCCTCCTCCTTCCCTCTCAGGTAGCAGCCAACCCTAACCTGTGATCCCTCTCTGGAGCAATTAAGATAAACCTTTAATTCGTGTGTTTTATCCTGTCCCTCTCAGTTTTTCATTCACTGACCTCAACTCCATCCAAACGCCCCCCTCTCCCCCCTCCTCCTCCCATCCTCCTTTGGTGACAGAGACAAGGGGAGCACTGAGTCATGACATCATAATTCACCAGCTCCAGTTTTCACGGTTAAATCAATATCAGTGTGTCCGAGTCAAGGTTGTTGGCTGGCCTTCACAGCTCAGCTCTTCCTACTTCTTTCTCATAGAAAATCATATAAATTGTCCCTTAAATAATTAAGCCTTCAGATACACGACTGGTCTATATTTTTAACTGGTTCTTGCCTGATAAACAGCACAGAGTCAAGGTGATGCTACAGGAACAGAACCCCTCTTTCTGATTCATTCTCCATTCTTTGTCTTTACTATTTCTTTATTTGCGTTGTAAATAACGCGCTTGATTTTAATTAACAGACTATTTTGCATACTGCTGTTTTTATTTGGACTGATATCACTGTGCCAGCATGTTTTATTTAAAAGTTAAGCAGCAGAGAATTTTCTTGATGCAATTTCGTCTTTTTTGTTGAGTGAATATGTTTAAGCTGTGAGAACTCTGAAAAAGTGAGTGCGCAGAGAGAAAGAAGGAGAGAGAGGTGGAAAAAGAGGAGGCGCGTGAGTTTGGGGAGGAGGAATATGCAGAAAACCAGAACGAGCTTTCAAAGCGCGGGGACAGACAGGAGCTAATATAAACGGGCTGCCCTTCACTCGGGGCTGTCAGGGGGTACGAAAACACCGCTACCTCTGTCACTGACCTCCAGCTCCTCAAAGACAGCAGAGCGCGCGGAGCTCCGGCCCATGCAGAGCGGCCATGGCCACTTTGGAGGGCTGTCGCTGTCGGGGTGCCAGCGGCAGAAACAACAACAGCATTCTCTATAGTATTTTAAAGAGCGATAGCCTCGTGACTGTGGAGGATCCGCAACAACAGCCACATTCCAAGCAACAACAACAAACATTGCAACACTTGCTCCAGAAGACCCCTTCCTCCGTTCCCACCTCGCTGCAGGAACTCCGCCAGCAGGCTTGCTCCTGCGGCTCCACGCGACGCAGAGGTGCTCTCCGATTCCCGCAGGTCACGTGCAAAGCAGCCTCCGCGGTTCTGGTGAAGACCCTGCGGTTCGTGAAGAACGTGCCCTGTTTCCGTGAGCTACCGGAGGACGACCAGCTCATGCTCATACGAAGCGGGTGGGCGCCTCTGCTCGTGCTGGGACTGGCGCAAGACAGGGTCGACTTTGAAACGACGGAAACCGTGGAGCCCAGCATGCTGCAGCGCATCCTCACAGGTTTGCCGGACAAGCAGAGCGATGTTCTGGCCGGACAGAGCAGGGCAGCTGCGGGGGTCTCTGTACTGGACATAGAAGCTATCAAAGCTTTTCTGAAGAAGTGTTGGAGTGTTGATATCAGCACGAAGGAGTATGCGTACCTGAAGGGAGCTGTGCTGTTTAACCCAGGTGGGTCAGTTTTCATCACAACATGAAAGTTTGTATGTTTTATTGTTCTCTGATGAGAAAAAAGAGAAATAAAAGCATGATGACCAGTGTATAACTGGTTCATCTAAAACTAAACTTAATTGGAAATGATCAATATTCATACAGAAAGAAGACGTTTTACGCGTCAACCCATAAGCAACTTGAGAACAAAAATAAAACTTTTGTCTTCACTTTCTAACTTCCATCCTCTCTTTCCACTCAGACCTGGAAGGTTTGCGGTGTCTGCACTACATCCAGTCGCTGCGTCGAGAAGCACATCAGGCCCTGAACGAGCATGTCCGGCTGATCCACCGCGAGGATACCACGCGCTTCGCAAAGCTGCTCATCGCTCTGTCTATGTTGAGGGCCATCAGTCCGCCGGTGGTGGCCCAGCTCTTCTTCAGGCCCGTCATCGGGGCCGTCAACATCGAGGAGGTTCTCATGGAGATGTTTTACGGGAAATAGGTCACAGTTTCACAAAGGACTGGGATGAATTCAGCAGGTTCAGATGGACTAATGATGCTCTGAGGTTTTAGGACAGGACTGAATTTCTGACTGTGGGAAATCTTTAAGGACTAAGACATGGCCAAGGTGCGCGTGTATGCACGTGAGAATGGAAAAGCGTGAGCGTAAGAGAAATTATAATAGAGGAAACATAAAAAGCAGCTGTTTGAATTGATAATTTATTTGTTTTTATATAAACTATTTTTCTATAATAATAAACAAACATCTTCATGTCTGTGTGAGATATCTACTCTTTCATCACCGACTCCTTTTCCAGCGAAGGTGTGATAGACAGAGTTTTATGCAGGAGATAAACGGTCTCAGTTCACCCGTGATACCTACAGAGCACGCAAACAAATGACGTCACACTGTAATAATTTGAATCATGACGTAAGCGACTGATAAAAGCCTGTCAGAGCTGTAGATTAGGGCGGCACAGCTCTGTGACACAGGTGGAAGAGGTAAGTTTAATAGTACAAATGCCATTTCAGACCACCAGAGCGCAACAGCGCCACGTGCAACAATTGTACACACAATCCTCCTCCTCCATCAACATGCAGACAGGCTTGGTAATGGTAATAGAAGTGCCTCAGGTAAAGCAGCCAATACCTGTCACTCCAATTCTGGCTGTTGTTTTGTCAGATGTTGAAGTTAGTTGTAAAGCATTAAAGACAAAAGATGAAGGACTGGTTCCAAACAAAGAAAAGAAAATCCACACAGTATAAACACAAACACATAATGCAACACATATACAAGATCTAACTCGTGAATTAATGTAAGTAATGTTCTGTTTGCTTTAACTCATGAATGTTCACCTTGGACAAGGGGATGAAGATTACCTGCAGACACGCTGTAATCATAATTTTATGAAGCTAAGTCCCTGAACATCTAATCCTCCATTCCTCCTCCTCCACTCTTCATGAAACTTTAATACTTTCTCACTGTTCAAAACCCAGAGGACTGGAACTCGCTCAGTCGGTTCAGCTCAGTAGGTTCAGCTCAGTAGTGGCTCTGTTTGCTTCCACTGAACTTTGCTAAAATTATAGCCTAAAGTTAAACAACGGCAGAAAACAGGTTTGGTTTGGTTACTGTGATTAAATTACTCTGCATTTAAAAACACATTTAGAACAAAGGTGAGAGTGTTGAAACAGCAGCAGATTAAATCTAAAAAGCAAAACACTGAAGATTATTTATTCATTTCATTCCCATAAGCACAATAAGTGTTTTATTTATGCTTGTGTTCAAAGAAGGAAGTGAGCACCGTGCGGGAGGAAAGAGCTCCAAGACCTTGTCAAAACAACAATTCATGAGTTTTATACAACTGCTTGACACTGAACATTAAAATAATTGACATCCAAAGAGCAGGAGTGGGTTATAATAAGATGCCAAAGCGTGTTGTTGTATTTTTCTGCTTGTGATATAAATAATATTCGGAAGAGTGAAGGTCAAGTTGAGGTCTGGAAAACCAAGAAACTCCTTGTCTGACTGTTGCAAAGAGAAACTGAAACTGTTGTTTATCTGCAAAAGACCCTGAATAGGTTTGGAAAAACTTTGCAGTGGTGGCGCTCTTCTCTGCTGGATTTCTGCACAAATATGAATTTCATGGAAGAACCAGAGGAAAACAAGAACTCTGCTGTTTATGATTACTGAGCTCAGACGAAGTTTTCATTGAGCAGACAGGAAAAATTAGAGATAAAACTGATAAAACTAAGGGCCAAAGTGGTAAAGACGGAGAATATTAGGACTACAACAAGGTTTACTGAAGTGTTTTGCCATAGCACCCATAATGCCACTTAAATGAAACATTATTAAAACATTGTGGTAGACTTCGAAATCAAAGCATACACTGGATCTCCAACAGTCTCTCAGGAGAAGAAGCCTCGTGTAAGAGGAATTTATGAAAAACCTGTTGTTGCTTCCCGTCATCCGAGGACCAGGCAGGTATCAACAGTAGGCATTATATGTTGTCATCCTCTTACTTTCCTTTTAAAAATAATAATGATAAACATTCTAGCTTCAAAAATGAAACTCTGCCCTTATTTTACCTGCTTCAATATTCACAAAAATGAATGAATGACTAAATGTATAAATAAGTAAAATGAGGATGGTTTAATATTTTAGAAAATATTTGGGATTATTAAATAAGCACTAACCACTTGCACGTAAGTGTGATGAAACAGAAGAATAAGTTGTCTGAAAATTGCTACGTTCCAGACTTATGTGCACCACTTCCATACTGGCAATTTGAGGGGAAAAACTAAGGATTGTTTTGCCCCAAAGTGTCACCAGACCATGAAATGACCCTAAAACTGGGACTATTGGTTTCCGTAGCTGTGCAACAGTGGGGGCGTGTTTGGTGGATCACTAGCCAGGGTGCAAATAAAACAAAATTTCCCCAAATCAGTGGATTAGTTTTGCATCAGACATGTTTTAGTATCCCAGGCAAACATCTCGACTCTGAAAGCCTCTTACTCAAGTCCCCTCATGTAAAATCATGACATTTACCCCCTGGTGGTCTAATGAAGTATTGTAGGAGAAAAAATGTCAGAAATGTACACATCCATGAGTACACACACACACACACACACACACACACTGGCACATATGCCACTATGGACTTAGCTCTGATAATTTTCTTATTCCTGTCTATCTCTGCTGCACGCTCCTCAATGGGGCCTATTTTCTCTTCAATTAAGTCCGTAATTGCTCAGGGTTATAAAGAGTCTATTAATCCTGTGACTGCTAATAAAACTCCAGATGTCTGGAGGGAAGATGACAACAGGCAAAGAGCCACCTCCTTTTCTTCAGCCTGACAGCATATTTTACATGTTTTGCATTTGTTATTGCTTCTTTCTGAAAACTCCTTTTATACAGGAGAGGAAGAAAAATTATACTCTGCTGGTTTATTTCATTTTAATTTCTCATTAATATTATTCATATCCCCCAGTGTAATAATCCAAAACCATTGGAGCTTTGCAGTTGCTTTTCAACTGTTCCTGACTTTAAGGGGGATGATGATTGCGTCAAGACTTGCCTTTAACCCAATTTCTTCCCTCTCTCTTTCTCTCTACTCTTGTGTTTCTTTTTTCCACAGTTTTCTTTCTCTTTTTTTTAGTTGGCAGAAATCAGTGCTTGCATGTTTACCAGCACATGAGCGCAAACCCACACTCCAGTTAGTGCTTATCCCCAGGAGATGGCGCTGTTTGGCATCAATTAGTCATCCGATGTGTAAATTACCAAACAGAACTTCAAGCTTCAAATGAAACGTTTTAGCTTTAACCCAACATGTTTGAGACTGAAAGGGAAACTTGGATGAAACTAAGGCAAGGGCAAAAGAAATAGTGCCCGCGCACACACACATATATATAAATATATAAATGTGCAGATGACATGACTTGTGTGTTGCTATTTAGCAGATTTTACTTTATCATATGAACGATTAATACTTTGTGGTCATTATATTTCTCTATTCTTGTATTTTGTACATAATCTAGGCCTCTGAGCTTGTATTTTTGATATTTTTGTGTTTTTTTTGTAGCTACTTTGTATTTTAGGTCACATTTTGATTTAGTCTCAATTGAAATTCTTCTTTGTCACTGGTTGTATATTTGCAGTCATTTTACATCTATTTTGTTATTATTTATGTCCAATTGTTTGAACCTATCTATTTTGTGCATCTTTTTTCCATCGAGTCTGCTTGTTTTGTGTTTAATTTGGTTCCTCAGTCTTAGTCTTTGATTGGAAGTTTTGTATCTTTTAGTCTTAACTTATGAGGCAAATCTTTTTAATTATTGTGCATCTGTGTGGCTCATTTTGATTGCGTAATATTTGTGGTTGTTTAGTATCTTCACATATTTTATGTTTTATAATAACCGTTTTTTCTTTTTGTATAAACATTTAATCCATCAAACAGTGACCTTCAATTTGAACTTTGTCTCTTTGCTTATTTTGCATTTTATTTTACATTTAGCTGCTTTACATCTTTGTTTATTTCATTATTCTATGCTTCAGTTAACTCATTTTGTATTTACTTTGTGTCTTTTTAGTAATTTCTTGCCATTTACAATTCAATTTTGGTTAATATGTCTCTTGCAGATGTATGCACAAGATATTTGGGATAACTTCAGGGGTCCTTGAGGTCAAGTTTCATATCTAGTAAACCTTTTCAGTAATCTGTACATGCATATCAAGACATTTTCAGCCCATCGGAACCTTTGTCAAAAGACCTTTTTGTTTGACAGACATTTTACGTTGTCATAGAAGTAATAGCTCAGACGAGAAGTCGTGTAAACTGTGGTAGTGGAAGGAACCCAAACTGCATGATGTAATGGTCCTTGAAGTTATTTTTAACTGTACAATTTCACCTGCTTTTCTTCCGCTAAGAAACCAGAATATCTGCAGAAAAAAACTTTCTCCTTTGCATGCTACACTGACATTTTGCATCACTGGGAATGTTAGTCAGTACAATTTGATGTAATGAGTTCATGAAAACGAAGAGAATTCTAAGAAGAGGAGAAGATAAATTCCTGGAAGCTGCCACATCCTGATTCTCTAATGTTTTAAAAGATGAATGTTTCTGAAGAACCTTTTAAAAATCAGCTTTTAAGAGCACAAATGTGGATAAAAAGACTAAAAATATTACTATGGTCCTTATAAAGCTATCAAACTGTGGTGCTGTCCACTGGTTAGACATGCCAGTAACCACGTGGAAGATCTTCCTGCAGCATCACTGATTCCAATTTAGTGTTTCATTAAACAGTGAACCAAAAAAATTGCCAACTGAGTGATGAGAAAAGAAAAAAAAATCATACTTAATCTTGCTATATGAGAGCAGCCTGAAGTGTTACAGGTATTATAAATAGTTATCTTGGACACAAATGGAAACAATCAAAAGGAAATCAATGCTTTTTAATGTGCAGTGAGAAAGTAAGGGCAACTGATAATGATTGTGTTTCTATAAAGATAGACATTTCTTTCCAAGTGAAAATTTTGTTTATATATTTATATAAATATCTATATTATATATAGAATACATATCTATTTGCTATGCATACTCAAAAATCACACCTTCAAATATATTTAAAAAGTCTTTCAAAACACAAATGTTGTCTTTTCTTTCTTTAAACATGAACTCTCCATACGAACCAAATGAATTATCAGCATGTGAATAATATTATGCTTTCAAAATCATAACATTGAAAATGTTTCTCCTTTTTGAATAAGTAACGAGTAGAGGACATATTTCATCATATGGGATTTAAAAACCACCTTAATCTCTTTAACAAACCTGGAACAGTGTTGCAAGTGTACAAAACCAGCAAAACACTTATACACACATCCTCTTTCTCTGGAAGATGAAATGCAAATAAGTATGATCTCTCAAGCAAACTCTTGTCTGTTACAAAAATAGATTTCTTTTTAAAATAATCTACAGATTTCTTTTTAAGGTGAGGCATTTCACTATCACTCTAAAACAGCAAGGCTGTTTGTTTCAATAGAAAAAAAACGAAGCTTTAGAGAGAGAATTGCCAGTCTATCGGTCTGTCTGATTGGAGGGGGCTAGCACTGCTCCCCAATCACTCTTCCATTTCGGTCCCACAGAAAGGTATAGTCTTGTAAGCTTTTCTTTCTTTTTGCATATTCTATGATTTTTTTCAAAAGGGAGTTTCCTTTTAAACTAGATACACCTTACACAGGTAAATGAAAACAAGTGTTCAGCTCTTCACAGCTCCTGAAATGTCCAGGCTGTTCCGAAAAGGTTTTTAAAAAATGTTCTCTTAAACTACACAAAGATTTAAAAACAAAACAACACAACAGCGCAGGTACGTGACATACTGGCTTTCCAATAAAGCGTATTAAAGTAAGAACAAATAAAAAAAAGAGAAAACAATAAAAAATATACATCTCTGTATAACAAGTTAAAGCAAGTTAAAGAGAAGGCAACAGACATGGTTGAATAAAATGGACAAAAGAACAAAAACAGGAAAACACTGATGCTACAAATAAATTGAAATATATGTACAGACCCTGTTTTCCTTTTTGTTTGTATGTATACACATTTTGTCTGGATGTGAATAAATGTGTGTGCACAATTGCCGTTGAGTGTTAATCCGTTCATGTGGAGTTCTTGCGAGTCCATTTCTCGTTGGTCGATAAAACACTGCCTTCATTATGTCCTATTTAGTTCCATATAGAAAACATCCTCTGTAATTTGAAAAACAAGGTGAACTGTGTCTATGATCCTCCTCCACCTCCTTTACTTGCTGCCAGTTATCAATGCCTGGAGCTGAATGGATCCAAAACCCTTTTTGCCACGACTTCTTCCTCTGTTTCTAAGAACTACCAGACTCAGCCAACTCTGGGGCTCACCAATCATCCGAAAATGGACACAAGTCTGCTGAACACTACCAGATGACGCTGGAGATGCTGGTTTCTCTTGGCAGCAGAGGGAGCATGGCATTGTTAGCGTGAGCCTCCTCCAAACTGTGCTCTCGGCTCTTCCCTGGAGGCCTCTGACCGTTCAGCAGTGTCAGTGGGATGTTGCAGTAGGTGTGCTGGTTCCCCAGAGAGGAGAGAGGTGGCAGGGTTCCACCCGGGGGTATGTCATACTCGTAGCTGCGGTAGTAGTGTTTCTGCCTCATGGTGGTGTGATAGGTGTTGTGGAACGAAGAGCGCAACTCTGGATGGGCGGTGGCCATGGCGGTGGAGGTGGCTGCTGCCATTGAGATGGCGGAGACGGTCTGAAGCTCTCCAAAAGGACCCTGCTCGCTGACGTCCAGCGCCGGCTCATGGGTGAGCATGGGCTCTGTGCGCCTGAATGGCATCTCGTACTGCAGCTGCTTCCAGAACTTGGAGTTGAGCTTGTTGCTTTTGGGGCCATGCCACTTGATGACAGTGAGGGTTTTGATGGTGTGTTTGAGAGCTTCCACTTCCTGGTAGTTCATGATGCCACGCAACTCGGCACACTCGATCAGGATGACTTTGATCTCCCCGGTTACCAGCATGTTGCGAAGTCTAGTCTCCAGCTCAAAGATGCTCCAACCTCGCCGTACAACGTAGTTGGGAGTCATGACTATGATGAGGCGCTTGCTCTGGTCTACACAGCGTGCTACGTCCTCTATGTAGGCTACAGGAAAGAAAGAAGCATAGGAAAATAAAAATAGACATTTAAAAGTAAAGAAAGGCGCAATTAGTGTATATTTGATATCAATTAATGAGGCCAGAAACACAACACTTAATGATGGATGATCAGACAGATAAAGTACAAAACACAAGACAATGATAGGTGATTGTTTAGATGCCCACTCAGGAATCTGGAGTTATGACACTCATTCTGTTTGCAGCTGTTGCAGCAGAAAGACAATGAGACAGAACAGCTATATTTGAAAATTATCTTCATATTGATTAAATATTTTTCTAATCGGTCTACACACACTTCTACACAATGACAAAGCAAAAACCATTCCACTAAAACTATATAAACCTTTACTTGATGTTTGGTTAAAGTGTCATTTGGCTTCAGTTGAAGCTTCCAGTTTTTGAATGATCCTGCAAACTTCCTTTGTAAGTTTATTTCACACATTCATGCTCAACACTGAAATAGGTCTTGTTAAAGTGATTGCCTTGTTGGATAGTTCAGCTTGACTGTGTCCTTCCAGGACTTTACCTGAAATGGCATTTAATTCAAGACTTTTCAATATCGCCTCATCCATCATCTATCTCTAATGGATGGTCCCCCGGTCTTTGGCACAGACAACCCCACAGAGTGATGCCGCTATCACCATGTTTGATCATAGAAACTTTGTTAAGGTAGTAATACTGTCTGGTTTTGCCCAAATTTAATTGAAAATTGTTGACAAATGTTTACATTTTGTGTTGTCCAACATGAATGCAGAGCCTGTGTCTGATCTGGAATATGCATTCACTGAAATGTGAGGACATTTAGTAAACGGGGGAATGGTAGTAGAATTGGCTGGACGAATTCATTACTGGACGAACTGATTAATCCAAGTGTGTCTGACAATTGCCATTGTGGTTACTGAGGTCAGACACACGTGGATTAATCAGTTCGTCCAGTAATAAAAGACAGGAAACAAAGGAGTTGTCTTAAGTTCAGGAAGTAATGGAGCTGTGCAGAAAGCCAGTCGGATTCAAATAATGTATCACTCTGCTACCCAGTTTCTCTGGAAATCACAACCCTGAGTAATGCATAAATAGAAAAATTGACCTTTTACCAGTTAGAAGTCAGAAATCCAGCAGGCTTTGCTCAACAACCATTCTTAACACTACACACCAATTGCAGTGCATTTTGCTAATATGGCTGCAGCTACAGCTACACATTTAAAGGTGGTAACACCTACATCTCAGATTTCAGTTATGTTGGTTTTTATATTTAACACCATTTTCTTTACATATTGTATCATATTTGAAATACTTTAGTTGTTTTTTGTTAGCACATTTAATAACTATTGCTTTGAGTTAAAATTAGCTCACTGGTTAAACTTTATTGGTTTTGTTTTTACGGGTGCTTGAGGGAGGTGAACTCTGGAGAGCAGGAGTGAGCATAAAAATGACACAGTAATCTCAGGGGGGATATTACTATAGTAGTTTAATTTTTAAACATGTTTAATGTATTTATTTTTTCTATTTTGAGTAGTAATTTTGTTTGAGTGATTAAACTGCCTGTTAGGTTTTGCTTTGTTTAGTTTGTCTTTATTACCACTTTATCTGTTTAAACTGGTCAGATCAGCCAGTATTTAAGTTTCTCTTTGTTTCTTGTTTGCTAAGTCAGTTTGGTTCTTGTTAGGTTGCTTTCTTTTGTGTTAGCACAACATATTTTGAAGTTAATTTGATTTACAATTTGTTTTTTTGGCCTCTTTTGTCACAGTGTTTTTCTGGAGTTGAAAAAAAAACTTTTTAACCACTGATTCAGGTTTCATTAGCTGAATCCACATCATATTTCACCAGCTCAATCCCTCACAAAGCTAAACAGTGATCATAAACACTTAATAATTAAGAGTCACTTTTATATGTGAAGCAGCCATGTTGAATTTTGAATTCAGAGTTTGGGAGCTTCCACTAATTTTCTTAGTCAGAAATTATGTGAAACTGTGAGTCTCCAGTTGATTCGTCCTACTGGGAACTGTGAAATGCTTATTTGTTGAGTTCAGGTGGAGTGCTACCTTCCAGTCCATTTGGAATTGCTGCATTCATGCCTTTTAAGAAATAGAACATTTTTATCCTCATATCAACATCCCAGTTGATTTAGTTTTTATTTCCTGCAAGGTGTAAACATAACGTTACAGAGGATGCAGGGATATTTAAAATATTACAATACTGTCATTTTCTTTAAAGAATATCCTGATACCTCAGGGATCAAACAGGTTTCAGCAGGGACTGGTTCTGGTTCCACTCCACCTGGTAGTCAAATGGTAATTGCAATGCATTTTCCACGTTAGAATGATGGATGTTACTATAGTTTGGCTCACTTCTGGTTTCAACTCTGACCATAAAACACTGACTAAATGATCATACCTAGAAATATGTATTATTTATTAATTACATTATATTTTTTACTTTTTTACTTTTTTACTTATTTTTATTGACTTCAATTATAATTCAGCTGAAAAATCCCTTATTTGCAAGAGTTATATTTGATGTTTAGATGCTTAAACAACTGGTTTATCTTGGTCAACAATGAATCAAAACACACCTAAGCCTGTTTTTGCTTTGCCGCCATGGAGTGTTGTGTAGTGGTTTTTATAAATAAAGAAATGAAAGAAATCATACTTAAGATTATTTTGACACAAACTGGAAAATTTGGAGGGGTCTGAAATTTTTCCATCGCTACTACCGTGTAGATAAATATATTTGTACTGTCATTTGTAGATGTTCAGCTCCACATGGCTCTGAGTGAGCGCGTCACTTTGCAATGTCCCAGCAGCAGGTATGTGAAAGCAGCTAAATGCAAGAGCAAAAGACTGAAGGCGAGTACCTCCGAAGAGTCGTGTGTCATCCTGGAAATGTTCATTGATGAGACCTAAACATAAACATTTTAACATTCAGGTCACAGGCAGAACACATTACAGACACAGAAACATCATACTACACAACACTGTCGTCAAAGCAGCTGTGCTTCCTCTCACTCATCTTTTTATTTCACATATAATTAATCACATCCCATGTTTCCCTGATTGGACATTCATCTGCAATGATTCTGCTTGGCACTGATGCTAGCGGCAATTTTCTTTTGATTAAAGGATAGAGGCGGCTCAGTCAGCAGGGTTCAGAGCCTTCATACATTTCCTACTGATGTTTAATTCTGTCTGGACCAACTAAGACGTGTTTGCATTTTATCTGTTCCACATGAAGCCTACAGTACAAACATGTAGCATTGCTACAAAGTAGAGCACACTGTGTACCACTGGCAAACGGACTACTAAGCAGGCATAAGTTAGTACGCATGAGAATATGTTCAGACAGAACTTTCATGGATTTATTAATGCAAGGATAAAAACCAGAAAGGATAATAAATTTGTTCAATCTATCAGCTCCCTGTACACTCTGTAAACTATATTCCTCATATGAAGTGCCCAGTGTGGGAATAGCCAGAAGAGCAATGATCCCTCATTTCTGTCTAAACAGGTTTGAGAGCATTGTGTTGTTTGTGTTGCTTTTGAATCCTAAACACAACATCTATTTATTTAACCTGTGAGTATGAATGTCCTAAACTTGATTTTTCAATAATGGCACAAAAAACACAAGACAGAGACGGCAACTATAACACTGACAGCAAACTCAAAACAAACATTAAAACTATGACAAAGTGTAAGCAATGTACCAAACACAGCTGCGACAACACCGACATAAGTGTGTATATATATATATATATATATATACACACACACATACACACACACATCCATTGTGTGCTCACTTCCTGTTGGAATAAGGTCTCGATCTGGGATGAAAAGTTTGTATCCATAATGTTTCTCAAGAACATCAGGGAGGATCTCCAGTGCAAACCGCTCCTCCTCCCTTGTCTCCTGACTCCACTGGTCAGGATCCACTTTGGTGTATGACAGATATGCATCATAGTCTTTGTTCTCTGAAAAAAATTAAGAAGAAACAGAGGTTTATTAAAAATGGATGGTAAATGTGTTGATATCCAAATCAAATCTGAGGCCTGTATTGCGAAGCTGGCTTTTAGCTTATCCGGATAAAAAAAACGCAATCTGGATTGTGTTTTTTTCTTTCTGGTGTGATTCTGTCTCTTCTTTATGTTTCTGTTCTCTTTCCTTTTCTCTTGTTTTCTTATCCTTTTTTTTCTGTCCCCTCTGGTAGTGTCCAGCAATACATGGAATCTTTAATATGTATCTAGAGGATCCTGTTCACGTTGCTGTCACGGAAACGGGTAGGTGGTGGACCCAAATGCAGGTGAGGAGAAGCAGGAGGCAGCCAGGCTGACGATTAACAG
>JBAMHX010000014.1:9817849-9840890 GCA_037177515.1 Pseudomugil tenellus | reverse complement strand
ATGAAGCTAAACAGAAACATGGGACAAAACAGGAAGAACTACAAAATAAAACAAGAAACAAGGAAGTCTACAAAACACTAACAAAACCATAACAGTTGCAGCGCGGATAGTGAATACGGCCGCTTAGGAGAGGAAGAACAGATGCAGGAACAGAACCAGATTCAACCCGTTAGACTTTACAGATGACATTCTGTACCAAAGATCCAGATTTACATCAGATGGGATGAGATACATATGTCAGCTGTTAGAACGTTTATAGCAAACGTGACCCGGTTGCTTACTGTCCTGCAGACAGTGCGCACCGCATTGAGGTTTCATTAACACAACATATACAGTGATGAAGTCTGATCACTAACCGCTTTTAATTACATTTTTATCTTTGATCCTTATTTGCTCCCATGTTCTTTTAGCTTCACTTGGGTCGCATCTAAAATGAAGGTTTATAATAGTGGGTAATTGTTTCCACACAAAACTTAAATACAGTAAATATAATGCGCTCACATGAGAGCAGATCATTTAAAGAACTGGTAGATATGATGTAGATAAAACATTCCCAGTAATGTTTGTCCTGTAATACAGTGATCTGAGTGCTGTCAGTTTATATTGTCCCAATAATTTATATCGGATGATCTTCTGAGTCATTAACTTTCTTCCAGCACTCCTTCCTGCTTTTGCTGCAGCAACAGTGTTGCTTTTTTCAGATATTTTTGCTTTTTTACAGAACTGAAATCTATATATTTATCAGCAATCAATTCAGATTTGATTTGATTAGTTTGTGTATTTAGTTAAAAATTTAAGCAGTGTATGATAAACAATGGTGGTGTACAAAGAAAAAAAAGAAAAAGAACACCTTGCTCTGGTACTGAAATACATGTGCCAGCTGAAAGTGTTTTAGTAACAAACTCTGATCAGTAAAACTGTAAAAACTGGACAGACATAGTTTACTGGGATCAATAGGTCTGGCGAGAACACCAAAATATTACAATTTAGCAGTGTTTTTACACACTACATTACACTGCAGACTGTAGGACAGTCAAATATGATCAATGCTTGTTGTGGTGTACAAAGTTGCCAATTGGAAGAATCTGAATAATGGATAGGCCTCTGAGGATACTGAGGATAATCATTGAGTGGTATGGCTGTACTTACAAGCATAGTATAAATTTTTATTTTTGTGTTTAAAAAAGCATAAAATAATAAATACAGGTAATCTACACATATATCTTACTTTAGAGAGAAATTAACCTGCATTTAGGAAAAAATGGCATTTACCTGCCACAGATGTTTTACAATCTCACCTGGGATTGGCTCCGGGCCCCCTGCGACCCCATTCGGGAATAAGTGGTAGATAATGGATGGATACATTTTTTCCCAACGCAATCCTTTTAGAACATGGTCACTTCCCATTTCCACAAAAAAAGTCTGTAAAGCTGAGTCTAATGTTCAGGCTAACAGTCTGGGAATCTCAAGAGTATGTGGACCAACCCAGTTCAATTTTTTTATTTGGCCCTTGGTTTTCTAGGAGGTTTCCAAAACACAGATATTTAGCCTTTTATTGGAATAAACTGACTCAGAAACAAAACACACACAGGACTTTTAGCTATGTAGCGCCTCAGAAACAAAAATGGGTTAGATCCAAACACATCCAAATCAAAACATAAGGAACAACCTCTTCCCCACCTTGAAATGATTTCCCAAAAGACAGCTAGAAGAACCGAAAGGCAGAGACAGAAAATTGGGGAAAAGAACAAAATAAATAAAGAAAGAAAGAAAACACGACTTGTGACATGTTCAGTGAGTCCTAGTCATTATTCTCTGTAGAAACTGGAATGTGGGCCATCCAAAATGGGAAGAGAGGAAGTTGTTCAAAAACTCTTTGAGGAGCATGCGCAGCTTTGAAAGATGCTCGGAAGGCCAGAGCTGTGCTCCATCGGATCCAAACATCAAACAGTGTTTTCAAATTACCAACCTACCCTGCAAATTAACCACCTAGCAAAGTTGGGAAATCAAAACAGGTTGTATCCGTGGTCCCTGACAGTATGACTTAATCATGTTAAAGTTTGAGTCAACAACACTGCGTGTAATAGACAATTTATGGTTCTGGAGAAACAATCCAGTATTACCAGAATTTTTTAAAAGAAAGCAGAGTGAAAAAATATAGCACAAAGCAAAACTATTAGGACATAAACAGGCAACTTCTTAAAGCAAAGAAAAGTTAACTGTATTTTGTCAAGAAAACAGGAGGCTGCACTACAATTTCAAGCAAGTTTTACTTCTATTTGTCATCTAGGAACTGTGCTTTGTTCCCGTTCGGTCCCTGTGTGCCACTACCTGGCCTTCGTCAGCATAGGGTTAGCACTATTCTGTGACATATTGAGACTGATCTCTTTTTAAATGGACAACAAATTGAAAATCCTTCTCCCTTTTCCCCATGGCAGCAGTGTATAGAACACACACAATCACATACACCCCTCATGCACAAGAGGAGGAGAAAGGAAACGGTCCCCCTGACATTTAGACACAGGCGAAGTAGACATTTATATCTACTCAGAAGTCTTATATAGATGGAACATACGCTGGAAAACAAAACAAATTCTTCTCTTTGAAAGCAAACTCACACAGGCATGTGTTCAGTCATATTCGCATTGACTTTTGGTTAAGAATAACTGAGTGAAGAAGGTGAGAATGTAGCGGAAGTTAAAAAGCTTCAGGCAGAGACAGAGTTTCTTTTCACAAAATGTGTTGCGATGTCTTTACCTCCATCCACGTCCTCGCTGCCAAAGTGCCTCCTATAGAAAAGCATGAGTTCAATCTTGTAGCATTTGTAGAGGGAGATGAGAAAGATGAGAAGCAGCAGGATCGCTCCCAGCCCTCCCGCCAGCTCCATGGTGTACATGAGCTCTGCTGAGGACAACACACAGACCGAAAAACCATGAAAACTGCTGAAGCAATCACAGCTCAAACTCTATTTGCAGTTTTATCTGTAAGGTTATTGTTTCAGCACCAGGTTGGACCCAAAGCTTTTTTTTCTGCTCAGGATTGAAGCACTTAAGGGACACACATAGAAAACTGGACAGTCTTCAAAATTTTCATAGCTTAGCTCCGAGCAAAATAGAATCAATCTCTAGAGACGTAAGGTTCATAATGAGTTTGAGAAAAACAAGAGTGCACATGGCATGGGGACACAAAGAAAAAAAAGCATAATGGGAAATTGAGCTCATTTCTTTGGCGCTGCACAGCAATGAGACAGCTATGTACTTTGGTTGTCATCCATTGAGGGACTATGACATTTGTGGACATGGATGGCAGCATTTTCAAAACAATGTGCTTTAGTTTACTCATCTCGCCATCACTCGCCTCTCCATCAAACTGCCTCCAAGTTCTTTCACTTCTCTTTACCTACTCAGTTCATTTCTCTTCTCTATCATCGCCTCCACATCTACTCTGAGGTGTAACTCGAGGAAGAATGAGTTATGGTGCATATTAAAACGGCATTTACCTGGTTGACTCATCTAAAGCACATTCCCCTTCTATCTCTGTCACAATGTGGGCTATAAGGTTGCATGGCTGCCATGGCAACCTCAATGCTGACAAAGGCATAAATCTTCACATATGGCAAGAGAGTCTTTGTGAAGCAAGGTTATTTAACTTTTATTAAGTTATTTAACTTTATATCCACACCTCTGTAATCCAATAAAGTTTATTTTTATTAATTATTAGAGTAAATTATATATATATATATATATATATATATATATATATTTCTAGTGACAGTTGGATAAGCAGATGAACACCTCTATTATATCATTCCAAGAATTATTCATTAATAGAGGGCACAAATATTTAATAAAGATACAGAAAAAAATGTCTGAGCTTTAATTAAATTATTTTGTCTCTAAATATTTTTATATCAATCTAACCCAGCCAGTACTAATATATTATTTCTCATTGCTGTAAAGATGTATTCATACAAGTTCCTGGGCAAACACCAACATGCACAAATTTGTGCAACAAGGCCATGTTTGGGAATGGAAGAGATTGTGGATTTTACAAGTCATTTTTGTTCTGCGTAACACATCATCGACCCAACTCTTATGTGGAAGATGAGAACTGAATCTAGGGAAGCGATGAGTCGTGTGGTGACATGATGTAAGAGCAATATTGAAAGTGCACCTGAACAACAGGAACATATTTTTCACAGTCACCCTGATCATTATACCTCAACAGTCAGGGAAACTTTGGTGTTCCTTACTGACAACTGGAATGACGTGGGTGTAAATGGAAGACAGAATGTAGAAAAATGCATTTACATGTGATGGTTTGTATTCTTTTCTTATTTGCCAGTTTTGTGTTGTAAATCACATTAAACACAAGTGTCTAATGTCTTTTTTTGTTTATGTACAAAAAAAAAAGATTACCAAAGTCATGCTGAAAACACAGTTTCATGCATTTATTCAATCTTGACTTGACTGCTACAAAACCATTATAGCTGATGGTCCAAATACTTCTCTGAATATCTTTGAGTTGATCCAAACACACTGTGCTAGACAGCTGACTGGAAACTTCAGGATCCCATTTTCCCAATTTCAGCCCCTTTTTATTGGCTCCCACGGAAGTTTAGAGTACAGTTTAAAATCCTCCTCACTCCATAGATTTCAGAGTACTAGTTAATTTAAAAAAACATATTTGCAAGGCCACTTCCAGAAAGGTTGGGTTGCACTATACAATGTATCTAAAAACAAAATGCATTGATTTTCAAAAAACAAGACATCAGATGGTAAAGCACAGACATTTGACTGTTTCATGGATCTGGTGAATTTGATGGCTGCAACACATCTCAACACAGATGGAACAAGGTTATGTTGATAATTGTGCAGTATCCCCTCTTCTTTTAACAAATGGTCATATTACTGACTTGTCGCCTGTTAGCCTAATTATATGTCAAATGACCTTCCAATTTGTTCCTATATATGCCAATTTTCAGTCTTTTTTGCTGCCCTGTTCCAACTTTTTTTGAGGTTTCTGCCATTTTCAGTGAGCTATTTTCCATGAAATGTCAAAATATGGGTTCCAGATATGGTTTTATTGGATCCAAAAGATAATTTTATTCTATTTTTCTGAATGTTTCACACAGCATTTGAGTAACTTTTGACATATTAGCCTGTTTAGCTATTCTTAACTCAATGATTTTCCGCTTCTTATGCAGCCCAACAAAATGTGTTTGCCTTCAACTAAAATAAAATAACAAGTATTGTGAGTTTCAGGGAAATATTCAACACATTATAACCCGCACACCACGTAAAAGTTGGCTACTGCTATCAGTTGCAGTCAACAATCTGAATAATGGCTAATATACACTTGTATATGTAAATGTATTTGTACACCCCTAGTTTATATTCAGACCTAAAACTGATCCTCTGTTCAGTATATGCATTTTTCTTATAAGCAACAAATAAAATGTGAAATAAAAATGGAGAATTGCTATTTTGAATGTAATTGGTCTTTAGATGACTTAATACTTGTAGCTCATTATCAGCAATCACTCTCTTTCTCTGAGTTGTTTATGATTTACTGGCCACTGCTCTGCTTTCCATTTCTTCACTCCTTTTAAGATATGAGCAAAAGCTGCCTGCAGTGGCATTAGACCTGCCGCTGGGCCTATGAGTGATGCATTCTTTGAAGGGAAACATGAAATAAACATCAGATGTGGATGAGAAAGAAAGAGTGCGTTTTCCTCTCCTTTGACAAAGAGAGTTAAATGAAGCTGTCTGCAGTGTGCGAAGACCACTCAAATGGATTGGGCTGTCTACAAAGGACGATCACAGAGACAGAGATTAAAGTATGGTGACAGACATATGAAGACTTTAAATGTAATTGTATGCTGAATGTATTGGCCTTTTGGGAAAAGCTGAGGACCAATTTGCTGTTTAAACAGCCATCAAATTACCTCTCTTCTGGGGTGGCAGCTAGTGCATGAAAGAGCTTCAGACAAGTCATGCAAGAGAGCCAAAATAGTTACACAGCTGCTTGTGTAAATGTGGAAGATATGACACAAGCAAATGGAGTCCTGAAGCTGGGGTAAATCTGCACAGAATAGAATATCTGCATTTGATGAGCTGATTCAGTTCGCTTTGATTATTTCATCTATCATTTAGCTGTAAGAGAGATGGAACGAGCTGATGCAGAATATTTGATGCAGCCTGAACATAAAGAAAAAGAGAACTTCACCAACCATAAAGGGATTTTTTTTAATAAAAATAAAATGTGAAAAGTGAAACCCAAGCAGGTTCTTTATGGTTGCAGTGGGAGTCCTTACCCCGCCTGAAAAGCTGGATGGTGGCTTGGTGACGGCCGTTACCATTTTCCACATAACAGGAATAATTTCCCAAGTCTTCCTCCTCCAGAGAGTCAATCGTCAAGGAAATTGCTACCTCTTGTTCACCAAGATGCTCCTTGACAACCCTGCAAAACAAACAAGGCTCAACAACATCTCCTTTGTTAAACCAACTCTGAAAACAATGGATGGGAAGCAGCTTCCCCTTTATCTGTCCCATTGAGAAGGTTCTAATTGGTGTACTTTCATGTAGTTGTCTATTATGTTTCTAATTGCAAGAGTTCAGAAATAGAAAATAAAAAATTTATAGCATAAAAGTATGTTTATGAAGCCTCTTTTGTTTTAAGTACTGTATGTTCATTTTTTTCTCCTCAAAGCATTTGAAGAAAGAAAATCAATAAGGGATCTTCCTCAGCTTGTGTGTGTGTGTGTGTGTGTGTGGGTGGGAGGTGTGAAATCAAATAATAGCAATGAGGAGAATATCTTTTTATAGCGGCTGCCATGGTAACAGCAAGAAGTAGAGAAAGTAATATTCCATAAAGTAAATGAGTGTCCCCCGCTGGGCTGGTTGAGTCTGATGGAGAAGAGAACAGGGAGATAATGCTCCTTCATACCTCAGACACACTACTTAGCCTACTTTTACAGCACCCTCAGCACAAATGACACTGTGGAGGAAACAAAGCGAAAATGAGAAATAGATCTCCAGTGTTTGCATGTGTGTTAATGTGTGTGCTTCTCTGAGCATGAGTATGTATAATGCGTTGTGTTGAGAAGGAGAAGTGGGATGGGGAAAGAGCGTTTGCTTGTGTGCTTGAGTGTGTGCGTGTGTGTGCAGGGGGGATAATGACTCTCAAGCATCTCACTTCTCTTGCCTTCAAGCCGATAAACTGCACATAAGGAGCGCTTGTTGGGGAGATTTGGCATCAGTAATTGAAAGTGTATCATGTGCTGTGTGAAGAGAGTCTGAGGCAATGCTGATGATATTGAAGTTGTTGTGCACTGGGATGGGGGTTGGGGCACTGGGAGATGAAGGCATGGGGATAATTCATGTCTCTCTTGGGAGTAATGGGTACTTTGAAGCCTCCCATTTCACATAATCACACAATGTAAACCAACAAAGCTCACCTGAGCCGTAAATAGAGGCTAAAGTTTGAATAGGTTATGCAGATGAGAACGAAATGATAACTAATCATGTACACAAAGAGTATAATTTATGCCTGTCCATGTTATGATCTGTAGCTCTCTGTAGAGACATGTTTTCTTACTTTCTAAAATCAAATAGAAAAAATTTCAGAAGGAAATTAATCTAGAACTTCTGATTAAAAGCCTTCATCATTCTTAGTTTTGGTGAATGAGATCATTAATCCAGTCTTTGCAGAACGAGAAAACATGAACTTGTTCTGAACAAATGGCTGCTGCAGGCACTTTTCTCTACATATCTTCTTGCTTACTCATCAACAAAACCTATGTGCCTATTTGGTGATCAATTTCCACCTTAAACATTCCTTTCATACATTCCCCTCAACGCACTTGCAAAACACCAACTGAACTGGGTCAATGACATATCGATCACCGTCTTTCATTATGCTGAGCCAGATTTGTTTTGCTAATTTATTAATCTCTGCATGCTATGCTAATGTCCAGCCATCCATGCAATGATAACAGAAGCACCCTTGTCCCAGTGGCACAAATGAGAATTTATGGGCTCAGGTTGCCATAGAAATGAACTCCTCCAAATCAATAGGCTCAGAGTTGGGTAAATAAATGCCTGCAGAAACTCAGAACTCAAGGTATGAGTGCATCTCTCCAAGCTTGAGTTTTGCTGCTGAGGCATTAATAATAACCCTTTAAGTGTGTGTGGGAGCCCGCCTGATGAAGAGAGGTAACTCTTAGGAACCTACTCTGTATGATCTTAAAGGGAGAGAGCTTGGCTGCACTGAAAGCACAAACTTCCTCATGTTTGGGTTCACCTATCCTTTCTTTACACTCTTCTTCTTTTCTCTTCTCTATGGCTGAATCGTCATCTTTGTTTATGGAAGTAAAACCAAAGCAGGATCTGAGGAAGTCTGGTGTAGCAGCATCAGCAACAGAGAAAGGATGATTGAATATATTATTGATCTACTGCATGGAATATGGGTATGAATTATTGAAAAGATAACCCCTCATCCTTTGAGTGAGGGGAATCCTGCTGTCAGGAAATAATAGAGGAGGAGAGAAACAAAGGGGTTGGTTAAGCTGAGATTTGTTTCTGTTGCATGTTTATAAAAGCGCACAAGAAAACGCATTATAGCGAATGTTTCTCCCTTCACAGTGAATTGAAACACATTTAGTTTTTCTCTCACTTCTTCTCTGTCTGTTCCCTCTTTCTTTTCCCTCACTCTCCTCTCCTCCCTGCTTTGCCCCATCTCAACTCCTTATGGCCAATCTGCATTCTGTAGGTGGGAGCAGTGAGGGAGAGAGGAATAGTACTGGTGGTGTGAAAAATGGCAGTTGTTAACCATCTGACAGGGCTGGGTCTGCAGAGCTGCATCCTCTCCGAAACAGCCCTAATGGGAAACATGCACATGAACCAGTGAATGGACTTGTTTAAATGTGTAACACCAATAGGAGGGATAAACATAAAGGTTGTTGCTTGTTTTAAATGTCTGAAGGCCCTATAAGGGAGTTAGATTAAGAAGAAATTTGGGCACGAGAAGGTTTAGCATTGTCTGAAGAGATGCAGGACATTAGCTTCACCTTTGGAAAAACTGTTTGATTATGAGGATAAAATAGAAAATATCCAAAACAAGAGCAACATAATTTGATGCCTTGTACTTGTTTTGATGGCAATATTATGCAAAAGCCCACTAATATGAAAACAGAGAGGAGAGTAGTTATGAAACCAAATTTCAATTTGGTTTCTTCCCTATTTACTTCTGTTTTGATAAAGAAATTGTAAAATGATTATTATTTCACCAATAAAAGTATGTTCAGGTCTTTTCGTTTTAGTTTTGTTTGTTAATCAGTCGTACTCTTAAAATCATTTGTTCTCCCCTTGTTGCATGAGGGCAGCCTTGATGCACTGCAGCATAGACACATGAGCTCTGTTGGTATCCTGCAGAGTCTGGCACCAGGACATGGGCTGCAGATATTTTAGGTCATGTGAGCTGTTGGATGTGGATCTGACTTGTTCAGCTTCCTGCTGATGCTCAATAGAATCAGGATGTATGAAGATTGGAGGCTGAATCAACATCTTAGGCTCTTCCTGAGCTATCTTCTTATTTTCCTTTTGTGGCTTATTGTCCTGTGGTTGGGGGTGCTGCTGTCAGGAAAGACTGTTACAAGAGGGAAATGTGTGTTTGGTCTACCACAATGTTTTTTGGATGAGTAGTATGTGTAAATGACTAACCTTCCCAGCAGATTATTGCATCTCAACTCAGTGATTCACTTAAACTACAAGTGGTTTTAATGTGCATGTGATAATGGCACTTTTTCTTCCTGCTGTTATCTAGTTTGCACCTGGTTTCTTGCGTATTTTCATATACAAAACATTGTAATTTAAACAAAAAAAAGTTAAAAAAAAAAAGAATGACTAATAGCCTGCTTCAAGTCCCTGCATGATGATCAAACCATAACAAGACAAATTGAAAATAGCAGCCATTTGGAAGTCAGGGAATAAATCTTTAAAAAAGGGTTGGTTTAGTTCATGCAATTTAAAGCTAATGGACTAAAACATGCAATATGTATGGTATGGTCATATAATAATTGGTAGTAAATGTATCTACAGCTGCTATTATTTCCTCATTACTGCAGAGGCAACCAAAATTAAAATAGTTTCTTACTTGATGTCACTCTCCTGGACTCTCTCTTCATCCAGGTCCTCTATGAACTTCTCCCCCTTCATCCAGTAGATGAGTGGGCTGACATCGCCGCTGTAGCCGAAAAATGCTCTGCAAGTGAGGTTCAAAGCAGTACCTGTGAGACATGAGAAGGCATGCTGTTATATGACATAGCCCCGCTGTCTTCTGACAGGTATGCATTTGTGCACAACCTGAAAAATATAGCACCGGCACCGTCAAAGTCAGTAGCTTCAACAGAAATGCTCCTTGTGATTTCGCAGGTAAATAGTGGTAATGTGCACACACTAATTCTTTATTATTAGTGCACATCACCAAATAATGCTAAGGCATATGCTAGTTTCCCTTCATATGATCACAAATATCCATTCAGCTCAAAGTTTTCTTGGAATTGTCCTGCTCTTTCTTTTTATGCATCAAGGGGGCTTTTTGACTCTCTTATTTGGTCAATGACACACACACAAGGACACACAGATTCCTAGTACATTAATGTAAAAGCAAAAAAAAAAAAAAAAAAAAGACAAAAAAGTGAACACATGATGGCACTCAAGAGCTGCTTAAAATCCCCCCCTAGAGACTGAGACCATAAGAGAAAATATGGCAAAAGAAACTGAGAGGAGACAGACGATAACATTATTTTATTTGGAGCTGCTGCTGGGTATAAGGGAAGGCCAAGAGTCAACAACAGCAGTTTGCTGAGAGATGATCTGTGGAAGAAGGAGTAATTGTCTCTTGGGAGTCAATGGGATCTTTGCTCCATGAATGAATGGTTCACAAGAGAGGGCATGCATTCACACGGAAGGAAAAGGTGTCGCTACAGTACCAATTAAAATAAGTTTCACTTTTAAATCTATTGCAATGTTACGGTTGTGATATTATCTGTTGAAGCGTTGAGACTCAAAATTATTAATGTGCTGAACATAAAACATGATAAATTATAAACCAAATATTAGATGTAGCACTGGTGTGAACTAATCAGAGCTGGCATCTAGTGTAGAGTAGTGCACCCTCAGTATTCACGATCAATGCCTGTCTTAAAATAAAGATACAGCATTGCCAACAAACTTCTTTATTTTGCATTCCAAAGAACATGCCTGGGGTGCGGTAATCACATGCTGCTGCCTCTCAGTGAACCACACAGGAACATGTAAACAACAGGAAGGCTCGTCATGCAGTACACTCTTGTGGAGTCTGGTGCAGGACTTTTCTCTGGGGAAAATCCGGACTGTGAATTTGTTTGGAGGCATGTCACAAAGAAATCACAAGAGGATGAATGGGTCAAGGGGGAGGAGGAGGAACTGGTTTTCCCTTTTTTAGCAGCAGGATTTATGAGATTGACACAGACTGTACTGTATGTTGTTCCTTTTGATTAGCACATTACAGCACCATGGACAGTTCTATAAGGTCGGGCATAGGGCTTGCAGGTGAAATTCAAAGTACAACTGCATTTAATGAAATATTCAGAACTAAACAATTCATTATTGATCAGATTGTAAAATGTGTCTGATGGACTGGTGACATGGGTGCACTCTCTTGTCTGCTTGTTACTGGGATAAGGTCCATCTTTCCTGTGACCCATGGCTAAGGGTCACATGTCTTCAGACACACAATGGTGGAGATATTTCTAAAAGGACTGCTTGTGTTTGAACTAAGGGCCTGAATCCTCTGCACTCCTTCTGTTCACAACCAAAAGCACAACTTCAAAAGATTTCAGCAGGTCACTTGCAGCACAAGGAAAGCTTTAAGATGTGCAGGGAAGAAGGATGGGAGGACACCCAGGAATGAACTGATAGTACACTCTGTGAGGAGCAACGGCTGACATTTCCAAAGTTCAACAGCCACTCTCAGCTTGGTATTTGTGCACAGCCAGGCTCTACAAAGACTACACGCTGTACCTACAAAATAGGAACCTCCTGCCTGTGATTACACACACGCACGTGTTTCTGCAACATTAACTTACAATGCAGTAGCAGAAGAAAAATCACATGTTCTACTTGTATATCTCTGTGCGAGAGAAATGAAAAAACCTTTTTTTCTTTTTATAAATATATTCTGTGCTGCTAGTTTAACTTTCAGATCAATCGTAAACTAGGAATGTCATGCTTCCAGCAGCTGCTGCCTGCAGAGGAAGTCTCCACTGAGCTGCCTGGGAATCACAGGAAACAGTTGAAGGCTCCCTGTTGCCTGATACTAATCCAAATGCAAAAAAAATCTAAAACCACAGGTTTGTTATGTCCTAATACAGTGGGTGGTGATCCTCATCATCATCACATTCACAGAAACACTATGAGAACTCGACATTGTACCAAAACAGGGGTTTTCATTGTGATATTTCTTATTTATTCCTTATAGACTGACATATTCTACATGAATTAAAGAGTTCCTGCATTTTCTCTGGAACATTCCAGCATGCAGCTGAAATAACACCAGAGGTATTTGCAAGCATATTTTCTCTCTCTGAGGTAAATACACAATGTGTGTCTTCAGTTCAAATTTACAGGGTGAGAGGAATTAGATGGTTTAGTTGATGAAGCTTTTCAAAAAGATGCACAAATATTAGCCTGACAGAGAGGACAGTGTTAAATAAATCAAACATGTCAAACACACAACTATAATTCTTGATTTTTTCAACTTTCAGTGATCTGACTTTTCACTTCAATCATCTACAGCTTATATAGATTTTTTTTCTAAGACTAAAAAAAAATTTGTTGTGTTTGCCATTATACAACTTGGCAAGATATGGTGTGAAAGATATTTGCTGCTGTCCGAATATGCAGCTTGTACAGTACAAGAGAGCATCTACGTGTTTATATGAGTATGTGTTTCTGTATATGTACTTGTCTTGCTTCTGCCTTCACATTATGTGTGGGTGTGGAACAAATCCATGTAATCTGACTGACTGACATCTTCCCCCCTGGCTGAGAGTTGGTCATGGATGGAAATGAGACTTAGATGGGTCTTTCTCCACTTCTGCCGATCGTCTGTGAATCTTTCTTTATTATGGACACTGTGTGGAGAACAATTTAAGCAGAAGTTTGGACCCTTTTTACTGGATGTGCATTAGAGGTGATGGGTTAAATAGTACAAAGAGCTGCAGACCCATTCATCTTTTATAACCTGAGCCACGACACAGTTTTTCTCACAGTTTCTTTTTATCTGTCTGTCTGAAAAGCTGAAGCTGGAATTTCCAATTTTGCACCTACTTCTCTCAAAAGTGATTATCTTGTAGGCATTTAGCACATAACTTTAGGAGTCAAGCAAGTGGACTTAAATCTGCTAATTTCAGACTTGAAACAGAGGGAGAAAAAAAATGTTAACATACTAAGATCATTAGAGTTGACTTACATACTTCTATTGTGGATGTTGAGATTTTATTGAGTCATATCATCATATCAAGTTGCCAAGCAACCAAAGCTCATTGTGCCAAAAACAAAAAAAACAAAAACCAGCATAGTTAATCATAAAAAGTTACATCAAGTTAATCATTGTGTTATGTTTTAGAGAATATTTCACTTATTTCACTTAATACTCGTTTTTTATCAAGTATTTTTTTCCTTTCAATTGATTAAAATTTTAAGAAAATAATAAGCAAGACATTTGGTTGGATTCTCATATTTACTAAAATTTCATAAAAGAAAAAAAATTGTATAAAGAGCAGGTATAAACAGTCTTTTCCTAATCTTGTGTTTATTTGCTTTATCAGCACACAGTAATAATCTCTTTCATCGAGTTCCATTTTTTATATTTAATACAGTTACTTTTTCTATAAAAATCCATTTTATGACATTCATTTGGGAAAAGCTAATGTTTAAAGTGACTGAAAATGACACAATGAACATGCTAAATGAAAACACTTTCAGTACTGACAATCTGTGTCTGTTAAAGATATAAAAAAAAACCAACACACACACATTAAGCTAGTAAAAGAAATCATAAAGATGCCTTCAATTAGATGATCTACACAGGAATGGACAAGGAAAACAAGGAAACAAGGAACCTCTGAAATGCAGCAGGTCTTTTTTTATTATACTGATATATGAATGAATAACAGAGTTAGCAACTGAGTCAGTGATTAAGAGACCAAAAATTGAGATTGTATTTTGAAAGACTATAAAAGGATGTGTGTGCTTCAGAGGGATAGAAATTTGATTTGAGCAACTCTCAGTGCATGTTCTGTTGATTTCCCAGTATTTGGGATAATTAGACCTCATAGAGCTGGCACTCAGATCCCTACAGAGGAATCCTATCCAAGCCAGAGGGGAGGAAAACAAACCGTGCGCAGAAAACATTGTGCAGATGCTGTCCAAACTCAGCACAGATGGAAAGAACACATAGTCAGATTGACAGATATACAGAAAAATGAGCAGTTGAATGAACAGACAGGGGAAAGAAAGAAAAATCAATAAAGCGTGCACATACAAACATAATTATAAACAAACAGATGCACACGTTGACATCATGTCTTTTTTTTCTGTGTCTCATCTCTGTTCTCTTGAATACACCAATATTTTTATTCCAGTATTTGGAGTGAGGTCTGATATTGTGTGTGTGTGTGTGTGTGTGTGTGTGTGTGTGTGTGTGTGTGTGTGTGTGTGTGTTACAGCCATCATGTTTTTTCTTGGAATAATCAACAATCTGGAGAGGGTTTTGGAAAAAGTAATTGTCTAATCACTTTCAATTTACCTTTCTTTGTCAAGCAATTTGCACCATTTATTTTATAAAAGAAAAGCATAGTTAAATGCTTAAAGTTATTGTTAAAAGATATGAATGTTTTAATTAAACAACATTAATTAAACAACCAACTTTGACAGCAAACTTACATAAGCAGATGCTAATTTAGATTCAGATGTTTCCTTAACTACATTAGAAAACATGCTCAACAAGTAAAACTTTTGTTCAAATGAACTTTTCTAATTTGTAAATTGATTCTAAATCTTTTAACCTAAAAATGGGAAAATTATATTTTTTTTAACACAAACTCTAAAAAAAACTTTATTTTAGTACATCTGAGATAAAATAGGCTAATTAATACACACACACACATGCATGTAGGCACACACATACACACAAAGCCAGACTGACACCAGAAAACACAACACATGGGTTGTGGTAACAACGAACAGAAGGGGAACAGCTGTTTCTGTAAACGTCATTGGCATGCTACATCTTCGTGTGGAAAGATCAGCTGCATTCTACAACACAGTTTAAAATTCCACACATGCAACCTTTTAAAACGGAGAAGTAGTAAAACAGATTTATTCTGTATCGTGTAAAAGCTAAAACTATGTAGAATGGTACATTCAGCTTCAAAATGTACACACAATCTAGAGGACAGAAGCGCTTGCGCTGAAGATTTTCCATTTTCATTTGTGTTTGTTGAGCTTATTTTTTGTGCCATCATGATTGGCTTTCACATTAGTTGAGATATCGCAACCATTTTCCCATATGTGCATGTCTCAAACTTACATTACACAGAAGAAATGTGAAAAGAGCTTTCCACAAACTCAACATACTGTGCTTCAATCTGTACAGTGAAAGTCAAAGATGCATAGGAAGAAATCCAAACAAGGGTCAAATTAGGGGTTTTATAGTAGATTTACAAACACAATTTCTGAAAATACTTGGATTTCACCCACAATTATTCAGTTATATTACAATTGACAATTTGTTATTGCAATTTACTTGAATGCAAGGCCAAAAAAGCAGTTTTTTAAGTTCCTACAGTGTGTGCTGCATATTCATTATATGCATTTTTTTGGGTCGTCTTTTACATAAACAACATTAAATATATTTTACAAATATAAACAAGCTCTAGCAAGGACAAGAGTGAGAAACAGACCGTGTGTTGAGGAGGCAGGAAGAGAAGATGAATGACAGCTAGTCAGCATCATCAACATGAGATTCTTGAAAATTCTCATTTCAAGTCCTACTGCTAAAAATATCAGTTCCCACTTCCTGTCCATGCTCATCTCTCAGTGCTGGAAGAGGTTTCTCCTGAGAGCCACAACCAGGCAGGTGTGCTTGCTGTTTTCTGGTTGTATAAGGATTGGGGCACTGAGCTTAGAAAAGCCCATATCTGCCTGTCAACATTTCTTTTCTTTAGCTGCCTGCAGGTTACCATGACTACACCTACTGAGCTGGCTAGCAGCAGCTCTGCAGGCTCCATCAAGGGAAAAAAAAACACAGCAAAGACAGGTACTGTGCCACGGTAAGACTACTGTCAATGTATGTTGATGGTGAGCAAAAATCAAAGTTGGCTCCTATGGGATGGGGTGGGGGGTAAAACCTGGGTTTATGCAACTATTGTAGCCTGTAGCTTTCCTCACTTAAAAAAACTGTATTTGCAAAAAGGCCCCTACTGTATCCAAGTACATGACTTTCTATTCGCAGCATAGTGGTGAGCTGGTGTGGAACAATGACGGTAGGCTGAACCGATTACTTATATTCTGCATTGCAGAGAAGTGCAGGCTAGTGTGGGGAGGGAGTGTTTGAGGGGTGAAAAGTGCAGTGAAAAAGAGGATTGAAGGATTTAGGCAGAATAGGTAGAGGAACAAGCATGGGCAAAGAGAACATGAAAGAATTGGGGACCACCCCCTTCCACCACCTCAGCTTTGCTTTAGCTCTAATATCGTCCCCTCTCTGGAGACGAGCTCTTAATTACCATTACAAGCCTGAGAGCTTTTAACAGAGGAGAATCCTGCTTCTTTTTTTCCTCTGTTGCTCTTTTTCCTCGTTTGTTCTGTGGCTGCTGATGATCCGCCAGGGAAATGTAAGCCTTTAATTACCGGTAAAAATGATGGCCTTTGTGAACAGGTAGCCGGTGCCCCCTCTCTCATCCTTGCTAGAGTATGCTAATAGTATTTTTCTGATAACATAACAGGTGTTCTGTCCAATGCAGCGGAGGGTAGCGGTCTGTTGTACTGTGGGATGCACTGCGAGGTATTTTTGTGATGGTGTCAAAGGGAATTTTCTTTGCCTTTGCTGCAGTTTCAACGGTATGAGGAACAAGCTCCTTATGTCTGCATCCTCGTGTAGAAAACACTCAAGGAGGTGGTGATTTAGATAAAGTAAAAAAAAAAATTAATGCTTTTTTTTTTTTTAAAAAAAAACATATTAAACTAAATAAGTTTGATGCAAGAAATTTCTGTAAAATAGCATCTTTGAGTTTGTGTCTTTAAGAGACCATCTAATGCAACTGTTTAAGCTCAGCACTTTCATTGGCGATGAGCTGGCAGCTTGTCTCTTTTGATTAGCTATATAATAAGTTGAAAATAAATGAAAATAAAAAAATTTAATGGATTATGAAGCACTAAGATGCTGATTACATCCTCTAATGCAGAGTGTCGAAGATGTTTTCTCCCCGGCATATCCTTTGTGTTTGCGTGATAACTCGAACAATTTTTACCATTGGATTTGATACTCATACCTGCTTAGGTCCCTACAACATGTATTAAATTAAATTCATGGTTTCCCCAGCAGGTGGTGCTTTATTCATGAAAAATCTGATTTTTGACTTTATTCTGGAACCATTTGCCTAATTGACCTCAAATCAAGTGCAAATAAGAGGTCATTACCCCAGGATGCATCCTGTCCTGATGCCATACAGGCTGGTTCAGTTTCCACACCAGGTGGACCTTTGTGATGGAACATGTGCGTTTATGTTACTGTATTCTGTCTATTCGAGGATTGGGGAAAAGGAGGATTGGGGGCGTTTAGGGATTTGTTTGGAAATGTTTTTATTTACATCTTTGTTTTTTATCAACAATGTAGTCAATTCTGATTTAGAAGTCTGTTCTGAGGAAAGCAGAGCTGATATTTCAGATGATTTTCTCCTAAGGGTTCGGTTCTTTTTGTGGCGGAAAAAATAAATGGTTTTCTGTTTTATTGTTTACTCATTCCAGGAAAATGGCTTGTCCTTGCCATGCTTATTTGTCATTTTGCAACAAAGGGATACATGTAACATCTACCAGAAATCTGCCTCTTTCTTTTTGCCAATGTTCTAACAGAAGGACCATTAAACTAGAAAGAAAATTAAACAATGAAAGTTCAACTCCTTCATGTTGTGAACATTTCTGCTCTTTGCGTGTCGTAATTTAGACTTTTAGAAAACACAGGGTCTTGCTCTCTCACAAAATGTCTTTGTCACTCATGTCTTATCATTGCTCAAGGCTTAACATCCCCCTTTTCTTTTATACTGCCTTCATTTTTAGGCTTGAGGGTTTTGGGATTACTTTTCACACTATATTTTGCGTTCATGTGAAATCTACTTTTATGGTCAAGAAGAGACCAAAGAGAATGTAATTTTTCTCTCAATGGCACGGGTGTTGTGCTTCTAAAAAACTGCCTTCCAGGCACAGGGAAATAGCTGACCCTTCTGAAAAGATTTGGCATTTATGGAGGAAATATATATATAAAAAAAATTAAACTAACAGTCAATTGAGTATATTGTGAAAACATAAAATGTGGTAGTTATATTAAAATAAAATGAAAGAAATGGTGGGAGAAAAACAAAATACATACACAAAGAAACAAACAAAAAAAAAAAAGCAGAATTATTAAACGCACTGAAATGCAGAGTAAAAATTATAAGGTAACTGGCTCCTGTCCAGGTTGCTGGAGGCCTATTAAATGGTGTGATCCAAACACTTGATGAGGAAAATCACTTTAGCGCAGAACCCAAGAGAGGCCTGACTGCAGGCAATGACCCACTGACCGGAATACCAACTGAGGCCAGACTAACTCAATTAAAACCAGAGCTCACTATCCAAGTCACACCAGCCCTGACCATCACTATTAACCCATATTTCCCAGTGGACTTTATCTAATCCCGTTTGCCCACTTCTGTTATCCCGTCAACAGAAATGCCCTCTCTTACCTTACTGCATGATATATTCAACCTGAAACATGGAGCAATGTCTCCAGAGTGAGCAGGTTGTCATGATTTGCAGACATGTATTTTTTAATAAGACAGCAACATTGTCTGAGAACAACAGTTTGAAAAATATTAAAATATTTATTTTCTAAAGCAAATTAATTTGATAAAACACAATAATGTTACAATAATCCAACTAATATATTATGTGATAAATCTTGATCATTATCAAAAAGTTACTTGAAACAAATGAATCAGTGGAATGAATGCCACACTGTTTTAAACCTTGGATAGGGTAGGGTGAATCCCCTCTCCCCAAGTAAAATTTATGGATGCCATTTTTATTCCTGCATGATCAAACTGCTTGGTCATCAAAGTGCTTAATGGATTCATTATATAAGTTTAATAAAAACACGCTCTAATCCTGCTTTCTATCTTCGGTACAAACTTTGGTCTGTTCTCTGAGACCTTTCAGAGGTCTAGCGTTGTAGCAAATAGAGGACCAAGGAATGTAGGGGCTGTCCAGTATATCACAAGCAACCAGCAACACAGAACTTAGAAAAACAAGTCACAATGTATCTAATGGTGGCACATAGCACCACTTTCTACTGCTGTAGCTCTTTTGAAAGTGGACTATCACAAGCTCCTGTTTAAAAGAACCAGAAATTGGAAGTGAGCTCTACACTGCCCTCTGGTGGACGTATTGCCTAACAACCAAGCCAATGTAAAGCATGGATCAGTGCATGTGTCATCTGAAATGAACATACCCATCTATGTACGTACCAATGAGAATTATGAGTTTTTACACATTTCAGACATGCTCGCCTCTTTGTCTAACCGCTTCCTGTTGGTGTCTCGGCTCAGAAAACTGTGCTATTAGAATAGTAACTCGAGGATAGTGACGACAGGAAGTAGCTCATCCTGAACGAACCAAAAACAAAGTTTCAACTTCTTCTTTTTTCAGGTTAAATCTACAATAATTTTAAAGATTCCTGTAGAGATGGGACTGTCATGTTACAATTTCAATATCTTATTACACCAGGCAGGATATCCTAAATGTCTACTAACAGAAGAGACCCCCCCAGTCATATGTTTTTCCTCTAAATGCTGTTGTGATTGAAAGCTGAACACTTCCCCTTCTATCCAAAGAGCTCTATTGCTGTTTTATCAGTCTGCAAAACAGTCTAAAAAGCCTCCTAACTCATCTGTAGCAAACTACAAGCTGAGCAGATGTGCTATTTTTTAATAATAGAGGCTTTTTTCCTTACAGCATACCATGTACCACATTGATGTTCAGGTTTCTGTTATTGTTACATAAGCATTCATGTCTGAGAAAAGGGAAGAGGCCTTGTGGAATTATCTTCGGGTCTTGGTTTTTCAGTAGCAACCTTTGGTTCTTTGTATCATATATTTTACAGCTGCTGGTCAAGCAGTCCTATGTAAGGTGATAATGATCTTGCTGTCCTCAACTGATGGACAACTTGTTTTGGTCACATAGAGTAGATTTACTAACATTTTAATTATGATCTGTAGCTCATTCCCTGTGATCCTCGTAGGTCAACTTCTTTGCGCTGTGAACCAAACTGAAGAGTCCTGTTCTTGAAAAATATAACTGGGTTTCTGCTCAGTCCTGCTTACTTTGCTATTGCACTGACTGACTACTTCATCCTGAGAATATATTTGTGTATAAAGCTTGCAGGTTGTGTGCACCCAGATCCATTTTTGACATACTTGTATTTATGACTTACAAACAAAACACAGCAAATCTGAAAACATACCAGAATAAAGCTGATCAAGGAGAAAGATGATGTACAACAGGGGGCGGGGGGGTTAACACCAGCAGCGTTTTTTATGCATACGGCTCATGTTTGATGTGGGAGTGCCAGATTTAATATAAATCTGAGAAAAACCGGAATAAAGACTTAGGTAGAAACTAAACAATTTGATAATAGAGTTGTGTGACAAGTTATGTTGAACTGATGCTGGTTTAAAGTGATGCAATGAAACATGGACATCTGATCTTCTCACTTTTTCTCATATCCATTGTACTAATACTCTTGCAATCCTAGCTAGAGGAACTAAGATACAAATTTATGAAAGTGTTTGAAAATTGGGAAACAAAACCATGGAGTTAGACATTAAAGAGATTAGAATTTTTGCCTATTTGGATATTACAACAGAAACGTAAAAGCTGCAGTATTGTCGATAATATTTGTGGACCCTAAATCAAGAATAATGGAAATCCAGTCACACTTGATCCCATGCTTCTTCAACTGGTCATGACCTTAATGCAACTTGTGTTTCATAGAGTTCATTTTGAAAGATCTACTCTAAAACAATGCAGGCAATGTGGGGAAATCATTGTAAATTCCCAAAATCATACTTGCATATCTCAGGACTGAAAATGTTAAAACTCACAGTTATGGCCCAATTTATTTAGTTGGATTTGTGAAAAAAAACGCTGATATTTATGCAGTAATGCAGAAAATCTTAAGAGTTCACTAATTCAAGCACTTATCCACATTTCCTCTCTAAATTTTGGAAATGTACCTTTTACTGAATGTCCATCTTGATATTTCCTCAACCAAAGCTTTTTGACCATCACCGAAACCTCACCTCCTCTATCCTCCATTAACTTCTTTTCCTGCTCTCCTCAAACCACATCTTTCCATCAATCCATGCAAACAAAAATACCTTCATCCCTCCTACCTTCATATAGCACAAAGGGGTGACCACCCCTTTTCACCTCCATACCTTAGCTTCTTATCACACCTACTCTTCTGTTTTAGAGCATAACCCTCAAATCTCAGCACACCACTAAAGCTATTGTCAGCAGAAGTCTCAGCCTTTTTTGTGTGTTTTCCCCTCAGTTACTCGTTCCAACGCGTCCATGTTTCAGTTTCTGGCCTCTTCCTTCTTTGCAACCTCCTTCACCCTCATTCCATTTCTACTGAATGCATGTCCAGACATTCTGGGTTGTGTAGGAGTGCAAGATTGAGCTCCAGCCACAGGAGGCCTGTGTCTTGATAAATCTAAATCAAGGCTGACAAATGACTTGTGCCGGGTGGGCTGGAGATACTGGGACAGGGTCACTGGGGAAAACAGCAATGTTTACACACTGACAGAGGCTGATGATGTCCCCTGGCACTTGGCAAGTGCTGGGATAATTTCATTCTGGCAAAATACCTGTGGGAGCTGTGCAGAGCCGCTTCTTAAGAGGACTTTCAGCCAATCAAAGACACAACCCAGGAACGGGTTAGGACGTTAATTACTGCAATGATTTCCTGAGAGATCAGGGGTGTGTTTGATTTGTGCGTACTTTGCATGCGTACGTATGTCTACCTACAAAAATATACTTGCTCCATTATGTGATGGGGAGGGCAGAGCATCAATCAGGGCCTCCTTGTCTCCAAAAGAGAATTAAAAAAGCTTGCACTGCATAAATAATAACCCATTAATTGCTTTCTCTCAGTTTCTGTCACTTTAACCAAATCCTCAGTTTTTAATGTCTTTTAGCCTGGTGTTACATGTTCTCCTAATGAAAAGTAGCATTATGTTAATGGTCTGATCTATAAGTCCTAGCCAGGACTTTGTTGTGGGAGACATGAAAACACATCGCATCATATCCTATTTTCACCTCCTTCCTTTTGGGGATCATTACTTTGGGAATGGGTTTCTATAGTAACAGAATAGTTCACTTCCTAGCTTATTCATGAACAGAGAGAAAGACATTCAGTTATCAGTAGAATATGAACACAGTCACTTGAACACAAATGTGTGTAAATTAGGTCAACTTGTAAAACAAACTAAATCATGTTTGTGCATGCACAAACCCTGTATTTCTAATGGTAAAAACTAAAATGCACAACTTAACCTTTATTAGTGGTTCAATGTCACTGATGATTAAATACATACATGTACAGAAACTCTTTCAACCAGCCATTGTTCACATTTTCTGTGTGTTATTTCTGCATTATTAAGGCTTCATTATCATATATA
>JBAMHX010000014.1:9794683-9807670 GCA_037177515.1 Pseudomugil tenellus | reverse complement strand
TATATATATATATTTGCAGCAAAAAGCTTCCTGATTTCTGTCTGTACTTGGCATCATAGGCAATATCAATCCAGCCTATTTTGGGTGGCATGATTATTTGTTATAACAATAATGAACACGTTTGCCAAAATGCAATCTCAAAAACACTGACGATTCAACTTTTTATTAACTTCTTTAGAGTGATCTGCAAGCCATGGCCAGAGCATGGAGCATCTCTTGGCACCATTTATCGTTATATGGTTATCAGTTGGCTACATAGCGAGCTCAGAATTATTGGCCAGTCTCCTCAGAGGCATCCTCATTAGACTAAAGCCAATGGGTTCCCACATTGATGGCATTGCTTCACACCAAGTACTGCATGGGGAGGAGAGGTGATTTCAGTTACAGTGATTAAAAAGATCCAGCATTGCCAAATTTTTTGGGACTTTTAGGTGGTGAAAGAATTGCAATCAGTATCAACAATACCAATAACCATGACATCTTTTAAAAGAGACCACTAAAAAAAACAGAAAAATACTAAATACAACTGTAAATTGTTTGTATCCTGATAATGACAAACATTCAGTTTAATAGTTATCAAAGAAAGCAAAGCAATGGTTCTTTAATGTACAAGGACCTGCTCTACTATATATGCAACCATCAATACGCCCACACACAAACATAAAGTACTCAGACCCAGCTGCAAGCTTATTGCCTAGTAACCCAAGGAATTTTTTTGTTTTGTTTCAAAGGGGGTGATTATTACAGCAGAGGGTAGTTATTAAGAAAGTAAAGCCAGTACTTAAAATGCCCATTTCTCCATTGTTTAATACTAATAACACATTTCAGGGGGTTGAGGAGAGTTTCTGAATCCTGAATCACTCACTGATTGATGGTACTATAACCAGCACACATCCCCAGTCAAACCCATCTCTCCTTTATATATTCCAGTTCACATCTCCAAACGATATCACAAACACCTGCAGTCACATACCTCTATTATGCATTGTCTACTTTTCATTGTTCTGGCAAAATCTAAATCAGCATCATCTGTAACTCAAATCAGTCATCTGCAACTCTGAACATGGCTCTTTTAAATGCCCGCGCTGTTTCAAACTAATCTTTTATCATCAATAATTGATTTTAGAGAACCATGAATGTTTGTTTTTAACTAAAATGGAGAAACAGTTATTCTGACCGAGGTGTCCTGTTTTATTTTCCATTAGGGGAAAAAGATGGAAGAAATGCATCTATTGCTAGAAACTCAAATAAAAAAAAACAAAATTATTTTAATTATTTTTCTTCTTTTCAGAATCATGACTTTGTTTTTAACAACCTGCGTGATTTTATGCATAACAGTTTACCGACCTCCCAAACCTCCTTCCTGTTTTATGAAGCAATCTTTTTACTTTTTAACTGATTTACATGCAAAATACAACAATCTAGTGATTTTAAGCTGGTGATCCACTGGCAAACAAACTTCTAAATCTTTCAAACTGTCCGGATTTTAATGTAAAAAAAAAAAAAGTCACTCAGCTTACTGATGACACAGGACACACCCTGGAACTGGTCAACCTAGTCTTCTGGTGTGCCTTCTGTTGCTAACCTGCCAGTGTCTGACCATCACTGTATTTTTTTACTTTTTACAGGAAGTCTTGAACAAAACTGTGTGAAAACGATATATTACTTCTGAGGTGACTGCACTGATATTTTATCCCAAATTCCTCAAATTTTATTTGCATCTTGTGACCATTTTAACAGCAAACTGAAACCAGCCAATAACGCTGTAGGACCAAAATAACAAGATCTAAACCTATACCACCACGGAGAAACAAAGAAATTGCAGAAAAGCCGAAACAAAAAGAAGGAAAAGAAAGTTAACTGTTCATCTACAAGTTTAAGAAGCAACTGAAAATTTACTCTGAAATAATTAGCCAGGCTAGAACATTTCACTTTTCCCACCTTATCGCAGATAATAAAAACAATTCAAAATTTATTTTTAAAATAATATATATTTTAATAAATACAGATTTTAATAATTCCTTCAAAACCTGCACCAGATGCTGTATGTTAGGAGTTCGCAGACTACTTCAGAAGTAAGATCAATACCATTAGATCCAGCCTTTTATCTCAACAAAATGTCGATTTTAATAGATCTGAAACATTGTTCTCACCTGAGGAAACACTGGAGAATTTTGTTTTGGTTGATGGAAAGATGCTGGGTCGAGTTTTCTCCCAGCTAAATGCAACCTTTTTAGACCCCATTCCCACATCACTTTTAAAATCATTTTATGATTTTTTAGCCTGATATTTAAACATAGTAAATTACTCTCTCAGACTTCAGTCTCTCCATCTGCCTTTAAAAAGGGCACTGGTGAGGCCTCTTCTGAAGAAGAGTAATTTAGACTCTTTTTAGTAATTACACTGCAAGTGTAAAGATATTTTATATCAAATATTTTCTCCCACTTCTTTTCCAAAATAAAAATTATTCTTTTTTAGACTCTTTTTAGTAATTACCGACCGGTATTCAAAATAGTGTTTTTAAGTAAAATGAATCAAAATAATAGTTTTTATTCAATCACATTAGTCATAATATAATATTTTAGAATAGTGTCAATTTGGTTTTAGGACAAACCACACTACTGAGATGGCTTATTTAAAAATAGTTATTAATATCAGATGTGATACAAACTTTCAGAAACTTTCTGTCCTGGTGCTGCTGGATCTTAGTGTTTGTGTTTGACACAGTAAGTCACGAGATTTTATTAGAACAACTGAGATGTTGGGTGGGCATCTCAGGTACACTTTTAAAATGGTTTTATTACTTTCTCTTTAGTCACCAGGTTTTTGTAAGTTTTGCTACATAGTCCTCAAGAATTTATAAAGTGTGGGGTTTCACATTTTTTCAATAATTTTTAATTTGTACAAGTTACACCTAGGGAATGTCATCAGAAGACCCAGCATTGATATTAACAGCTATACTGATTATACCCAGTTTTACATAATTGTATTTTGATGACTTACAGCCAGTTAACTCCCTTTTAAATTGGATTTTAGGTATAAATGATGGATGGCAAACAACTTCCTGAAGCTCAATCAGGACAGAACTGACATTTTAGTTATCAGTCCTGAAGACAAGAGAGATCATTTTACCAAAATTACAAAGTTTTAAACCTTCTAAGTGTGTGAGAAATCTGGGTGTTCTTTTCAATTCTGAACTAATACTTCCCCCTCCCCCCCCCCCCCAACACACACACTCAGTAGAAATGTCTCAAAGATAACATTTTATCATCTTGAAAATATTGCCAGTGTCCACCCATTTCTCTGTCTTGCCAACACAGAGATGCTGATGCATGCCTTTATCTATAGTTGATCAGATTTTTTCTTCCAAAAAAATAATATTCTACACTTGTAATTATTAAAGAAAAAAGCTGCACAAGTTCTGAGGAGAAGCAGCGGGCTGTAACACTAAACAACAGTTTTAAAATGCCTACATTGACTCCTTGTGCATTTCAGGATTAATTTAAATTTTTTTCTAATCATTTAAATGTTTTAATTATCTTGGACCTTCTTATTTATCTGATTTATTTTCTAATTATGAGCTTTTTAGGATCCTGAGGTCCTCCTAGAGTAAGAACTAAAACCCACAGTGAGGTCTCTTTCCACTTCTATGGTCCTTGTCTCTGGAAAAGCCTGCCAGAGAACCTCTGGGCTGCAGAGACTAAAGACCAAAAAATCATTCCTTTTTACTCTGACCTCTTATTGTAGCTAATTTTCATTGATTTTATTTTACTTCCTTTTATTTATCGTTTTAGAATTTTTGTTTTAACTTCTTAATACTCTTAACTCCAGTTTTCTACATGGGAATCCACCACACTGCCCAGTCTACATGACCCCTGCCTGGGAGCTGGGAGAGGGTCCTGCGTTAAAGCCCTACGGCTGTCGGGTTGACCCTGGCTTGATGTTATCAGGTGGTTTCTGTAGTGGTGCCTGTGTGGTCAAGGGTAGGCTGGCTATTGGTGTGGATGGGTCCACAAAACATTATTTCCTCACAGCAGTGCCAAGCCCCGCATTTATTATTTTTATTATGTTTCATTTTACGAGTATGTCAATACTTGCATTCAGTTAAGAGACAGAACATAGGATTCACCAATTGGGTACAACTATGGCAGAAGGGGTGTGTGTCTGTGTGTGCCTCTGTAAATGTGAATGAGATTGCAGTATATTTTTAAATGCCTTGTCTTATTTTATCGTGCATTTTGTTTTATGTTCTCTTTTCAACTATATTAGGCACTTCACATTGCTTTGTAGCATGAAAAGTGCTTTATAAATAAATAAAATAAATCAGAATTTAGTTAAAACAGGAAAAAAGCTGGGAGGGGAGGACAGCAAAAAAGATGGAAGAAACTGGAGGAAGCTAACATAGCAAATGAAAATGAAGCTCCCTCTCATCTCTTCAAAAGGATTATTTTCAATTGGAAAGTTTGTCTTATTTCATTTTATTTCACAATCGTTTTCTTTCCCCAACTGTCAAGTAACAAAACGTTCAGTTTCACTTTAAAAATCTCATGAGGTTAGCTCCAGCCTTCTGTCTTCTAAAAATACAGCATCAGAAAGTCATTCTCAACCCAACAATGTTTACTGTAATGAAAAAAAAAATCAGATATAATTATTCCTTTATGTTTGTATTCAGAAGATTATACAAATTATTCTCCAAGGACCTCTGTGTTCAGTCCATTTCACTTCACTACTGTGTGTTTGGATCCACATGTGTGGCTGTATAAAGGAATGAGAAAGAAAAATACAGAAAGACATGAAAACAATAAAGACAAAGACAAGAAAAGTCCATTACCACCCTTGTAAATGAGCTCCAGCTATTTACCACATGCTGGGCTTTTCGAATTACTGACTGTGTTCAGGATGCAGATTGACGATGGCAATTAAACGTGAACCGTGTGCACAGACACACTGAGATTCGCACACAAGCACATGCACTAATGTATGCTTGCATACTCTCCCCGAGGCAGTAGTTGAGCACAGATCTACTGATCTCCATAGCAACATTTGGTGCTGTGGGCGATGGTGACATCACAAAGATTGATTGTCATAAAAAAATAGCAAATGTACAGCAGAAAGTGGGCATTGGTGAAAAGGTGTTTTCTGAAGTGCAACAATGGTTCTCATTGTTGGATGAAGTTGTGGCCGTGAGCCGTAAGTCTTCTTTGGCTAACGAAGAACAAATATATGTTAAAGGCCACAGCTGGTCTGTTCTTAAGGATGGAAATATCTGCTTATGTAACAGAGAGAAAGTAAAGGCAAAAGATAGTTATTAAAGATAGCTGTGGGGTTCAAATGCTCAGTGTGGTCCCTCTCGTCTGTGTTTATCCCTCTTCCTCTGTCTCCTTATCTTTTTCTGTGTGGTCACCTCATCTCAACCTTTTTGTCTTGTTTCTGTCTACACCAATAGCTGCTATCCCACTCTTTGTGAACTCTCTTCCCCCTCACTCGACACAAAATTCTTGCAAACTCTGTCGTCCATTTACAGCCACCCGCTTACCGAACACTTCAGAACCCTGAACTTCAGAAGTTCTGTCTTCCCTCCTCTTTTCCTCTCTCCACCCTGCCAAGTTTTTTCTTTTTTTGGCACTTGTTTTTCTTCATTTTTCTGTTATGTAAGAGAGACAGAAGTGGAGCAAGCTTCAAAGTGAATGGCAAAGCCGCCTTTTCCCCTGCTCGCTTTGCTTTTCATGCATGTCATTCCACTGCCAGCTTCCCCCATCTCTCACTATCCTTGTCATTATTTTCTCACTTCTTCATCCTTCCTCCATCTTTTCTCACTACTGTAAACCAGCCTGTCGCTTTTTATTAGGTCAATAACTCAATTGTCATTTTCATTTTTAGAATATTTCAAGTTGACCCCTGACCTTGTCTTTGCCATCTTGGCTACAGAGAGGAAGCAGGGACTTAAAGGCTAGTTTTTAGGAGCAGATTGTATTCTAAAGAGAAGACAGGTCTCATTATGTCTTTCTCCTACTGCTGTCTGCCCTTGTTGTATCAAATATAGAGTGATGCAGGGATGAGTGTGGTGCTTCTTTCCTTTGATGCCCTGTCACTGAGCCTGAGCATCTGAAGCAGACAAGGTAAAAGCTGCTATTAACTAAATCGTCTCTCTTTAAAGACATCTCTCAGCTTAAATGCAAAGAAACTTACCAGTTACTGATTTAACACAAGTGCATGATTACTGCTTTATAAATACTGATGCATTCACACATGTACAAACACATGATAGACTGAATGGATACACACACTGACAGTAAGCATGAAGTCGAGCTCAGGCCAGACAGATCTGTTGCCCTTGTTACGGACCTGACACACCAAACCAAAACATAAAAACAACAGATGTGTCAACTCACATGCTTTCAAAATGTACTACAGACAATCATTTGAAAATCTACATACATTACAGACTGCATAAACACACACACACAGCACAGCACAGGAATTAGAGTCATAGTTCGTGTTTTCTTCTCCAAATGTATTACAGGCAGTAATGAAATAATCACTGTTCAGTGATTGAAATGGTCATAACTTCTTCATCGGTGAGACTCATCAACTTTTATTGTAGGTTGTGGAATGGTGGCCTGCAAGTGTAGATGTAAGTTGGTCTAAGGGGGCAGAGTCTATAAAAAGGGTAGCTTCAATTGGAATTTTTCTAGCTGATCCATTGAATGAACAGCTTGACAAAATTTTTCCTTACTAGACTAGAGAATCTTAAGATAAAGGGTACAGCGCAGTTTTGATTCTTTCTCTGATACGAGCTGTTTAGCTTAGGCCATTTCTCCTATTCACAGTCTCCTTTAACATGTGGTGTGCCACAGGGGTCTATTTTGGTACCTGTCCTTTATTTTCTGTGTATGCTCCCCTTGGGATCTTTCTTCATAAAACAAAGTCTTCTTTCATTGCTTTTCTGATGTCATTCCAATATACCTAGGAGTAACTACAATATTTCATAAAAACTTTGTCTTAAAGATGTTCTAGTGTTGATGACTGTAAACTTTCTCGATTTAAATAAGACAAGACTGAAATGATAGTATTGCCACAATGACCTGCTGCTGGGACAGGACAGTGTAATTGGTCCTCTGTCTTCTTATCGTTGCACCTTTGTAAACAAACTTGGTTGTGATAATAGAACCCTCTTTAAACTTGAAAAACACATCAACACTGTTATTAAAGTCAGCTTTGTTCAGCTAAAAAAAAACAAATCTACCAAATCAAAACCAATCTTCCCCATGCTCAATGTAAAAAACTATACTTGCCTTTGTTTCCACATGAGTTGACTATTGCAATGTGCTGTATATGGGACTATATCAGGGCAAGGTCTTCAAGGTGTTAAAAATGCTGCTGCATATTGTCATGCCCGCACCAGGCTCAACCACAGACACGCCCACCAGACTCCTTCGGAGTCAATCTCCAGACTTTTAATGAAAGTCAGCTGTTGCTCATCAAGCCATGGGTATATATTTGGGTGATCACCACATCACACTTGTCGGTCCTCTTAACAGCTAAACAGCAAATTCCCTTCCAGTTCCCTTTCCCGGCTCCGACTCCCCGCATCTGTAACAGATCCTTCATTCGGACAGCTTCTCTGGTTTTGATTCTTGCTCGGATTTTGGATATCCCTTGGACTTATTCTGTGGCTCTGAACCCCCGCTCGTCTCCTGGCTTTCCCCTTGGATTACTCCTCTTAACTTTTGGATTCTGACTCCCCGGACGGATTCCCTGGTTTTGACCATTGCCTGCTCCTGGATATCCCTCAGCCCGCTTCCCTGGTTTCTCACTCTGTTCTAAACCTGGACACCACAGCTCTCTCCGCTTAATCCGTTCCCGCTTCAGTGATCATTTCTAATAAATAATCTGTCTGTCATATTGTCTGTGGTGTCCTTCGTTACACATATCTTCTAAGAAAAATACAAAAGGTGGGATTACCTCTGCTCTGTGCATTTTTCACTGGCTTCCTGTTTGCTATTGCATTAGTTTTAAAATCTTAGTTGTTGTTTTTAAATGTTCATATTATTCAAGAGACATGCTTAAATACTACATCCAGAGATCAGCTGATCAACATCTCTTGGTGTACCTAAAGCCAGACTTAAGTCTAGAGGCTTCCTATAGGGACCTTCTCAACTGTGTAACAGTTTACCCATCTCTGTAAGGTCTTCTCAGCCTTAAATCCAGTCAAATCACATTTAAAAACTCTCTTATTTTCTTTGGCTTTAGACTCCTAGAAGTGTTCTGGCGCATATCTAGGTTTTAAACAAATTTTATAGATATGAGTGTGCATTTTGGAGCAAATTCATAGTTTTTTTTTCCTAACTGGAAACTTTTTATCTGCTTATGTGAAGTTGATGTGAAGCACCTTGGTTATCCAGGTGTTAAGTGTTCCATATAAATAATCGTGAGTTTGTAATAAAGATTTTTTTTTATATGAAATAGGGTGATTTTCTTCCACTTCTTTTCCAACATAAACATTATCCTTTTTAATTGTGATGAGTTGGGGTGGAATACCCACCTTTATTTGTTTTGTGTTTATTTACACATTGATTTTTATATGTTCAAAATAAATACATCAATCAATGAAATATCAACAATTTCGGGTTAGAAAATTTGTGTGGAAATTGTGCACCAAACAACTGTTAATTCAGCATCCTGTCTCCTCTTTGAGTCATCTCTGGAGAGTTAAAGTCAGTACAGTATTCACTTTTGTCTTTTCTAATTCTCTTAATTTGGTATTTTTCTTCTCTCTAATTTTTACTATTACTAGCCATTTACTATTTTAGCCATAGTGTCTACTCAAAACCACTTGCTGGCTTGATATCTAATTGTGATACAGTGCTGTAAATAAAAATGTGACCATCATTTGATGCTTCAGTGTGGAAAGAAAAAAGTTGTGACATGCTCAGACATGTTGGCTATAGGAATGTGCATAATGAATGTAAATAGCACAGTTGTAGGAACAGAAACTTATATGACACTGGTTTAAAGTCATCAACACTGTAGACACATATTTTCTAGTTTTAAAAGTTGTTTGCTCAAAAGGTTCTCAAGATATAAACATAAACATACAATGATGTCTGAATTGAAATTATTGAAATTAAAAATCAGTTAATTGTATCCATAAAAATGTACGTCAATAAATGTATCTAAATAGCTTAAACACATCATTGACACAGATTGTGTTCTTGGGAGGAAATTATTTGAATTTTAATTAGTTTTTCAAAGATATTTTATGAAGCTTTTGGAAAGCTGTAAACAGCTGGATGCTGGGAATTGGTTGATTATTGACGATAGACTGAAAATCCATTAAGAAAATCCATAAGAACAAATAGTTCTATCTGATAAAATACAAACTAATTATAAACGTTTTTAAAACGTTTTTGTTGCTGTTCAGTGTTTCTATGATGTCAGAAAAAGGGGATCTAGACATAAAGGACATACTACCAAATGGACAAAATCATTGATTCTTTAGACTGCTCGGCAGTCAGGCAGCTTTTTCTCGAGTATGCCTCATTTTCAGTAGCTGATAACAGCAAGTCCAATAAAACTGACAGTGTCCCTAAAATAACAGTTTCATGTTTGGTTGGTTGTCTTGGTTCCTCAGAAGAAAAGTTAAAGTCTGAGGTGATTGAAAAGTGTTCTTTTTTTGTTGCAGTTTATAACCCACTGAGTGTTGTGAGCAATTTCAAGGCAGCAATAACCAAACCACTGTATATGATGAACACTGGGGTGCTGTGTTTGACTGCATTGCATGCTACAGTTTGTGCTGGTCCTGTCTCTGCTTCTGTATATTCTCTCACCTCTGTGCTTTCTTCTCTCCTGTTCTCCTGTTAGGCATGTGTAGGGGCTGTTAGTTCATTTATCATACAGCAGTCTCATGCTCTTAGCCTCAGACTCTGTGATTAATGACGACCATTCACACACTTAAACATTTAGCTTTGTTTCGCTGACACACTACTTACCATGGTGGTCACCATGGGTTACTCAATGCTATGCTATTGTGGGACTGCACAAGTACAATAATGTATCTGCAGGGTGACCTTTAAGGGCTTTCTGTGTGTGATTCTTTATCTCTTTATTAGAATATAAATGTGTCATTCATCACAAAGCATTTGCATGACTAAATATGTTGCTAAAATAGACAGTGGTTTGTAGTCCATCTTTCTGGAAGATTATTTTTACACTAGAGTACACGTACTCTTGTTCAAAATTGACTTCTCACAGATTAATGGTTAATGCCCAGCTCATCACATAAATTTTGATATAGTTCAAACTTTAGTTAATTTTTTTTGTTAACTGTCAGATTAAAAAAAAACAACTAAAATCAGAGTGATCGGTAAATCTATCAAACAAAAAAGATACATGTGGACCAAACAATAGGACAAAAACAACCGTTTTCAGAGAAGAGAAGTTGATTATTATTTTTTATTAAACAGCTTTCTGCTCACCTCTTCCCTAAATTTAAAGCAAGTAAAAAAAAAAAGCAGCAAAATGTAAAAATAAGATCGTCTCAGACTGTACAGATACTTCTACCCCAAGACTTTACAAATGAGAAGCTCTGGTTCTGACTTGTTTTCAATTTAATTTTGAGACAGGAAGGGCTATTCTGTAAATAATCATAAGCAGATTAGGTGTCTGCAGAGATTCTCTTTTACCCATACTTGCCATATTAGAGCAGTACTGCACAGGTGTTGCCACAAACCACTCCTGATTCATTAAGCTTTAGTGTGCAGTGCATTGTGGGTAATGTAGTGTGAATTAGGTGTAGTGCTAGGGAAATGTGAATTTTGTGAAACCTCATAAAATGTGATTGAATTCATGTTAAAGTTTCATGTTTGAAAAAGTGTCTAATTTAGTTTAATGTTCTTAGAAAAAAAACATACTCAATGAAAGCATTCTTTTAAACTTGTATATCCACAACATTGTCTTCTACCAGTGACAAGGATGACACCTTAACTTTCTACACCAATCCATTGCTTTGGGTAATTTTAGAGAAACGAGTTGCAGACTGATATGAAAATAATGAATTATTCTGCATCATTATACATTATAGATTATATCAATAGTTTAATCACATTTAAAGATTTATCTCTAATCTGACGAAAGAACAGGACAGGAATGGAGGTGAGAGAGCCATATATTTGCAAGGTTTATATGTGCTTGGGTGCGTATGTAGGTTAGAGGGTGAAAAACAGATGGAAAGGGACAGAGAATATTTTTAATGAAGTGGCACAGTGCGGACCTTTAGTAAAATCTCTGGAGTGAGGTCACTTTCATCCTTTGCACACGTGCCAAGCTGCTGTGTTTGTTGTTATAGCTAGGTGTTTGAAATTGAGAAGATCCTCGCAATTGTGCATTTCTGTAGAACTCCCCAAATCCCCAAACACACAAGCATGGGTCAGCAGGTGATGCAGTGAGGAGACAAGAGAGGTAAAGGATTAAAGGATGTGGAGTCAGGGAGAGACAAGGGAGAGCACAAACACAGATAAGGTGTTAGGTATGAAAGAGAAGGAATATGAGGAGTGAAGTGTTGTGTGTGTGTGTGTTTGTGTGGTATGCTCCAACGGCAAACTTATAGGTGAAGATCAGTGAAACTGGTTTTTGTTTGATTTGTATAGCAATACCAGTGAATAGATGTCAAATAACCTGGAATCAGGTAACACATATGTGTATAGTCAAGTTAGAAAGTAGGTTTTAAACTGAATATCCCCGTCACCATATATTGTCACATATTTTCCAACCACCACAAAAACAACACTTTAAAGGGCAAACAAACGTATGCATGTGTGCATGTTCTTACTTTTCCCAGGCACTAAGGGAACAAAAAAGAAGAAAGATCAGACCTCATTTTTCTCATGCAGAACTTGATGTTTTTGAATAACTCCCTAAAGGGCTCTGCAAATTCACTAAATCGAGTAACATAGTTGCTCAGTTGGAATCACTTAAACTAAACACGTAAACTAAAAAATGACTTTCGCTGACGTGAGTGACCCCACACAGTGATGGAGCTGTGAGGTGTTTACACCTAATGCATTCATTCATGCATTCAGCTCTAGCGTGGTGCATGTGATATCATTATTAAAGGTGTGTAAAAGGGTTTTTTGCAGAAAATGCTGTGCGTAATATCTAAAAAAAATGTACTTATATCTTCATGGGCCCAATTCTGCTTTCTGTTGATGCTAATCTATAGCCTTTGTTACCTTTGGTTGTTAGTTATGTCCAAAATGAAGAAAATTAACAAACAGAGTAATCAATATTTAAGTAAAACTTACTTAACCACCCAGATGGAGGTCCCAACCAGTCTATCGCCGAGAAAAAGACAATTTAGAGAGTAATTATATAAGCTTGTTAAATGTGAATGGAGCTGCACAGTCGGATAGTGATTAGCACTGCAGCCTCACAGCAAAATGGTTGCTTGTTTGAGTCTCAGTTGGTGAGAGGTCGGAACCGTGTGTTTTCTGTGTGTAGTTTGCATGTTCTCCCAGTGTATGTGTGGGTTCTCAGGCTTCTCCTCACTGTACTAAGACGTGCATGCTAGGTTGATTGGTCATTACAAATTGTCCCTATGAATGACTGATTGTGAGTGGTTGTTTGTCTCTGTGTCATGCCCTGCTCCAGCCTATCAGCCCAATCACTGTCACCTGCCACCAGACTCATTACCCCTGATCACCCGCAGCTGTTCCTGATTCCCTCACAGCTTTATATCCCTCAGCTCACAGTCATTTCTTTGTCGGACATTGAATGAAAAACATATGCTTATTCCTGCTGCTCCTGCCTTCCCTGTTATTCTGGATTCCCCGCCGTCTGCCTTCCTGCTCCTCGTCCTAGGGATGGTGAAACTGAAGCCTCGTGAATCACTGAGCCAGTTTGACACAAATGCATGGAAATGAACCACTGTGTTAGAAACATTTAACACATCAAAATGGCTCCATCTGCTGGCTGTGGGTGTCTGCTGCA
>JBAMHX010000014.1:9759007-9773159 GCA_037177515.1 Pseudomugil tenellus | reverse complement strand
TTCTTCAGCTCAATCCCCAGTAAATAAACGTCATTACAAACTGTTCCTGTGTACTGCAATTGGGTCCAAACACCACCTGTTTCACCTCTGGATAGTTGAACCTCAGATTGAGGAGGAGCAGTTTTCGACCCTCTTGTATGAGCGGTCTGGTCCCTGTAAGACCAGTGTCAGAGCTTGGTCCGCATTGCCGACAGTAAGTCTGATTTGTTTTCTAGTGAGGGTTGTACTTCACCAAGGCTGCCCTTTATCACTAATTGTGTTCTAAACCTATATGGACAGGATTTCTAGGTGCAGTCGAGGTGTTGGTGACCTCAGAATTGGGTCTTCGTTTTTGCAGACGATGTGGTTCTGTTGGCTTCATCTGGTCGTGATCTCTAGCTTTTGCTCGAGCCGAATGTGAAGCAGCAGAGATGAAAATCAGCACCCCCAGATCTGAGACCATAGTCCTCAGCCAGAGAAAGGGGGATATTTTTCTCCGGGTCGCGAATGAGATTCTGCCCCAAGTGGAGGAATTCAAGTATCTTGGGGTTTTGTTGATGAGTGAGGGAAGGGTAGAGCATGAAATTGAAACAAACCCTGCGGATCGGTGCAGGGTTTGCAGTAATGCAGACTCTGGTGCAATGCTCCAGTCTATTGTGATGAAAAAGGAGCTGAGCCAGAAGGTGAAGCTCTTTGCTCCTACCCTCAAACAGAATGGGTTTCCGCCACAGGGTGGCCGAGCTCTCTCTTAGAGATAGCGTGAGAATCTCGGTCATTCGGGAGGGACTCCGAGTAGAGCCACTGCACTTTCACATCGACAGGAGCCAGATGCGATGGCTCGACTATCTGGTAAGGATGCCTCCCTGGAGAGGCGTTCCAGAGACATCATACCAACTAATTGAGACTTTAATTTTTGTTTTACTGAATCAGGTGCAATATATTTGCAAATCATTTGTTTCATCACAACTCAAAAACATACAAAAAAAAACCTACAAAGTGTCTTTGTGTCTGTGGTCCTGACACAATTTCACACATTATATTCGAGGACCCTTAACTTCTGTCTTAAGAGACCAACGCCATTTAGATTCCTGTAATTCATGTAATTAGATTCTTGGGCTTGCTGATGTTGCTGCTCAGAAAAGGTTTCACAGTCTCATTTGAAATTATGGCTTATGCAAATGTTAGCCTTAAAATGTATTCCCAGATGCATGCAAACAACCGAGTGCATGCATCTCCTCAACCACCCTCTTGACTGTATTTGAGCTACTAAAAGTAGCAGCTGATTTAGTACTTTGACCTCTCTGTAGGTGGTTGAGGTTAAACGGATGCAGGGCTGGGCTCCCTTTTTTGCCTTTAAAAATCTGACATGTTCCCTGGAGGATGTTTAATCCGCTCAGACCACAAATCAACGAGCAATTACAACCCTACAGAAACTCCCTGACAGGCACACAGTAAACAGACACACACACACACACACACACACAGAAATGCAGCACATTCTGACAGTGCTGCAGAACTGGGTAAAAAGACAGGGCTATATATTTGCCAAAAGGCAAAGTGTAATGTCAGGAAAAGCATAGCAAGAAAACAGTGATGGGCAATAAGAGAAAACACGGCCATAAGAATTTATTGGCAAATAGGAAAGAGGAGTGTAATGTGAAGTGTCATTAATTTTTTTTTCATACAGTCTTTTGACTTTTAGTCTACTTTTTCATCTAATTTTAACCCATAAGAAAAAAATGTTAGCAAGAAAAAAACCCTTTGGAGACTTAAGCCTTAGTTACAATCATGTTTGGCTGCTTTATTCTGCAAAAGTGTTTTCATAGTGTCTTATAAATCAGACCAGCATCAGAAGCTCCCCTTTTCCTTTATTTCAAGACAAAGACCTTTTTTATTCCCTTTGTAATAACTTGTCACAACACGGCCAAGCCTTGGTGCCAACCCATCAATTTCCATGGAAACCTGATTGGTGGCATTAATGACTGAAGAAAAGATAGTAGCAGGCCATGTTTTAGAGATGGAGGAGAGGGAAGAGAAGTGTTTCTCAGATTATGCAGAAGATACTGCTGTATTATTTAATATTCAATCTTAAAAACACACTTCATTGTAAGTTTTGAGAAAAGCAGTAAGCACTGTGACAACTTTGGCATGGTTCCGTTAGCCCCCTGTGTATCCACTTGGTGGCAGTCTCAAAAACACATGTAGCAATCTGAGTTGTGAGCTACTCTTGGCCATGTATGTGTACTTGTTGGCTTCTCTTGAGAATCGGAATTGAATCGATTCTTGAAATCTGAATCAATATCCAGCCCTAGTTTGAAAGTTTCTCATCGTTATCTTTTAGCTATTGCTCATATTCTGCTAGGTCCAGAGTAAATGTTTGTTCTATCAAGCAAATGTAATTTGTGTTTGAACATAAATGTTTGTGTACTGCCATTGTGTCAAGTACCCTTAAAGAACATGTTGAGTTGATTTGGCAATGTCAATATCACACTTACCTTGCATTAATGATGCTCATATGATATCTTGTGGAGTTTTAATTTATCCTATTTGACTTTTGTCTTCTTTGTGATAAGTTGAATCTGACTCCTCAAGTCCCTTTCAACTTTCAACAACTTTGCATTCAACCCATGAGTAGGTCAAATGTTGATTGTGATCATCACTGCATTTGATAATTTCAAATAACCATGCACAAGGTGACCGTGTGTCTCTCTACGTGTGGGCATTTTTATCACTCGTCCTTCATCCAAGTAAGATGATGTCCAATATTTTGATGAGTTTCAGACTCAGAAACCTCAAAAATAATGTGTTTTTGTAGTTTTATTGCTTTAAAAACAAGAGTGCAACTTAAGTACAGCAAACAGCTGACACCACTGTGCCGACATGACTCCCCATCTTCCCTACCCAAAAATTTTAGTGCCCCATTTCCTCCTGGAAGTGTGCAGGTGGATGCTGCTGCACTCTTGACAACAGACACACGTGCAACTACACGCTGACTACACACAATGCTTCTCTGGCTGGACACTGGGTGTCAGATGGGCCGATGGGTGTGAGGAGCAGAAAGCGGGCAGGAGAGAAGCAGAGCAAGGCGTTAACAGTTCCAGGTAGAAACCTCGCAGTAACAGCTGAGTGGTATGGCAAAACTATAGTATATAATGCATAATATTTTTATAAATGTGCATAGGATAGACTGTGAAATGGCAAATATAGCAAAATGTGGGACCTTTAAAGGTCTAATTTTCACAATGCAAAGTGTTTTTCTTTGCATTTGACATTGAAGTGTAGTCTAACTCTTAATATTCGTAACATATTCCATATATGGTTAGTTGGGATTTGCGCACTTCACTAAGTACTGTGCACATTTTAAATGTTTCCCAAAATAAACTACCAGATGTACGTATTAATCCATAAACAAAAGACTAGGCATTTCCAGATCAGAGAAACTTTGGACTGTAGAGGATTGAAACTGCAATAATTAACAAAAAGGAAAAAAACGCATAAACAACTCGACACAATTTTGCAATTAAATGCCATTCAAAAGAAATACAATGGTCTATTTATGCAATAACTAATGGCAAAATAAATAGATGTTCTATTCTCGTTGCCAAGGTGACTAATATCACAAAACAGATACAAACATCATAGAACAGATACAAATAGATTAAAGAAAATGCAGGTGGTAAATGCACAATACCGCTTAAAACTAATAGATAACAAAGTACTAAATGTGTGAAACACATAAAATAGTACAATTATTTGTTATGCTAAAGTATAAATAATATTAAAAACAAAATACTATAAGCCAAAGGCCTATTTAAACCAAAAGGTCACAGCCTTGAACCGCAGCAGATCAGTGTGGTTTCACAGCTCATAGGTAAATGTATTGCAGAAAATATTGGACCTGCCACTAAAAGGACCGATCCCCATCATTACTTGTACCTGGACTGAGGCACTTTTAACAGATTCTGATAAGGAGAATGTAATGCTCTGCTGGGCTGGTGGATTTTCAACATTTCTGATAAGTAAAGAGAAGCAAAGCCATTTAGTGCTTTAAGCATTGCAGTAGTTAAGTACTGCAATCATTCTTATGCTTCAGTATTTATTTAATATGCCAAGACTGATTAATCAATATTTTTGTTCTCATTTTTCCCCAAGCACTTTCTATTTGTGTCTCCATTTTTTTCTAATCAAGGATGACAACAGGGAAGACTTTCAGAATAACTACTAAGAGGAGAGCTAAACAACAACACTGAGGACAAATATATAGAAACAAGCAATGGACTGTCTAGGAGGAAACAAAACTAAGGGCTTAATAGACTGACACAGGTGAGATGAATGAACAAATCAGACCAGGCAAACTAATAATCAGCACCCAAAAAGGTGAAAAAACCTAAACTTAACTCTAAATGCTAAAAATAACATAGACCACAAAACCAGAACATGAACAACAGTAAGGAAAAACAAACAAACAAGCAAGCAAGCAAACAAACAAACAAACAAACAACAACAAAAAGTCTTCATGTCTATGTTATTTCCCCATTACATTCCCACTCCTAGTAATTATTTCCCCGTGTTGTTTATTTATATGGGTTCTATTTACATTCCCAGCTGTTTTTAACTTGGACAGTGATTATACTTAAATTATATTTTATTTTTACCAACTTTCTTCTCGAGTAAAAAGCAGTGATTGTCAAACTACCATTCATTAAATGAATAAATAGCATCATTCTATGATGCACTGAGCATCTCCCTTACTTGCTCTGCTCCTTTTTATAAATATATGATATTAGTGATACTAACATATTTCTCCTGTTTTTGTTTTTTTTTCTTTCCTTATCTTTCTTTCCTGTCCTCTCTACTCCAGCCATTCGAGGCAGATGGCTGCCCTTCCTGAGCTGGGTTCTGCCAGAGGTTTTTCCTTCCTGTTAAAAAGGAGTTTTCCTTCCCACTGTCACCTCATGCATGCTCAGGATGGGAGATTGTGTCAAAGTCAAGATTTGATGCAATCTGTTTGCTTCCCTTAGATAGGCAATAATTATGTTATGGCTCAAAATTAATGTCTGAAAAGCTCCCTGAGATTAAATTGTTGTAAAGAGGTGCAATACAAATGAATCAAAATTGAATTGAATTGAAGCGGGAATATATGGAAAAACCTGCAGGATTTGCTGCCCTTGAAAGAACAACGTAAGCACCCCTACAATATCTCATTCTCTATAAAACAAGGAAACACATAAGGATGTAAAGATATGATGGTTATTAGCTTTTCGGATACAAATCACGTGTTAGTTTCAAAGCATAGCAACAGAGCAAAATACTGAAGGTTTGACAGTAATGACTAATTATGGGCCAGTGATACAAAGGGAGCCTCTTCACAGGGAGCCTTTGATGCAGGTGAATCCTATCCTAAACATACTTATTAGCAGGAGTGAGGGAGGAGAGTGAGGGAAGAAGGGTAAAAAAAAAAAGTGGGAGAGAAATTTGTTCCGCACGTTAGCTGGCATGCCTGGGTGCACGAGAACAGAAGGCTGGCATAATGAATTTTGGCGTGCAAACGGCTGTTAATGAAATAAAGAACCTCACCCCAACAGAGGTGTGAATGTGTGTGTGCTGGAGTGCATAGACTTGCGTGCAGAAACAGAGATCACACAAAACAAGGGAAGTCAGAGATGAGTTTACAGAGGAGGATTAAAAAAAACAAACAAAAAAAGGGAGGTGATACAAGTAAGACGGAAACAATCAGGTAATTGTTATATATAGATTTTCAGATATATAAATACAGATATATAAATTCAGATATATACCGATCTGAATCAAGTGTTTTGCTCTCAAATGGCAATGAAAAGAAAAAAAAAACTTCTTCCCTCGAGTTTTGGATTTTCTTGACTTCTTCCATGATGGACGAGCAATCTATCCAAGGTATACCTCACCTCTCACCCAATGATTGCTGAGTGCAGCTGCCCGCAACACTGGATTGGATTAAGTGGTAATGAAAATGAATTAATTAAATGAATGAATGAGTTCTTCTCAGCATAAAAAAGAAGCAGCTTGGAAAAGTATGGACTGTTTAGTCATGCCAACTGGATGTTAATTGTGTTTGTTCACAATGAGTGCATTTGATTGAGACTTGAGCAGAGCTAAGCTGCCGGCGGTGTACTGTAAGAGAGGTGGAGTGTGTAATAAGACTGCAGTCAAGTTGGCCAGTTTATTTATGCAAACTCACAACAGTGATACTTAAATACTTCAAGAAACAACCAAACTTTTTTTTTTTTTACATAAGAATTCTATCAAGACAGTGAAAAGAACAGAAATCAAAAGGATTAAAATATTACCCTCAAAGGCATTACTTTGAACAATTTGCACTAAACTGTTCTCACAGCTCATCTGCTGAAAAGGAATGCTGTAATGTTTGATGCCCATATGTACACAAAAAGAGCTGCCAAGGAGAGAAATTATATAACTTACATATGTTTTGAATGGCATGCTACAGTATAAAATTCATCTGAAAATTTGGAATTTAAAATGTAGATTTTTACCCAATCGGGAGAAAATTGTGATGTCATGCAGGTGATTTTCAGTTTTTCAGTTTTAAACTTGTGGTTTATGCAGACACCTGTTTGTTTTTGATTACATATACCACATTAACCATAGCTGAAATAAAACAGAATAATTGAATAAAAAAAAGGGAGAAAATAAACACATACTCAAAAAGCACAACACTGTGTTTTCTTTTTCAATTAGGTTTTCCTGAAATTCTGTCATGGTTTCTGAAGCGCTTCCTCTCTTAGTGTTACCCCTTAACAAACACCTTTTTTGAAATGCTGTGTTTTGATTTTGTCTTGGGTTTTGTTTTGTTTTTGTGCTTTATTCATCAGTCTAAAACACCCAAAACATATTGCATCACTTACAAATGTAATATCAGCAAAAGGAATATATTGAAAGTTGTTTTGCTTATCAGTCCAAATCCAAGTCAAAATACTTTATCCCAGACGTAAAAAAAAAAAAACAACAACAACAAATAAACAGCAAAAACTACCTTCTCACATATCTCTTGGGGCTGGAGAAGAAAGGTTAAGTTCCATTTTTGTAATATTTACAATGATGAAATTAAACACCTTTTCATACAAGCAATACAATTGAATATTTTGGAACATATGTGGAACACACTGGAACAAGAGATCTCCTGTTACACAATAGCACTTAACATTTACTTTAAATATTTAGGATTTGAAAATTCAGCTTTATATTCACATTATATAAAGAGTATTCTCAATAGGCCAGGTGGTAAATGTGGGTCTGATGTGATTTTTAAATTCTCAGAAGATAAGTATGTCCCCTCCCTCTCAACACAGTCTGCCTAACTGAGTGTTAATTTGGTGCTAATTATGTAACATGTTATCCCAGTGAGATGCCCCAGATGTCACAAGACGAAGACGCGTGGAAGAGTGTGCAGATCTGCAAGGAAAAGGATTTGAGGCACTATGTGTTAGGCATATTCTGCATCCGCTGCATTAAGTCAATGCATCGTAATATGGAAAACAGATGAATTGTGATCTTAGTCAACAAAGTCAGAATAAAAAAATCAAAAGTGCTCATTTTGTGCTAGAAGGTTATCTCAGCTGATTGCTGAATAATAATAATTACTGCTAAATATTTTTTTTTCAGCAAATAATTTAAACATTTCCATGAAAGTTGGTCCTAACATTAAAATTGACACTCACCCCCCCCCCCCCCTTTTTTTTTTCTTTTCCATTGTGAAAATAAAAAACACTGAAGCGGCACTGTGTATTTGAGTGGTTGAGGAAGAGACTATGAGGTGGCACTGGTGTTCTCTTCTCCCTCTGTTCTGTTTGTTCTTTGACATAAATTTAACATGGACACAACGACCTCTGGTTTATTATTTATCACAGCTGTAAAGCTTCAACACAGAAACACACACACACAAACACACTCCAAAATACTCTGCACAAACACTTCTGTACTTGTATCAGGATTTACATTGTGTGAAAAGAGCATGCACGAATTAACACTACGGAACTACAGATGACCATGTACTCATGACTGTTTTCAGCCATTTTGACCACAGACCTAATCCTTTTGATTATTAAAAAGTGGTAAACTATTTCTAAAACCAGTCACTTCAAAACAACAGTTGAAATTGTGCATTTATTGGGATAATTTCCATTTGATAATGATTGTATAGTTAGTGAGGTAGGGCAAGTTTATTTGCATAACACCTCTTTGGTACAGGACAATTTGAAGTGAACATAAAACTTTATGCAAGCGAATACTTGATCAAGGGAATTGTGATTAGAACAGACGTCTTTGAATCAAATGATTTGATGTCGACGGAATAGAGCAAACTATCAATAGCACCCTTTTTAGGAATGAAACAGAAATGTAATGTACAACGTGGAAGTACTGGTTCAAATTAGTAACTATTAGCAATACTAATTCACCACGGTCAAACTACAAGATGTACCTTGATAGTCACGGAGTCTTACTGACACCAGCTTATTGGGACTTTCAGTGGAACCAAGCCAATGCTAAATATTTATCACCTTTCCAGATGTTGCCAAGTCAACATTCTCACTATAAAATGCAGCTTGTATCTATTTTAAATCATGATTCTAACCATATTCATAAACTACTCTTTCTACGTAAAAGCCTGCACTATGTCTCGGTTGAAATGTAGCGTCCACCAGCTGTTCACATGGCGATAACTACGGGAGAGTTCAACATTTACACAACCTAACAACTCCTAATTCAATGGTGAGCTTAGTCTGAATTCACCGATAGATTTCCAATTCTTGTCTAATCAAAATAGGAAGCCTTTTCCTTCTGAAAGGCTTCATGAGCTGTATTGAAGAGTGGAGAGGTCTGTGAAAATCTATCAGATGTGATGCAGTTAATCAGCATAAAGCCTGCTTCAGTGCACGACTAAATAACAACTGCAAGAATAGACTCAGCCCTCACTGTGCCACTGAGCCACAGAACACAAATGGAATTCACTGTCTAGAAGTTTTATTACAAAACTAATAAGTGCTTTTTTTTCTCTTTTACATCTTTTTAAATGCTTAACTACACGAGGTAATTGCAAAGATAACTGAAAAGAAATCAACACTGACAGAAATATTATTTGCGGGAAAGAATTGTCAATTTATTCCAGAGATTTCTATTTGCCTGCGTGTGAAAATATACCTCTTCTTGGCAGATGTACTTCTCTTGTGTCTGATACTGTTCTGATACATTTGAGTCTTACATCCCGTTTCATTTTTACTTCCTATTACATCTCTACCAACACACTGTTCTGATCTAAATTATGGACACCTTTGGATTGGAAGGCCATTAAGAATATCTTCATAGAAAATACTAATGAACCATTTTGTCAGATCAGAATATATCAAAGTTCAAATAAAGTTTTTTCAGGCAGTTGGGTGTTCAACTGCTATTGTGGATGCATTATAGTAGTAGCTAGCTTGTAAAAGCTATATAGCAGTCCCAGCTGAACAAGAGCTGGTGACTGCCCTCCAGACCGGGCAGGCTGATGATACCAGCGTGTGCCTGCGTGCTGCTTCCTCTAATTTCCCCTTTCAGTTTATAGCAGCAACTCATATTATGGATTAATGTTTGGGGTCAAATTAGTATATCAATATGTTGTGTCTATGGATTGAAGAAAAAAAAAGAGTAATTATGCCAAAGCCATTTTAAGGCCAAAAGCAACTTTTAATGTCAAAATAAAAAAATAAATAAATAAAAGGAATTTTGTGGAAAGATAATGAGTTTTAAAAAATACCTTCTTCTAAAATTGTAAGAATTTAAATACATTTTTCTGAGAACCTGTGCCAAATTTGTTCACCTAATCAGTATAAACCAACTAATCCATCCAGGGGTTCGAGGAACGGGGCTGGAGCCAATCCCAGTTTACATTGGGCGAGAGGCAGGGTACACCCTGGACAGGTCCACACACACAGATGAACAACCATGCACACACACACTGACACCTAAGGTCAATTTAGAGTCCCCAATCAGCCTATCCCCAAGGCACGGGGAGAACATGCAAACTCCACACAGATAGGTCACTGCCCGAGCCGGGGATCGAACTGGCAACCTGCTTGCTGTGAGGCTACAGTGCTAACCACTTTTAATAGTAATCAGATCACCAAGAGGTTTCACATTATTAAAACCCTCCCAAGACTTAATAATAAGAAGAAATCTAACAAGACAATTATGCAGACGTTTCTTTTGCGTGTGGAACAAAACCACAAGGAGCTTCAGGCTGACTTGGCCATCTGCAGTGGTGGTTTGGGCTGAATAATCTGCTGTGAAAAACAGAAAAAGATAAAAGAGCAATGTTTGTAATGATTTAAGAAGAGATGTCACGCTCTCTCTGGGATTAAGGTCTACGGGCAGAGGATAACAAAGGAAACTCACAACAAAGCACCTTTTGTCAACAATAAGTGGATAGAAAATGGGAACACTGTCATCTACATGTCTCTGAGCAAAACTTTATATCTAAAGGTGGCAAGATCTAACAACACTACATTATGGATTCCCCTGATCTTCTGATGGTATTGATTTAGTGGTTAAGAAATAAAAAAGGATATCTGATAGGTGCAAAAGCAATCACAGTATCACAAAGAAGATTTCCTGCACATGGACACCTGTCTGGGTGAACATTCACTGCACATTAATGTGTCAATCAGCGATGATCATCATGATGAACTCACTCACAGCGTCAGCCCACTCATCTCCTGGTCAACCATCACCAATTCACTGCTATTGCAAAGACACCTAGCATGTGGGTGCTGCTGGTATAAACTTGTCAGTTTTATTGGTGCACTGCCTGTTCAGAGAAACCACCAGTCCACTAAAAGATTTAAGACTTTCACCTGTGTGTTGAAAGGAGCAACATGGCCTAAGGGGAAGCAAGTAAAGAAACAAAAAGTGTGTGTGAGAGGGGGTGCAGTGCCATTTCTTAACGATTATCAGAGCTGATCAGTCCTGCATGGGTGGGCAACCAATTTCATGTACGGATTTGTGCAGCAGAAATAAGTGCAATGACAAATACACACATGCACTAAAACAGTTGCAAATATGGGCACAGACTATTTCCCCTATCCGTCTCACACACACACTGTGTAGATGCTGACACTGTCTTCTTGGACAGCCTCAGAAACTCTGCAGGGATGCCAGCAGAAAAGGATGTGGAGGAAAGAGAAAGAGAGAGAGAGGTAGCAGCGATGCTGCTGTAAAGACATCATTTTCATTGTGTGGCATGGAAAGTGGTGGCAACACAAAATGGTAATGACAGTTAAGACGTTTAGTCACGGGCTTACTGAAAGAATCATTCTGAAACATGCAACATTTTCAGAGATGTAGCCGACGGGTCTATGACAAATAGCATGCAGGGCAGCATAACAGGCATTACACCTGAAGATGGTGGGCAGCACGGCCCCCATACATTAAGAGTAAGACATAAGACCAGATTAATTACAAGAGAAGGAAATCCACATTCAACAATTTTATTCAGTGTTATTTATACTTCCACCAGACTGAACTGATGCCTTGATTCTGCACTAAATGTGTGATTAAGAGTATTGAACAACAATAAAAAGGGCAAGGGGTGCAACAGCCTTTTGAAGATCAATAACTAGTGGAAAAAAAGAGTGAGTGGGGGTGGGGGAATAGAAAGACATTTATTGTTATTGAGCCTCATGTACAGCAGCATGTTAGAATTTTTTGTGCCTTGTCAACAGGAAAAACAATTCCCTCCTCCTCCCAGAAAAGAAGGTATTTTCAATTCCCATGTCTTCAAATTCTGCGTATAGCACGCTTCATTCGCATACCGTAGGCGTGTACATACATTTGAAAAACAAGTTGTCATCGAGCTGAAAGTGCCAAGTTCTTATTAGAGCAACGTTTTGACCTGGAATGTTTCCATCAAGCAACTAAAAACAATACCCAAATAAAAAATTTCATGCACAAGCAGTCTGTACGCTTCCCTGTCACTTCTTTTTCTCTGCCTTGCATCCGCAGCTAACAGTAGCCAGATGTGCATACTGATCAGCTCTTTTTGGTTTCCATCCTTACATTTAAAGACATGCCCAATATATGTGATTACACTCACACACGCTCAAACATACCCATTTCATCGTCACCAACCCCATTAATTTGGACACATAGGGCTTGCCCAAGAGTGTGTCTATCCGTTCTCTCTCTGTGGTTGAGATCAAAAAGTATGACAATATCTCTGCTTTTAATCATCAGCATCCCCTTTGGTAGTTAATGATCACATCCTTATCTTTTAATTAGACAGATGGCTTTCTGGAGTTTCTTTTCTTAAAGGACACTCTATAATGAGAGGGTTATTTAGAGCTCTCTAACTGACCTTCAGACATTATGAAAACCTTACTGCAGCGATGACTGTTTATGTTATAGAAGAACTGTAAGCACATTTTTAATCAGACAGGTAAGGGAATGAAAGGGAAATTTCACATATGAAAAATATTGACTAACAACTTGTGACAAATAACAGGGAGGTAGAAAAGCACAGAAAAAAAGGCAAGTACTAATGCAAGTTCCAAAGGCAAGTACTAATGCAAGTTCTAAAGGCAAGTACTAATGCATGTACTAAAGGCAAGTACTAATGCAAGTACAGTGAGAAACATTTATTCCCTGCTAGTTGTTCAAATTAAAGCTCACAGTGAGCCTGGCAGTGTTATTGCAGATGCTGCTGCGTTTAAAATAGGGACTACAGGAGCACTAACCTTGCTTTAAGGTGCAAAACTGTAAAATAATTCACATGTGGACCTCAAACTTCATGTTCATAATTATATTAGTGGGTTGTTCCAAAGGGCCTTGTCTCTCAGGACAAAAATTGGACTCAAAATTGAGGTAAAATTATAGCTTTTTTTAGTCGCAGTGTAGGAATGCACTATAATGCAATAGGAAGCATATTGAACAAACAAGGAGACAGAAAAAGACACAAGGGGAGAAAGCCTTGTCTACCCTAGAGATAGAGGATTGAAAGCACTTACATGAGTGATTTACATCAGTAGAAGACCACATGACAACAATGCTTTGTTTTTAAGCTCGCCAGTCTATGTACTGCATCAGTGTGTGGTGCGCTTTAAACTGCAGTGACTTAAAGGACCAGCAATTCTTAAAATGTTGGTTTTTTTTTTTTAAGATTTGTGTTGTCTCCAGCAGAGCTTAGCTGGGATGAAGAAGCTGTTTTTGACTGTTATTTGATTTGTACATTTATTTAAATGTGAGCAATAAATCCGCGTATGTCTACAGAGTCAACAAAATAGCTTTTCTTTCACAAAGACATCAAAGTTCAAAGGAACTTGACTTCTCTTAAAATTCACAAGCTCCACTAAAAACATGATCATGTATATTTAGATGGCGCTAAGTAGAAGGCTGCTTTTGTTATGTTATTTTTGTTTAATCATTCATGTGTAAAATTAGAAGTAAATTGCAAAAACCTGTATCTCTGTCAGCTAGTTGCTCTCCAGAACTTTGTTATTATTCATAATTGTACAAAGTGCTTTTCTGTAAGTCAAGGGTTCCCAGAATAGAGCCAAGGTTTTGTTTTAATCTGTCACTGCAGAAGAAAAAAACAAAACAAACCCAAAATACACAAAGCCCAAAGTGCATCGGGCAAGGCTTCAGTATTAAAACTAAACAAAACTGTTGTTACAATCTGCATTATTTATTTAGATTTTATTTATTAATCATAGCTTCAGCAGATAGAGATATGAAGAGATAAATATTAGATGTTTTCTTTTTGTGCACTGGCTGTTACTTTGAGCCATTGACGGGTCAAAGTTTTGACTTCTGGAGTATTACTCACTTGACCTGTCAGATCAGTGCTATCTTTGACTTTGTAAAGTAAATAAAATATGTTTACATGAATAATAGATTGTGACATCATCGGTGAATTATTTCTTTTTTTCTAAAAAAGGTAAAACAATTAGGTTTGTTGATTATAAATATTAAGTAGTCTGGCACAAAAACACATATTTTTTTATTTTTATTAAACATAGTAAAGTACAGACAAACTGATGGAGCCATTAGATTGTTCAGCTATTTAATACAACCACTATGTAATTCCTGCTGACTGTAACTGAAGCATGACTATATGGATTAAAGACATTTTCCAATGACATATATA
>JBAMHX010000014.1:9740156-9755937 GCA_037177515.1 Pseudomugil tenellus | reverse complement strand
CTACATCACTCACATGTATGGAAGGAAAGATGACAACAGACCCCAGGTTAAAAAAAAAGCGAAGTTCTCCTTTAAGCCTAAACTTAAAATCTGTAATGGTTAAGTAACATCTGAACTCAAAACTGAAACTGAGACCATTAAAACATGCAATACCCAGTTTTACATAGTATCATATATATCTGAATAAATAGAGATCAGCTTTAGTGATTCAACTGAAGTATAAAGGTAAATGTGAATACACATCAATTCTTCTACTTCTTTCCTTTTTAAATTAAATTGATCTGTAGCCATTGACAGAACAAAACTAACACTGAACATACAAGAATCTTTGGACCCAAAAGCTAAAACAATGATCTTTTTTCTTTAATTTAACTAGCATACTTAGACTAATGACCTTCAAGCCATTTTCCAGATGTAGCAGCTGAATACATCAACACTATTACAGAGTAGTGTTATAGCGAATGGAGACAAATCCTCAGGCCTTTCAACTACAACAGCACCATATCTTCTCCAGATGTGCATTGCCAGCTACAGAGAAACACTGTTCAATTATTGACAGACACTTCAAAAGACTTTAAAACACAGACTTGTAATTTTTATTTCACTCATACACTGGTATGAGCCCTTTGGGCCTAGATAATGATAATAACCAGTGACTGAGGGTGACTGTGTGGGTGGAGTTGGGTAGGTCAGGCAAGATTAATTGTGGAGTATGTAAATTTCATTCGTCACATGCAGATTGATGTCAATTTTAATTGAATTAAAACAATGTGAACTCTGGCCTGCTTGGAGTCTAAAAGGACAGCTGGTGAATGGTAATGAAGTGAGGGCGGAGAACACTAGAAAAGAGGGGAGATGGAATGGGAAGTGATAGAGAGGTTAGAGGTGGGAGAAAAGGAAAGGGAGAGAGATTAGTTAAGGATGAAAGTGATAGCTGACCTTAAACTAATGAGCCAACTCACTGCTGGGAAAACTGTTGTTTTATGAGTAACTGGGCTGCTCGGTAAATTTATAAAGGCGTTATAAAGGTTTTAAAGGTGTGTGGACATGCCCTGCAGAAATTCTAAAACCAGATTCCCTTCACACTCAATGGATATGAGAGGGTTGTGACAAACTATTGGCTATAATTCAGTCATACTCAGCCTCCCATGTGTATGAGTGACACAAGTGTACTGTACACAACCACATACACGTGGGTGAAGCGAGAGAAAGTCAACTGCTGGAGTAACACTTATCTCAGGTGTGATTCTATCATCGAATCTCCAAGGACATGTACAGTAGCTGGGGTTGAGTGTTTAGTGGAATAACATCAGGCCAGAAGCTGCAGGCTGCAGAGGTGCAATGCATTTATACATACCTCAAGCATATAGATTTCAAGATGGAGAGTTTCATTTGAGAGCAAACTCATCTCTTTTTCTCACCCCACACCTCTTATCTCTACCCACTCGTTCCTCTTCTGCCCGCTTACTAGGATAATATCAGTGCTAATCGCTGCCTCTCCATCCATCTATTCTCCTTCAGCTCGATAGTTGAGGAGGGAAAACAGATGGAGGAGGTGTGGATGCTGCAGCCCTCTTACCTTGCAACTCTGCTGACTGCCTCTGTCATTTTCTGCAACATTCACTGAGATTACATCCCGTTTGCTAGGCGAGTAAAAGTATTGCCTTCAAAAATAAACAAATAAATGATCTTGCTTTGGTAGTAACGTTTTAAAGCTGTGAAGTGTCCATGCTGCTGAAGGTGACCGTACAGAAGAAGAAGCAAAGGGAGCCTTTCATAGCAATGAGACAATGTCCTGGATCACCTCCCCAGACTTCAGCTCCTCATTACGCGCATAAATGCATAACCACACACACATATACATTCACAACACATATGCAGCATGCATGTTGTCCTGTTTTAAATGGAAGGCCCATCACAGCGAAGACAAGGGCAATCAGGTTACGGTAAAGTCTGATGGATGAATCTTTAAATTAAGCTTTGTCTGCTGAAGTTGTTGAGTTCATCCATAATAACACCTAAGCGAAGAGCTCTGCACATTACCAGTAAATAAATAAAATAAACCATAAACTGTCACATATTTTATTTTCATACATTAACATATTTATTCACAAAATGAGTTTCTCAAGTGTAACCCCTCTCACCGTGGATGCTCCATAAGCGGTAATGTAGGGAGACGATTCTTCACTTTCCCTCGATTTCCTTTTTCCCTTTTCACCTTCAATTCACTGTGCCAAATGGTACATTTACATTGGCCATAACCTCAATCACCATGCTTGCAGGCAATGCTGAATGTGCAAGCAGACATTTCTACAGTGAGGGGAAGCAGACAGAGGTATAATGGGAGCAATAGATAAAAACCCACGCCTAAGGCATCCATCAAACCAAACGACTCCATTACAGTAAGTCCGACAGAGGCAAACGGTAATGTGCACTGTGATAAACACTGGGATAATAGTCTGTTTATAGTCCTGGACACACTGTTTCTGCTGGGAAACACTGGCAAAGAATACAGATAAGATACAGGCGCGCCAACCTCTATCTTTTTCACTCTTGCCATTGCTTTTTCCTCTTCTTTCCTGTTATCAGTCACTTTCACTCCCTTGTTCTCTTTATCCTTTCACGTTTTCTCTGTATAATATTTTCCTTTGCACAAAACACAGAGGGAGCTGCATATATCAGCTGAATGGTGCTTTTATCTGGTGTTATACTATTATAGCATTACCATCACAGTGCAGGGCTGAGGCTGAGGAGAACCATGAATATTGAGCAATATGATTCAGATGTGCAGCAAAGGAATAAGACATATAGCACCAGGTTGTCATGCAAATACAACTTTAGGAAGAAGAACACCTAAGTATGCATGAATATGGTGACACGTGCTGCATACAAGTATCAGTTAATCACAGGTGGATTGTGGTTTCAGCAGAGGGATTGCTTTTCATGTCTCTAAAAGCAGGTAGTGGTAAACAGAAATGTAGACTAATCCGTCATCGTTCTGAATTCCTCGAGGAACCGGGAAATGGCAAACCTGCTGCTCGTATGAATCAATTATAAGAGTACACAAAAAGGCACTCTCTTTACAGATGGGAGGTGTAGGTGAAAGCCTATTGAGGAGAAAGAGAAAACAAAATCTTCCCATCTGTTGATTGCAGTATTTTCTGTTCTCACTACATGCATGTTCCTGCACCGGTTGCAACTCCCTGTGTTCACATGCTCAGGATGATGTAATGGTGTAAGAACATTTAAATACACAATGGCAAAACATAAAATGAAGTAATGGGTTGATGTTTATTTCATACCCCAGTAAACGTAAGCAGCATGTGTACTGGTTTTTGGATCAGCCTGATAAGCTTGACCTTGTGGATGTGCCCATAGATAAACCCCATGTTGCAGGACTGAAAGTAACTCCTTTACTTCCTGTGATGCAGACCGTTGAGAAAGATTAGAGCTTCAAACACACGCAATCTGCAGCAAGTCAGGGTCAAAGTAAAGGCCACTGTCTATTGCACTATATTGTACATCAGTTAAACTTAATGACCTCTTTCATTCTCTTGGCCTATCAAATAAACGACAACATTAGACCTCAGATCTTGAACATAGTTTAGTCTTTTATACTTGCTGTCCAGGCAACGGTGGTTTTAACAGGATGTGATAAAAAGTGGATAATCCCACGCCCACTTGAAAGGATGATGGTGTGGGTTTATTAAAAGAAATGGACCCAAGATTAGAATGAACTAATCTGATTCTAGCAGGAAAGTAGGGCTGTAAAGAAAAGGTACCCTACTGCTATAATAAGGTGAAATGATGTGGTAATGAATACCACGGCACATTTTTATAGCTATAGCGAGGTCGCTGATACAGAGCATCTACTGCAAATCTTAACAAAGTTAAGAAAAAAATGGGGTTTTTTTTCTGCAGAAATAAAGCTGTAGAGCATGAAAGCCAGGTAGTTAAAAAGAATGATACTCTCTTTTGTTACTCATGCTTGTTATTTATTATTAACTTTATTTGATTACGGGAGTATCTTTACAAGTTCACAAACAAGCATAAGAAACACCATTAGTCAAAACATTACATCTCCATCTTTATATTATGTTGACATGCAAAGCCGCAAGTATGGGCACAGGACTTCTGAAGCCATGTTACTGGCACTGGTATGTTTGCTGCAGTTCTTCTTGCTTAGGTTCAGGGCCTGTGTGAATAAGGCATTTTCATACACTACAGATTCTATCTATATATATCTATCTCTCTCATATATATATATATATATATATATGATGCATATTTATGTTGTTTGCTTCAATAATCCTGGTTTGGAAATATTGCTTTTCATGTTTTAATACCCTTGGAACCATATCTGTTTGCAGTGTTGACAGCATGTCAAAGTATAAGTCAAAGAAAGACAAGCAGTATGAATAATCTTTTAAAAGAGTGTGATATAATAATGGCAGAATCAATTATATTTGTTTAATCTATCAGTATTTAAATGCTGTTCTATGTGAACACATGAGTATGACGACCGTCCATGAAATTAACGTTTGATGGTTGTACCCATAAGAGCCACAAAAAAGTGATTGATGGTCAAACTGTTCAGGTACCACAAAATAAAACATTTTATGCCACGAAAAATGAAAATGAAGCAGGTCCACAGCTTTAACCTTCCCTGACAAGTGGTGATTATTTCTAACTTATCGTTTGATAATATAATTGGAATATCTAAAAACAAGGCCTGCAAAATAAAAACAATGCTTATTAATGAGGGATATATTTGTACATTAAGGTCTGTTGTATAACACACACAACCTTAATTAAAAAAAATCTGGGCTTGTTCCACTTCAAGTCTAGAAAGGTTTTAAATATTACAATTATTTGTGATATTGAAATTTGTGAATGATGATATTGTAATAATAAATATTGTAGATACTGTGCAGGACCAAATAGATCCACTGTAGCTAAATGTAAAATCAAAAGGCTAACATTTTAATTTCATTTAGTTTTATACGTAAACATATGTATCATTGTATAGTTTTGTTAAAATAGCAAAAATAGCATCTAAATGAATAATTCTGAAAATCAGCAACAAGCTGATTCTTAAACTTTTGAAAAGTCCACATTATGCTGAGTTACAGAGCAGCTGTTCACTCTCCTAACAAAAAGTCTTATTGCACGAATTGCACAGTGATGTAAATATGAACTGGAGGCGGTAGAGGCGGTAATGCCCAATAAGGTGCATCAATTGAAGTAGAATAATCCATTCACACTTGTAATATGTACTTATAATAACATTTTGACAACCATTACAGACAGGTAGCTGAAGTTAAAGTATGCATGTTATTTTCTGTAACCGATTACTGGTTGTCAAGGTTGCGGAAAGCCTGACATTTTTAAAAAAAGGGTGTTGTTACATATTTTAAAGAGAAATGGTCAGGTGGATCCTGGGAATTGCAGAGAAATAACTTTGTGCTGCAGAAACTAGTCAGTGGTTGTATCCAGAGCCCTACTTCCTTCTGAAGAATTGTTTGCTTAAGGTACTGTCTTTGTCATAGAACCAAATGAACTGAAACGGCAGACCAAACATCAGCAGAGCGAGCTCGAAAGCCCATGAGATTGGATCTGAGAGCCGGGAGAAAGAAAAGCGATATGCCGGCTGCTGGATGTCAAGTTGATGTGAACCTGAGAACAATCGTGCTTAAGTCCACTCACCCATTGCCAGTCTGACAGCCACATGGTGCTCATCTCTCTCTTGGTACTATTACATGCACAGCAGCACACTGGAAACCTTAGGACAACAGCCGTCTAAGCTTGGAAGGCATTTATAAATACTGTATTCTCCCGAGTGAAGGGGTCTCCATGATGCTACATCTCTACAGTTCTACGGTTTAGTTCTTATGAACTCATCCTTAAGGAAATTGTGTACTATAGGAAGTACTTTAACCCTTAAATACCCAACCCATGAAAAAGCAGTAAGAAAAGTCCAATTTTTTATATTTGAGGTCTTCATTTGACCCTTTAACAAAATCTATAAATATAAGAAAGATTACTCTTTTAGAGATAGTTACCATTTATAACCATGTGATATGTCATAATTCTTATTGCATTCTGCTTTCTGGTGTCCATTAAGGAGCAGAGAACAAAAATCAGATTGTGTTTTACAGAATTTTGCAAAGTGTCTGAGAATGTGTCAAAATGTGTCATATATGTCACGCTGGGTTCTTATGGGTTAATTATAATTAAAGAATAAAATAATAGGCCAGATGGGGAATAAATTTATTCTTTTTACTTTAAATCAAATATGAACAATTCTGGAAAAACATGCACTAGTAAAAAGAAAGAAAGAAAGAAAGAAAAGGACAGATTTCCTAAACTTGGTCCTCACTCCTGAGCTCTCAGTGTGAGAGGGTTTAGCCTTTAGCCTTAAATATTTTAATGATGCTTGACTGACTGGGAGGTGCTGAGCGAGAGGTAGAGATGGGGGGCAGACCACAGTGTTCAGCCTCCCCTTTACAATTAACACAACAGCAGGGTATCATTGCAGTACTCAGTTGTGTGTTTGTGTGTGTATGTATGATTGTTACAAACTATTCCTTGTATTCGAGTGCCTGCTACTTACTCTTCAAACCTGAGCTACTCTAAACAGTAGCTCATGTTGCAGTAAATAGTATTTGTTAAAAGGTTCTATAGCATGTAAATATTTAAATTAAATTAAATTAAAGATGTAAATTAAAACCTCTTACCAGTAACAGTAAGTTCAGTCGTCCTCCTGACAACAAAGCCACCAAACTGAACTTCGCAGGTATAATTCCCAATGTCATCTTCTTTTACTTCTTGGATAGACAAAATATCTCTCTTTTGGATGATGCTGGCCCGCCACTGTTTAGGATGACACTCCTGCATTTTAGAGAGGGACAGACAGGACAAAGCTTCAACAAAAAGAACGATTGCTGATCCTACACGGAACACATCAAATAGGAAATAGCTGGCAAAAGAAGGGAGAATAAACTGCAGATGAATTATAACTGTGAAATTTAAGGCCTTTCCTCTACATCACAATGAATTCACATCCATATGATTACAAGTGAAGTAAGCACGATACAAAATCTTTAAACCGTCACCAAGATTGAAGAAAGTTGACAAAGTGGTCGGGATGCATAGCTTTCTGCTCTCCTCATGATTCAATACTGTAAAATGATAAGGCGTGGCTATTATCCCACTTATCTGATCCAGATTTATTGCACTGAACTGAAAATACTCCATTCAATATTCTACTGAGGCCACAGAGGACAGAGAATTTTATTTACAGACGTCTCTCCTGGCAAAACAAGTGTTAGTTCAGCGTATGTGTGAATGTGAGAGTATGCATGTGTGCGCAAGCTCGACGAGTGACTCCATGACATGATCTGCTTTCCAGCTCCACGGTACTCTGGCGGGGACAACGATAGCTTGGTGGATTCTATTCCACCGTTGCTCCCGGCAACCTTTGAATTGAATCACAGTGGCTCCGCAGTGGTCCAAATAACTCTGGGTCCCAGCACTCCCAGTCATTACCCAGATCGTAATTGAATTCTAGAAAAACCTAGAGGTCGAGCCCAGCCAGCTAATCTACTGCTGATCTGCCTGTGATTAGTCTGGCCTGAACCCTTCGTCAGGATGCACTATGTTGTCCGCAGGCCGTGGTTGACCTGAGAAAGGCAAGAATCCAGGTGAGCAAGAAAGAGGTGTGTGCTGAATAAAGATCAGGGTGCTGGAGCATTTGGAGGGCATCCACTTTTCCCACAGGGCACAGAATGATATTGCACATTTTTATTCTCATAGAAGTTTTGTGCTCATTATGAAAGTCATCACTACAGCTGCCCTCTGTGCAGTTCTCATTCTCTCTCAATGACTCTCACACTGGTGAGGAACACTGCAAATTCAGCTTAAGTAATTGCTTCCATATATAATCTGCTTAAGTGATCTGAAACTGCATTTCCAACAAAGCTTTTAAACATAAACAGGCAGGAAATGAGACAAAACAAACCAATAACCCACTGAAGAAAACTTTCTGACATGCATCCATACATCCTCCTTGTTATGTTTTTTTTCTAAAAAATAGCAGCATTTGGTAAAAATAAAGTGACCAACGAACCTTGAAGCAATCATTTGTAAGTATAATGTGGAAATATATTAAATTAATAAACAATTATAAAGACTTTTAGTCGGTTAGCAAACTCACCTTGTACCACGTGATGTCTGGATATTTTCCAGCTTCAACATAGTCATCTATGTCAGGACAGAGGATGTCTTTACTCTTACTGAGCTCAGCCTTCTCTGCTCTTCGCATGTTGGAGTTGTAACAAAGGTTTGTGTCATTTTCAGCCACAGTCAGAGACATGGAGACCTTCATGCAGTATGTGGAGTTCCTGTTGGTACAGAAAAGCGGTACATACATCTTCATTACCACAGATCTTTGATTTGCACAGTAACGGCCATTATCACATGCCATATTGCTGCATTAAAAGCTCACAGAAAAGACTATTTCACATTGAATTACTTTACAAAGATAATAAACTAATCCTTTTGATTACATATCTTTGCATGTCATGGTCACTGTCTGATCCTTTAGGATATTTTTCATTTCTCCCTTGCGTTCCTCTGTATTTGGAGGGATTGCAATAACAACATATTCAGCAGCTTTACTGAGTCTACGCTGAATGCTCATGACCACTACTGGATTTATCGGGGTAGTCAGAGAATGTTAATCAGAGAATAGACAAATGCAGAGATAGTCTCACGAGCGAGAGAAAGCTGCTAGATCACCACAATGAGTCAGTCCTCACTGTTCATCAATCCTACTTGTTTCCCAGCAACCGTCAACACTATTGAGCTATTTAGCTTTGCTATCTAGGAAAGAATAATATTTGTCCCTCTTTGCTGTTAATGTCATTGATGTAGTGTGACACAATGCTAACCCACAATGCCTGCCTTGGCTGTGACAAGGTGTTCTTTACTAAATTTACAGGCTAACCATGTGGACGGATTAGTTTTCATTGTACGCACTCGGCTTCAAACAGCTATGTTAAAAACCAACAACAATACCAGAAATCTGAGCGTAATTATGAAATCAGATCTGAATTTCAGCAGTCACATTAGGACTGTGGTGAAGTCTGCATTTTATCCTTTACATATCAAGGATTAAAGCGCTGATGTCTCAGCAGGATTTAAAAAAACTTCTTCATGCATTTATCAGTAGAACACTAAATTACTGTAATACTGTTAGACAACTGCAGTTAGTCCAGAATAAGAAAGTGTCACGGAGCGGGTAGGTGGTGGACCCAAATGCAGGTGAGGAGAAGTAGCAGGCAGCCAGGTGAAGATTAACAGATTTATTCACAAAAGGACCACTGAACTGAATTACATAGCAATGATCCCTCAACCAAACAGACACACCAAGTGACTTAAATACATATTAAATAAACAAGGGACAGGTGAAAACAATTAACAAAATCAACCCCAGGTGAAACTAATACACAAATACATAAAGCTGAACAGAGACATGGGACAAAACAGGAAGAACTACAAAATAAAACAGGAAACCAGGAAGACTACAAAACAAAACTAACAAAACCCAGAACCCATAACAGAAAGTGGATCTTATAACTCCAGTCCTCTGATCTACACACTGGTTTAAAACCAAAATGCATTTAGGATTTTCAGGTTGGTTATGAACCAACTTGAACCCTCAGGTCGCCAGGGTCAAGTCTACTCCCTGTTTCTAGTCAGAACTAACATGGAGAGGCAGCGTTCGGGTCTTTTGTTACTCACGTGTGGGACAAATGGATAAAACTCTCAGCAATATCATGATTAAAATGTTATTTGTTTCTGACTTTTATTATAACTTTTATTTCTTGCATTTAATGTTATTATGTCCTTGAATGAGTGTTTCGCCCTGACTGCTGCCGCTGCATCCACCGCAGATCCTTAGTGTAAACACAATAACTTGAACAATATTCAATTTAGATTTTTCACATTTTGTTTATGCATAGATAGAGAGAGGAGGAACTGACACAATTTTGAGCAATTTATCATTTTCAGGATCGCCACCAGGGGACGCTCAAAACTGAAAACTCTTTTGGCTATATCTCTGTGACACTATTCATTCAATTGACCTCAAATCAAGTGTGTTACATAATAACGTTACACCTGTATCAGAGGTTTTTTTAAAAGAATATTTCCCATTTCACGAATATTTGATAGATTTTTTTACTGCGGTGACAGAAAAACTCTGAAGGTTGTCTGTCATTTTGACTGATTGCAATTCACCCACCTGACCACTAGGTGAACAGATGTGACAGGAGACCTTGCAGCAAGTCTGTGACAGGTTACAGAGATTATTGTGCACAATTTTTCTGATGGGAGTTTATTCTTTTAAGCGCCAATTATTCACCAGACAGATCAAATACCTGTTTTATCAAGAATAAAAACATACAGATTAATTTAAGGTTCTGTTAAAGGAAACGTATTTGAACATAAAAAAGGAAATAGTTATTTTACTGAGTAATTAGCTCTTTTTATGATGCTTTACTAACTCAAATATTTTCTGTGCTGTGGTCACAACAGTTGTAGAAAGCAGTGTTATTCTGGAGTTTATCGAGGGCTAGTATCATAAAGGAGGCTTATGCGGTAATGAGACTAAAGGCGATCACAGGATGTATCACTGTGAAAGCAGCAGCAGCAGCCTGGTCCATATCATGAAGAATAGCACGACCCAAGAAGTACACACATTTTTTTATGTACATCTGGTTGTATTTCGATCCTATGTTGCTTCCCTAACTCAGCTGTGATCTGGTGTGGTCAGTGACTTGTTCCAAGGGTTGTGAGAAAAGCCATATGAACTTTCATTTCATTTCATTACATTGCATTACAGCTGGCCAGATGCTCCCATTCACTGTAAATGACAGGGTTTCATATGATCTACTCAGGTTATGGAAGCAATAAGGGAGTCACCTCTCTCATATAAACACCTCTGAACCCCTGGGGCCATAAAATACAGAAGTATACACACATGTGAACACATGCACACACTTACAGACACTCACTTAAAAGACAAATGTATCTTTGTGTAGCCAAAAAACTCTGGATGCAGATAGCAGCATGAGGGGCAGAGAGAGTATAGCTACTTGGAAAGAGGAGAAAAGATACTGTATACTTTCACAAAGATGATGACTAAAAAGGGCATTTGGAACAAAAAGTTAGATGCAAGATATTGCATTCCTCTTAGTTCTGAATTCTAACATTACTGACTCAATAGCTCCTATCTGGAGGGAACATAGTGGGAAGCAGGGATGCTGTAGGCTTTCAGAGGACTCTCGGGCTATGTATTTATTTAAAGAGCACATACAATAACACCAACACATTGTGAACAGCACAAACATGGACACCTACAGATAAATGATAGGAAGAAATAAAATAAAACATCTTAAAAAGGGGAGTAAAAATGCCTGGAATACTGTGGACAACTGCTGGATGTTAAATCTTACAGCAGAATAAAAGGTCATTTCAACAAATCATTACATACTGAAATTCAATAACCACATCAGTCATAATAATAACTGATAACGAGCATGTTTGATATGCTGTGAAAGTGAAGGAATTTAAAATATGGCTGCAAATTCATTATCAGTGATGCACCTGCACACAACATGAGCGCTATATTTAATTCTGAAAAGGAAATAGGCTGTAATCATATATATATATATATATAAATATATATATATATATATATAAATATATATATAAATATATATATATATATTTTAATATAACTTTAAATACTTTTCCAACAGTCTTTATCAACTAATTTTATTATTTTAATGAAGCTAAATGCTAAAATTAAAATTGGTCATATTTAAATAAACAATTCACCTTGTTTTTGAAAAAAGCAACATCCTTCCTCATTAAGCACTGTTCACTGTTTACTATGTGGCGATTATAGTACACAAATGAACCTGTAGTAATAGTAAGCAGCTCTCCAAATCAGTCAGTGATATTGTATTTCCTTTTTAGTTTTAAAATATCTACCAAGTTATTGTACACTAATATTTATTAAAGAAAGATGAATTTAAGAAAAGCATGATATATTTGAGTCCTTGCCCCATTTGGATGTGAAAGACCCTAAAGAACAAAAAGTCTATTTAAAGCATCTTTATGAGTTTAAATTTAAAGAAGTGTTTAAGTCCATTTTTGACCAATACTGGATGGGATTACTTCCATCAGGACAGTGATATTATATCACTTATGAAAGTGATCATTCTGATTTTAGAGTGCATTCATTTCCAGTGACTTTCCATCCAAGGAGAAGCAATATCCAAATAATTCTTGCTTAATCTTTCAACAGCATAACAGAACAACTGGTTCTCCTCACTGTGGGTATAAAGATTCCACACTTCTTCCTTTAATTTGTCATCAGCCTGAACACATGCATGGAGACAAATTTAAAAATTCAATGATATAATGGGGAGATGATCACAGATGACCTCTCATGGTCATTCATCTGAGCTAATAAAGTCTCCAGGGAGCCAAAAAGGAGACATCTCTACATCTTAAATATTCAGAGCAGGCACCCTGTAGCATTGTGAAAAGGTATAAGTGGTGTTGCTGATTGATGGACAGATGGAGGTCGATGCACAGTCCTGTGGTGTCTTTCACATCTGTCACATTCTATTTAAGTGTAGCTGCTTTGGATATTAGTCAGCAGCGGACTTTAGCTGTAATTCTCCACACGTTATTATCCAACATGTGGGATAATGTAATCATGAAAAGGAAATGTGCATGGTTTCACCCACTCCCGAACACTGACTCATTAGTAGAATGGTTATAAAATAATCTATCAGGTGAAACAGAGGGACTGTAGCAGTGATGGAGTGAAGAAAAGAGAAATAGAAATTGATGAATCTGAAGAAGTGCTACAGATATAATGTGAGATGAAATGCTGAGGGAAGAGCAGCAGCGAAAGAGCAAAGGAATAAAAGTGAAAGTCAAAGAAGGCGCATGGAGATTACTATGTAAATGAAGTCACCTTCACATAAAAACTTGCAATTAGACTTGAATTTCAAGACAGAGAAGGACAAAGATAACCATTCAAACACTAAATGCACACAGTGCAAACAGACACAGCGGTGAATCAGTGTCTTCATATATCATTTTGGGAAAAAGATTTGAAGGACTTTTATGAAAACTCCAAATACAAGTCAGGCACATCAGGCTCTTCCTTTTGGTAGGGCACATTTTTCAGTAATAATGAAATTAAATTAATAAAAAGTTTAAGTTGGAAAACTAATAGCATGTTTTGTTATATCATTACCGATGTTATATCATTTGCACCATTTTTCAACCAATTAAAAAAAAAAAAACCTGTATTATCATCATTCTTGGTTCAAACTTCAAAAGGATTGTGATCTTCAGTGAGCAGTCTAAGAGGCGAACATTCTGGGCAAGCGTTTAGGAGACAAGACACTGGGCATGACGTCGAGTCTGTTTATTGGCAACTCCTTTTACCGGGACATACTGCCTACCATTTCCCAAAATAAACAAAACAGATTGCTTATATAGAGAAGTTATCCGGATCGTACCATTCCAACAGTTTCCCCACAGATATCTATAGACACAGAAATCATAAAAATATTTAGAAGAAAGTTTTTACAATGACTATAAAGATATTCACAAATCTAATTTACTTAAATAATCATACTAAAATAATTAAACCAAAGATTAACTCAACTATGCAAAAGCATTCCTCCACAAACTTCCAAACTTTTTACATAATCCAACCTTCCTGTCCCCTCCCACTGGAACAATTAAAAGGTGATTGAACACCTGGGAACTTCTTTCGTCCATGTATCACCCTGAGACACAAATCAAAAATGTGAGTACAGATATTGAATTCCTTATATATTCAAACACCTTACCCAGAAGCATTATCCAATCAAACTGCTTACATCTATTTTGTCTTCACAGGTGCAAAACATGGAAGATTTCAGACCTCTGCTGCTACGCACACCAAGAAACCAATCAATCAATCAATCAATTAACCTCTGTTTGGTCTGTTTCCACCTATCCAATATTAAAATATGATCATCAACCAACCACAATAAGGTCACAACAGCTCATCATGACAAGGATACAGACACAGCAGCATTCTTTTGTTGTGTTGCTTTTAGTACATTCAACTACATTTTTTTTTACATTTTAGAATATTCTGTCTTATATAGAATCACAATAAAACATATTCCACTAATTATAAACAAATAATCAACTATCATTATAGTTTTGGGTTACTATAATAACCAAAGTCAGTTTATCCAAAGAAACTGGATTTTGCATCAATTATAATTACATGCATAACACACTTATCAACATGGCTTGCCACCAGTATGTGCTGTGTATGCATTGGCTTAAGTGTGTGTTTACATGTATGTGTGTGGGGGTCTATGTCTCATGATAGGGATGTTTTTTTGTTTGTTTTTTTTTTTTACAATTGAAAAGCTTTTTGCGTTGCCTTTTATGTATAAAAAGTGCTATATAAATAAAGTTTGATTTGATTTGATCATTATAGAAAATCATCAGTTATCACTCTAAATTTTGGAGTAATCCCATCAAATTCCTGGCATGTAAATTTTTAACATGTTTAAATTGAAACTACTTTGTATAAAAATATCTTTGATGTGCATGAATATGTAAAGAAGCATATTTGATTGAGTAAAGACATCTTTTGTCTTCACTTATATACCAAAATTACAGTTTTTCATTCGTAGCCTCAGGGCAACATTGTGCAGTTATAGGCTCGACCCAAGGAGCAATGTTGCCTATGCTCCATTAATTTCCTATGGAACCTGCGCACTGAGACATAAATCGCTGTAATTTTTGGTGACAATCATGCATTTGAAATTTCGCTCTCATTCATGTACGCGGGCAGACGAAGACTTGAAATGCGACAAAAAAAAGTTGAAAAATGTTAAACTTTTGTCGCTGTTGTGTGGCACTACAACCAATCAGTAAGGGGTTCAATGACTGACCAATGAGATGAGCGCAGACTGGGCAGAGCCAGTACTCAGTTTCAACAATGGTAAAAAAGATAATTTTAGTTGTGCCCGACTTTTTTTCTATACTTCATAGGTTGTAGGGTTGTTGTCTTATTTTGTAGAGTAAAGATAGCAGCAAGATTTCCACAAAATCTCCAAACGGAATCTGAGAAATCGTCATCTGTGACGACTGGGTCACAGTCTCTTTTATATCCTATGGACACAGTTCTGCTTTGAAAATCCCGAAATTCCCTCAAACATAATAACTAATCAAACTTCTTGGAGACAAGCAATCCGCCAGAGTGATTCACGACACTGCTGCTGTCGCAGTAGTTTTTTGCTGTACTATCTACTATTACTTGCAGGAAAATTGAACATTTTATGTCATGAAGCAACTGCCTTATGAGGTTTCATACAGAATAATCCAGACTGAGCTTCGTAAAAAAGAGATACCTAGTCATTCAGTATCTCACAAGAGCACACATTCAGAAACATAAACACACACTGCAGCTAATCTCTCATGCAATAATTGATAAATCTGTGACTGTTTGTTAAAAAAAATGTTGAAATTGTTGAAAGAAAACTTCTAAAGCATTGTTTGTTTGTTCTTAATTAAACTTATATACTTATTCTAAGGGAATTATTACTTACACTCACCGGCCACTTTATTAGGTACACCATGCTAGTAACGGGTTGGACCCCCTTTTGCCTTCAGAACTGCC
>JBAMHX010000014.1:9728043-9740056 GCA_037177515.1 Pseudomugil tenellus | reverse complement strand
GACCATGAAACATGCCTAAATGTACTGAGTTGCCGCCATGTGATTGGCTGATTGGAAATTAAGTGTTAATGAGCAGTAGGGCAGGTGTACCTAATAAAGTGGCCGGTGAGTGTATTTGTTCTTCATACCACTTAAATTCCAATTAAATATTTCCACTTAAATTCCTATTAAATAATATAAAAAGCCTTGGCGTGTTGTTGCCCTGAGGCAACAAACCAAAACCTAGTGGGGGTACTGGGGGCAAATTTTGTGTATGATAAAAGACACTCCCAAGCTCCCAAAACTACGGTGAACTATTTTTCCTCATAAAATAAAAATTCATGCAATAGAGGGTTAATTTAATCATGCTCAACCTTAGTTTAGGATCCTGCAAATGATTAAGTGTTGCATGCCTGAACAACTCTGAAAACTCTTTAACTCAGACAAGGATTGTCTTTTTTTCTCAAGACCCTGGTAACCCTATAGCAGCCTTTATTGCATATAAGTGGACAGGAAAAAAAGCTGGCACGTAGGAAATACCCGTGGACTGGAACTCGAACCTGGACTAAAAGCATTGCAGTTCCTTTTGTCTGTGTGGCAGCTGCTCTACCAGGGAACTGCACACCACCAACCCATGCTACAATAAAACAATTTTTTTACCATCTCTTCGTCTAGCCTCTGCTTTTGAAGCATAGCATGTTTTATGATGGTTTAATGAGTAATTCATAATTGTGTTGTTAAATGTGTGGCAAACTAGACTAACTCCATTCTACATAATCGGAATTTGACTTTACTGTCCAGTTGAGTGAAACACTGGGGCGTTAATTGGTTTGTTGCTTTAAGTAGTTGCACCAGACTGGTGGGGTAAAAAGTGCAGGCGGAGACCAGGATTTGTCCTTTGTCTCACATTTAAAACAAGTTTCCTATGGAAAAACTGCACAAATTGGGGACATCCTGTCTCAGAGTGATGCCTTTGTTACTTCAAGATTGGACTACTACAATTCTTTATTTATGGACTGTTTCAAATATGCTCTAAGTCTCCAGCTGATCCAAAATGCTGCAGTAAGGGTTCTGATGAGAACTAACAGAATAGATCATATTTCTCTCAAAGAAAATTATGCTATTCCAGCTCAACCCCCTTCCAGTGGTCAGGTCTCAATGAGCCACATGCTAACTCAAACCAGTCATTTGTAAACAGAAATCCACTTCCACTGGTGTGTTGGCATCAGTCTAATTCCCAAAACTATTCTCTTACCCAAACTTATTTAAGCAATAAATATTTTATTTGCTATCAAATGATCTACTCTGAAAATGTCAGCTTTGCTGACAGGGTCAGTTACTGTCATCTATAAATACCTTAAGATGACCATAGTGATTCCTCCCCAGGCTAAGATTTGGGAGGTTTATTCATGTTGATGTTGCCGCTGAGTGAGCATGGAGGAACACTTTCCATTTGCACATGTACAACTTGATTGTCAAGTCAAGTGTGGAATAATGGCTGGCTGATGATTGCCTTACTTGTGCATGTAGATGCAGGTCGGAGTGAAAACAAAAGGAGGTTTAATAGAATTACAGCACAATAAAGAAGCTACTATAGTACTATAGTGGGTTAAACATGATAATCTCTCATTTTAAGGGCTCAGAATAGTTTTTAATTGTCTTCACTTAAAGAAAAACACGAGACAATTTGTCACAAAGAATAAATGAGTATTAAAGTGGGTTACTGAGTCTACATGTGCTGCTAAAGAAGGTTTTAATGCATCTTAGAAATGATTCTTTGAATGCATTTCAACTTAAATTATGATGTTCCCCCTAAAGATATTCCTTCATTCAGTTATTTAATGATAGTGGGGGACGGCACTTTCTAATAACTCCAAGGTGTTCAGCTGAGCTGCAATGTTCAGTCTGTAAAGGCCAAAGAAATTATTCAAACCTTTTTAATTCTCATCAAACCATTCAGTGACCCCTCATACCCTTCAAATGAGGGCACAGTCATCCTAGAGGAGACTGCCTCCATCAGGATGAAAAAGTTTCATCAAGATAAAAGGTAAACGTGCAAAAAAACTTTGTATTGATTTGTGATGACCCAACTCTCAAAGGGAAAAGTAAACCAAAACCACGGCAGCAAAATGACCCCTTTCAGCAGGACATATCCTCTACGTAACTTCAAAGCAATAATCACAGCGTTAGGTTCTTTTAGTTTGTCATTGGTCTGTATCACTATGCAAATGTGACCTGCAAACTATAAAATTATGGTGTGAAACAACTGTTTAATCACATGTAAATCATTAGTTTGTTTGCTTACAAATCTATATTCATATTACATCAGGCTGCCTTATACAAGCCTGTTATTTGACTGTTGACATTTTGTTTAAATTGGAAATTAATCAATAGATATTTTGCCATTAACTAATACTTTAAAAAAATATATGAAGTTAATGCCATCTCATCTGGCCCCATTAAACACAGAGTCACACACAGAGAAGAAGCAAATTATCTATGAAAACATTAAATGGACAGAAGCAAAAGGCCATCAACGATACTTAAAAGGATATCAGGACTAATTTACACTGAAACAACAACAGACCAAACCCCGTGGTGTTGCAGTAACAGGAAAATCTAAACCAAAATTGAAAATCACAAAGTATGGAGATGCAGAGAATAGGACTGAAGAAAGGAAGGAATGATGACGGCTCGCCACTGAACATGAGAAGCCTGATTGTAAAGATACACTAGGATGATAAATAAATAGAAGTAATGCTATTAGCAATGGAACCCCCGTGTTAAACAAGGTAGGTAATAAAGCAACAACCTAAACTTATTATCCCAGCAATATTTATACATCTCAAGTTGTTTTCAGTTAGTGACAATAAAGACTGATTTAGTTTTTTTAAATAAATGCATGATATATAAACAGAAAGTGTCAAAAACCAGCGAACAGAGTAAAATAAGTGTTTAGGTAGAAGGTTTGGGTCATTTGTGCAGCAATATTTAACTCAAAACTCCCCTTTTCATCAACTGAAAAGAATAAAACTGAGTTCAGCTCAGATGAGAATCTTTTGCAGTGTTCGAGATCCCCCAAGCTCAACGCAAGCAGACAGGTAAACAAAGCTGGGGGCACTTTTTACAAGTTAAGAATCGTGTTTTTTCCTGAATTTCAAGCACAACATTTGAATGAAAGCAAAGAATTATTAGAAGAAACTGTCATTAATTAAAGACAATATTAATTTTAGTAAGAGACAAAGCTGGAAAGCGTCTGTTCCAGATTACTGTGCTCTATGCAGCAATGAAATGCAGCATAGACTGAAGTATCACTGCACACAAATGTATTCTGCCTCTTTGGCTTTTGAAGAGGGTTTGACAGGGTTTGTTAAAACCTCTGTGAAATGGAGATCTGCAATTAGCTTTTTACTGAGGCATGTTTTCTCCTATAAAGGTTAATAAGTTGCTGCAATGTGGTCCTTCGAGTTGCATGAAATCAGGTCACTTTGCAACACATGCACACAGCACTTTAAACAAGTCATCCAACCAAAAGGATCATATCTTTAGAAGTGACTCATAACTCTGTGCTGTAGCGCACCACCCATACAAGCAACACCTTGATTGATCCTATGGCTTAGCAGTGGTCTGCACTCTCCGAGTACTTCTAGTTACTTGAGATTGTTCTATCAGTAACCTGAAAACTAAGACAATGGACAAAATATTTTTTTTTTTGTTCCCAATATCATTAGTACTTTATTTTTGCAAAGAGCTGGAAAAAAAATTTCCAGAGTTAGTAAAATTTCTATTTATCACAACTAACCATGGAAATGCTCCTTAAAGAGCTGAGTCTTTAGCCTGCTCTTGAAAGTAGGTAAGGACTCTGCAGAGCGAACAGATTTGGCAGTTTGTTTCACTTGGTTAAAAAGTACAAATAGATCATGTCACCAGTTTGGATGCCATTTCAAATCTAGGTGCCCTTTTAACAGCTAGAGGTGTCGTAATCATGTAATGTAAGTAAATCTACCTGCATCCACATAAGCCACATGGCCAAGTTCTTATGGAAAGAATACAGTCACAACTTTGCCTCCTGGAAAACTGGCAAGTAATATTATTAATTGAATTGTTGAAATACCCTTTTCAATTCACATTAAGGCAGATACAGTTGCTTGAAATACACTAAAACATTTTCATAACCTTGCTGTGCTTTGCAGTCAAAGAGAATAAATCCAGCCCTGCTTTCTGCTGTCTTGACTTATCTTAAAAGAACTGTCCCAATAAGTCTATAAAGGTCAAAGATTTTGACTAAGATTGCCTAACTTTTGCAGATCCTACAATTAAATAATAGTCTTTTGATTAATGTTGATGTCATAGCCCTTTCAGTGGTACTTTTTATGATTATGACAGATTTCACACATGATGCATACCCTTAGTACCCTTGACATGGACAAGAATCAGCAGTTTTCAAAAGAGCTGGGGTACACGCCATTGTACAAAGCTCAAGGGCGATGAACAATGTTCAGACTCCTCAAATGTGCTTTGACTTTTGAGTCACATTTATTTGACTTAAAAAAACTTTAATTTGTGAGTGTCTTATTTACATAAACATATAAACAATTAAACAAAAACTCACCGTAACACACAGGAATAGAGACCCACATCCTGAAGGTCTGCAGGTCTGAACCATATGGCGTCTTCTTCCTTGCTCATGCGAACACCATCGAAAGAAATTGGTTCCTCAAAGTCGCTGTGTCCGAGGCCAGAGCTGCGGTACCACATGAGGCTGAGGCCCACACTCTGTGCCTGACTGTAGTTGGCCCGGATGTAACCATAGAACAGAGCACACTTAAGCCGCACTGGCTCACCCTGTAGCACCCGGTACTTTAGGTAGTCCACTGACCAATCCGTGCAGCCGTCCACTACAGAAAAACACAAACAGAATGGAGATATTAATCAAAACATTCCACATGTATGAGAAAGAAATAAGGTAAAACGTAATACAGTGCTGTGTGTATGAGCACATAAAAACATGGTAGAATTGTGCCTTTAACACATATGAATACCACTGGATATATACAGCTCAACAGGAATAGTACACATCCTCAAATTTCTATTCACGACCATAAGAGATGAAGATCTTCTGGTCATAAACCACCTATAAAAAGTCTCCTTATTTTGTAGGAAATACTTGCTAAAGTTCTTGTACTACTAACAAGAGACTAACCAAACCTGTTAACTATATCATGACATGCAGTAGACCAAAATACAGTTTACACTTTTTCTACCTTTTGGAAATTTTCAATTTAACTGTGTAATGAAGAGCTGGGCACACCTTTTCCCACTCCCACTGTCTTCACACATTCAGGGTATGTCTAACTTTGGATTGAATGGAGACATCTTAGACACTCACAGGCAATATTCAAACATGCAACCACTGTGACATTTAGGAATTAACTGTAAAATATCTTCAAAATGATACCAGGCACCTTCAAATGCAGCAGATTTACCACAGCCCCATCTCTTGGTGCAAGGTTAACTCATTGATTGGAAATGTGCCTCAAGCGTTATCAAGAAAAATGTGCTCTTTATTAATTTTTTATAAGAGTTCTGCAGCTCAACAGTCACTCATAAATTTGTTTAACCAAGATGTCTGAATAGGTTGCCACGTGTGCTATGGTGAGAGAAGAGTATAGTTTTAAAATGTGAGGTGATAAATGCCACACACAACATAAAGGAAAACCAATCTCTCTAGCCTGATCTTGTCAATGCTTGGTCCTACTTCAGTTGCTACAACGTAACAAGGTGAAGAAGAAAAGAGGAAGTGGGCCTGAGGGCATAGTTGTTTATAAGACATTTGACAAAAATGAAAGACTCAAAACCCCTCAGGCATCGTGCTTTGTTCCTATTCCAGAGAGCAGATCTCTCTCATATCCCAAGCCACAGTTTTAACCTATGGTCAGCTATCAGTTTCTGACCAATTTGCTAACATTTGTTTATCCCGCAGGTGTACATTAGAGAATATACAAGTGTAACCAGAGAGACTAGAAGAAGGAGACAGAAGTAGTGATGCTGTGGTGAGATAAAGTAATACAAACCCTGCTGTGTGCCAGTCTGTGAGTGATACAGAGCCTCACAGGGACAGCTATGCTTGTAATTAATACTCTTAATTACCAGGGAGGTAATGTGTGTCTTTGTGTGTGTGTTTTCATCTGTGCGCATTCCCTATACGAATAGTTGTCTGCCTAATTATGTCAGTAATTACCAGTAGGTTTTGTCACAAATTTGTGTGCACTTCCACACATGTGAGTGTGAGAGAAACAGAGTGCGTGTAAGTGTGTGTGTGTGAGAGAGAGTTCATAGGATAATGTGTGAAATGCTGTCAAATTATCACATTTAATTTAAACCAGGGTCCTATAGAAGCAAGCAGGCATGCACATAGTGGTATCTGTTCATTACTTACAGATTAAATCTTGATCACTTTATTATTAACTGACATGCCCATTTCACAGTATTGGCAATAATTCCAGTACTACAGACAGGGCTTTCAGAAGTATTATACAGTATTCATATCACCCAACACCCCCTTTGTTATTATTCAAAAAGAAAAATCACTGAAAAACATGCCACTCTCGCTCTCTGCTGCCTCTGAAGAGAGTTTCCACCGAAACAGGTAAGTCCTCTGCCCTCTCTGAATATCAATCTGATTATCAGCAGGAACAACATTCATCTTTTTCTTTATTTAACCTCTACACCTGTAATGGATATGACCTCTGTGCCATGTTCAAAGTCTTCATTACAACTCCTTTGCCACAAGAAAAAAAACTGCTTATCCTAACAAGCCTCCCCTCCACAAGGAAACAAAACATTTATTAAGTGGCAGCATACCTGTCATTTCCATTGACCAAACAACTCCACATGCACCCAAGTATGTACATGTTAACAAATGCACAAATAAGGAGGCCTTTCATTCCTTATGGACAATCCAAGGGGAGTTGTCTAATGCAGTGGCCTTTTGTGGGGGGGAAACTATATTTACGTCTGAGACTCAAAACGGTTTTATCAACTCAATTAGAGTCTGACATTTCCCACATCCCATGCTAGGCCGGAAAATCAATGCTTTCTGCTGGAGGAATACTGCAGTCCCCACCTTTCACTCTCTCTCTGCTGACAGCTCACATATAACTACACACAGGTAGAGGATCTCTCCGTTTTCCACCCTGCGCTTCTGGGACATCAAGGATTTGTAGCGATTTTGCTCAGCCACTCTTCGACAAGCCTGTGCTGTGAAGGATGTTTCCATATGGGCATGTTCCCACATGGCTGTCAGTCTTAGGAATTTTACTGCAGCACTGCAATCTGCAACACTCTTACCTACCAGCATTACTCTACAGCTGCCTCGTCGCATGATGTATAGGGTATAGGTATAGTATAACTGGTGGAAGAAAATACCAGGGTGTGAATGTCAAGCTACAGGATACGTGTGTGTGTGTGTGTGTGTGTGTGTGTGTGTGTGTGTCACCTTATTACATTCTGCATCAGGGCAGACCTTTCCATCTTTGTGTGACACTAAACCGAGCCAATAAATACAGACCCCTGAGCTTGAATAAATTTACACACATACACACTCGTGGAGCAACACAAACAAACAAATGCACACACACAACAAACTAGTCTGGGATCACAAAGTGGGCCAGGCGTCACCTGAGTAAACTCCTACGTCTCTTTCCTTCATTATCATATTCTCATGATCCCTTTGCAACACTATATTGTTCCATTGCGCTTCCTACTTACATGCTTTCCCTCACTCTCGGGTTGCCCTCAGCAGTCATCCACTCCTGTCTCAACACTACCTGCTCTCCTAATGAAGTGTAATTATCAGATGCTGGGTGGGCGGTGGGGTTCTTGCAGGCCAAGAAGATGTTTCATGATCTATATATGGATACAGATACTTAATAACTTTCTGTCTCATTTTCTTTCACTCCTCCTCAGCAGCCACCCACTCTGCAGTTTACAATGTGTACATGACTGTCTCCATCCTCCAAACCATCCAGCTCAGCCTTTTGAATTTTTTTTCCACTCCTGTTTCCTATTTAGGGGTTTCGACTTGATCTTTAGGATAATGAGTGGTTCCTTATTTATGCATTAATGTGAGGAATTAATATCCAAATGAAAGAAATCATTACTGTACATAAAAAAACAGCTTGTATAATAAGTAAAACCAAAGACTAAAGAACGATCATCACAATCATTTGGGGCTGGCAGTCGCAAATTATGAACAATGGTTTCCTCCTTGGTGTTGTGGTTCTACAAGTGTGGGCCTGAAAGATTGCAAATAACTCAAAGAATGAGTCAGAGAACAAGGGAAAAGGGGAAAATCTGTCCTTTATAATTATTTCGTAAATGAGTCCATTTTTCCTGAGCCAGAAACAAGTGTCCTTTACACAGATAGCAGTTATTATCTGAAGATCAGTCTAATTATATCCATCATAATAAGTTCAGTTAACAATCACCCTGTTGTGTTAAGGCACAAAGAACTGATGAAAAGAAACAACATGAAAGTGTTAATAACTCCAAGGTTAAATATCTGCAGGTGAAATATCTGAGGTTCTGTCCAAGGACACAATTGCGATGTAAAGTCAATAAATCATAAAAATTCTAAAACACTCATGTTTGCAAGGTGAATTTCATATCAAGTGGAGAAAATATTGTGCAAATGTTGCAAAATAAACCTTAAAAAATAGTGCACTGGGCACATCTGATTCTAGAAAAGAGAGGAGAACTTTCACAGTGTCATTGTTTAGTCCAGGAGCTGAATGTGGACCACGGTCGCTTCGGTATGGACCTTAGGGTGCTCGTGGGATCATTGAAAGTCTGCATTAGCAGCACAAAGATGCTTGACCATTGTGATACAATGTTAGAAACAGCAGCGACAAAGTGAATCCTGCATATCTCACAACTGGCTGAAGTGACACTTCAACATGACCAATTATATTTACGTTGGATGCAAATATTAAGACAAATCTACCTTAGTTAAAAAAAAGAAAAAAAGATAAACCTAGAAACCTGAACCCTAACCACTTATTTGAATGTTTGCATTGATTTTACATAAAAAATATTAGGCTACCTTGCGAATTATTTGGAAAAAGTATTTGGAGTAGGTGTGTAATCGCCTTTAGTTTGGTCTTCAGCTGTTGTCTCAGTTCAGTTGAAGACAAGTATCTGAACCTTCTGAATCCCAACTGTCTATATTTTACCAGCTGTGACTTGTAGCTGGTTTGCTGACCTCTTAAATTTATGTACAAGTGTCAAAAAATGCACATTAAGCAGTAATAAGGTGGGAGTAGAGGAAAATAGCCTACTCTATCTCTATTTTTATGCAGTCAAAAACCATAGAGACACTGTCATATTTAGCTTATCCAAAATGGTTCAGCAACATTTGTATTCTGTCGCTTCCTTTCTGTTGGTTGAATTCAGGAATAAAGTATCATTATGAAATTGAATCAGCCAAAAAAGAAATGCAGATTCTGCACTCACTTCCAGCTAGCTGACTAAAGGGTGAGACAGCTATATAATTATGCATTTTGGCAACTGGCCTGTCACAAGAGAGCTAGTGTTTATTATTTTGTTCATTCACACAAGAAAACAGCAACATCTGGGTGAAATCCTGGAATCACCTCCTTGAGATTCTATCATTTAATGGAATACGGCCATACCATTGAGATATGTCTTCTTTGAAGTGTTAACTGCAGTAAAACACACTGTCATCTTAAAATCGCTGCTGCATCAGCAGACCAATCTTTGATTGGTGTAGGAGGAAAGTCCCCATTTTTTAAAACATTTTTGTATTCTTCATTCTTTATTTTGGCAGACCTTCGATTCATGACTGAATTTTGTTTTTCAGACAACATTTACAATGGACAGCACCAGAAACACGAGGCACAATGCACCTTCCAAAATCAGTGACAAATCCAAGGAACGGAGCAAGTACTAGCCTATCAGAATTAGACAGCCTACAACAGTGCTTTTACTGTCCCAGGAGTCAAGTCTGACTTGCAGCAATTTTCTGAATATGATTAACCTAATAGAGGCATTCAGAGGTGATTCCACCTAATTTATACTAAAATAATATAATATATAAATGTGTATACTCTGCATACATGTGTACACTTGTTTAAACTACAGTCTAGAATTTAACTTCAGCTAATCCTTTTCTACATGAATATGTTGTAAATTAAACCCATACACAATTTCTTTTAATATAATTTATAATCAAACCCACAAACATTTTACTCTTGACCAATATGGATGATTTGGTAAAAACAAGTAGCAACAAAGTGCAGTTGACAGACATAGCAAATAAATGGAGACTTAAATGCATTTTAAAATAGTGCCAGCAATCTAACACATTTGTGTAATAGCACTCAACTGGAGGATGAGTTCTGCAAATTGTTTATCTCCATGTATCCTAAATCTTAATACTTGTATGACAGATGTGGATAGAAATGCATATTAATTTGACTTTTATTAAAACGTATTCATTTGGAAGAGACATCTATGTAAAAAATGGGCTATTTATAGTAAGTGGTTAGATATGGATGAGAGGATTCTGCTGGGAGAATGAATCCTCTCGTAAATGCAGTGATGAAAATAAGATAGGAAAATAATGCACATAAAGTAGGAAACACGGTACTGGAGGAATGACATACTGCCAGGGTATTAGCAGAGTATTAGTGAGAAAATTCTGCTTATCCAAAAATCGTTTCTCTGTATACCTGCATGATTAGAACATGGCAAGTAAGCTGATGGAAAGAGCTGAAAGTGATGCCATTCCTCTAGCCAGTGATGTGTCTGTTTAGCACAAGTTTTTATTAGTCTTTGTCCAGTTGTAGTAGTAGTAGAAGTAGTAGTCTCTCCTTCTCTCCTGTGTATGTCTCCTGCCCCCTTGCCTCGCCTGCACTGAGTGTGTAGTCAGCGGGCAGTTACACGTGTGTCTGTCAACCAGAGCGCAGCAGCACCCACATGCACACTTCTTGGAGCAAATGGCATCACTTACAGCATGCTAAAGTTTTCAGGTCAGTGAGGGGGGAGTCTCCACAGTGCTGCACAGTGGTGTCAGCCGTTTGCTCTGCTTAAGCTGCACTGTTTTTTTTTTAAAAGCAATAAAACTAAAAAAACACATGGATGAAAAATAAAAATACTTCAGGGATCCTTTTAAGGTACAATTAACACTATTAGAAGGTTAAAAGCCTATTAAAGTCCATTTTGCATAATACCATGTTTCTGGTTGAGGGTCTGGAATCATATTCATATTACATATATACATATATATTACATACAAGAAAATATTCTTAACAAAATATGTTTGAAAAAATGATTTTAAAAAAATCTAATCTTTGTAATTGTATTGAATTGAAAGCAACACCAATACTGGTCAGTGAAGGAAACAAAAGCTTCAATGAGAAAGGAGTTCACATATACACAGCAAACTCTGCAATAACATTGTTTAAAATTTTAATAGCCATGGAATTAAAAAACATAAAATCTACATTACGTCGCACAACCCTATATTTATGTGTTGCTACTATGTACATACATTTATTAACGATGAGGTGAATGGGACCACCAACACTTGTGGTGTTCCTAAATGCATGAAGAAGAAAAAGTCTAAATGACTCCTCCCTCTGTTCTGTACCATCATAGCTCTCTGTCCAAAATTCCTTCTCTTTTTTTTCAACCAGTTTGCCATTATTCATTTATATGCAAATGAGGAACAGTAGCCTACAGATAATTTCTGTCTAAAGATGGGGAACAACCTTTGCTCTTCATCTACTAAACAGTGTTAGACAGAAACTACTCCACTTTGAATAGATTTTTCTTCTTCCCTGTCTTTTACTTTCTATCATGACTGTATAACAGAAAAGTGACTAAAATTTAACTGAAAATAGATAATCTTCTATATTTCAATCTAATATTGTATTTATATATATATATATACACTCACCGGCCACTTTATTAGGTACACCATGCTAGTAACGGGTTGGACCCCCTTTTGCCT
>JBAMHX010000014.1:9658429-9668907 GCA_037177515.1 Pseudomugil tenellus | reverse complement strand
TATATGGTAAAAGAACAAGAATAGAAGGTGGTACAAGCAAGCAAGGCTCTTACTGAACCAGGCAGCTAAATGTTGTATGAAGAGACTAAAGAATTAATCAACACCCAGATTCATGTTCCTGTCAACTGACTATATACCAACAATACACAGCATATTCATTTAATAAACCTGAAAGGACAAAACAGGGCCCTGGTCTTTGAAAACTGAAACTAAGACAAACAGCGCCAGAGAGCTTGTATTCTGCAGCAAGTCACGTGGCCTCCAGATTTGCATAGCTAATGAAAAGAGCCTCTTTCAGGGTGTGTTTACACGGCAACTCCTGCTGTAAAAAGACGCCTTTCTCTCCTCCACGATTGCATTCTGCCAGGAAACAACTCTCAGCTGATAAACACTGAATTGCCAAAAGATTTTATATCTTCATATAAAAAAAAACGAAAATGTGGAAGTAAGCAGGTCATCTCTAAAAGTATGTTTACTTTGAACTAGCTTGAACTCAGTGAGCTGATATGAATCAGAAGCTATCTCAAATATCCAGATCTGTTAGAGGTTAACTTTTTCAAGCATTCTGTATTGATGAACCATCTGTAGCTGTTGCTGCTATATGATCTCAAAACAAGCAGACAAAATGAAATGTTATTAAACAGTTTCAATGTAACTTTCTATAGAAGTAATACACTGTATTTAGCCTTGCTGAAGAACTAGCATATAAAGTGTTTGGAGCTGAATAATAGAGCACTGCCCTTCCATCCCCACAGCTTCCAGTTTGACACTGGTGTGAGGCTTTTTCAGTCATCTAATTCAGCATAACAATGTCAGTGACCCTCCTCTGTCTCCAAATCATGTCATGCCTTCACACACTCAGTGGGCTTTAGATCCTGCCAACTATGACATCACTAGTCTTCTGCAAAGCAAGGCATTGTGCTGCTCAAATGTGCGATCACAACCAACATCCTTACCCACATCATTTTCCCACACCTCTTCTTACATTTCACCTCCCTATACTGCCTGCATTTTTCGCCACAAAGAAGCTGTCACCGGAACATATAAGTGCTAAAAAGCTACGTCTAAGAATCAAAGCTAAAACGGTTGACAGGTCAAACTGACCTCACCGTGTACTCTCCGGAACAGGCTGCTTGTTGATGGACAGGTTGAGAGAAAGCATTAACACGCATTAGACACCAGTCTGTGGAATCCGTAGGGCAGCCTTTTCATCATTCTGTGATTTTGTCCTGCATAAATGGAGCTATTTGCAGCGGCTAAGATGACAGTCAAGCTTTTTTGTTAGTTTGTTTGTTTGTTTTTTCTCCAATCAATCAACTTTCAAAGGTTCATAGAACATTTCTCATGCCTAAAAGGAACCCAAACAGCATTTGAATAACATACTCTTCACCTTTAAGGTTCATTTTCTCAACTGGGTTATGTTGCCGTACAGAACCAACAGGACAATGGGAGATTATTTAAACTATGAACGACCAATCTAACTTATATACCTAACATTCTGGCCTTGTCTCAATGTCTACCACTTTCATTTCTACATGAGCTATGTTGCAAAGAGGAGAGTAGTGTTACAACTAATGCTCTAAAATAGCGATGATAACATTTTTCTTACTGATTGGGCAGAAAGTATGGATCAGGAAGAAATAGGTACTTCTACATAAGACATAACAAACAAAAGTTCTTGATTTTAGGAAATAATTAATGAATCATTGCTGTGTGATAAGCAGCAGTTAGAACAGGCCCCAGTGTGTACAGACGATGGATGACTGGATGAACCCATCATTACAGTTAAAATGGTCATCTAATGCAATCAAGAAAACATCTAAAGCAAACAGCTAATGATATTTTTCATCAACTGTTGCATACTTATGGTGACCCTGAAATGTATGGCTTTAATAACACCTACACAAACACATATTTCACTGATAACGAGGAAAACTTGCTTTGAGCCAAAGTACAAGTTTTTAATCAGTTTCTTCTGCTCTCATGGGTGTTTAACTTTGCATGGTCTATACACTGGTAGTTTTATGATTTTAACATCCACTTGATAAAATGTAAATAGCCTGGACTAACAAATTGGCAGGGTCTGAGACTGTGCTGTATTAACGCTTCGTTATGGTTTAGAAAATAGCATAGACCTCTGTAGAACAATTTTTACCAGCTCACTTCCTCTTGAGCATCTCAGGTTTGCCCAGGTAAAGACGTTTTCCTGGATATATGTTAGAATTTCTTTGCCTATACCTGAGACATTAAACGATATAAAGAACCAAACAGAAGTAAATAGTACCACAAAGATATTGCCTTTCTTGTGTAGTTAACCACATGCCAAGCTTTGTCTCCAAGGCATCAGGAGCAGGTGTGTTTGAGGAGGCACAAACAGAGGCATGGCATGATATCTACGCTTCAGCGATGCTTGAAGCACGCACACATCATCACACAAAGTGCACATGCTGTTTGCCTGCTGCTTTTCTTTCTTTCTTTTTTTTAACCGGAAAATGAGGGACATAGCCTAAAATCGCCTGAATGGCCTTGACAAAGAAGTTGAGGAATTTACTGACTATTGCAACTGGTTATAGGACTGTATCTTCCAGGATAGTTTTTGTCATTTTGCAAATTAGATTACTGAATCAAGCTTTATTTGCTGCTAACACACTCTCCTGGACTTATGGCTTATGTATCTTTCATATTCTACTTTTCCTTAATTTTTTATATTATGCCATCTTAAGACAGAGAAGGAAGCTCAGCCATCTTGGCACACCAAGCAGTGGGTGATTGATCATGTGATTTAGGAAGTTAATCCAATTTTTGCAGCACCCTACATTGCAGTCTTAGCTTAAAAGGTTGCCAGGATATAAAACTTAGATAAAAAGATTAGATTAAAAAGACTTTTTTTTTCTTTTCAGTAACTTTAGAACTGCTTTCTAAAACAAAACATATTGTCTGCTCAGGCAATTCCCAAATCTGTGCTGTGAAAACAAACTTTTACACCGCTGGATAGATTAGGTAGATTTCAGTCTATCCTTTCCACATTTATGATAATATTAGGCATTTTGCAACATCCAGCAATCTACATGTGTTTTGTGGATTTTGAGAAGGCATTCGACCGTGTCCCTCTGGGACTCCTGTGGGGGTGCTCCGGGAGTATGGAGTACTGTCCTCCCTTGTACGAGCTGTCCAGTCCTTGTACGACCCCTGTCAGAGCTTGGTCCGCACTACCGGCAGTAAGTCGGATTCGTTGGACTTGGACTCCGCCTAGGCTCCCCTTTATCACCGATCCTGTTAATTACCCATATGAACAGGATTTCTAGGTGCAGCCGAGCCGTTGAGGGTTCTGATTGGGGAGCTCAGAATCGGGTCTCCGCTTCATGCGGATGATGGGGTTCCATTGGCTTCATTTGGTCGTGATCTCCAGCTCTTGCTTGAGTGTGAAGCGGCTGGGATGAGAATCAGGACCTCCAAATCTTAAACCATGGTCCTCAGTCAAAAAAGGGTGGAATGCCTTCTCCGTGTCGAGAACGAGGTCCTGTTCCAAGTGAAGGAGTTCGAGTATCTCGGGGTCTTGTTCACAAGTGAGGGAAGGATGGAGCGTGAGATCCATAAGTGGATCGTTGCAGCATCTGAAGTAATGTGGACACTGCGCCGGTACGTCGTGGTTAAGAAGGAGCTGAACCAGAAGGCAAAGCTCTCGATTTAACGGTCAAACTTTGCTCTTACCCTAACCTATGAACTGTGGATAGTGACCGAAAGAATGAGATTGCGAATACAGGTGGCTAAAATGGGTTTCCTCCGCAGGGTGGCTGTGCTCTCCCTTAGAGATAGGGTGAGAAGCTTGGTCATCCAGGACTCAGAGTAGAGACGCTGCTCATCCACATCGAAAGGAGCCAGATGAGGTGGCTCTGGTATCTGGTTAGGATGCCTCTGGACGCCTCCTTAGTGAGGTTTTCCTGGCACTACCCTACGGGAGGAGTACCTGTGAGAGACCCAGAGCACGATGGAGAGATTATCTTCTTGGCTGACCTGAGAAAGCCTCGAGATCCTTCCCGATGAGCTGACAGATGTAGCTGGGGAGAGGGAAGTCTGATCATCCCTCCTCAGGCTGCTGGCCCTGCAACCCAACCACAGATAAGCAGAAGAAGGTGGCACCGTATGGCAACATGCACTAAACTGTAGTTTTGCCATACCACTCATTTCTTGCTGTGAGGTCTCTACCCAGAACTGTGAACAGCTTAATATAGCTTCCTCTCTTTGCTCCCAGGTCCTCTCGCTCATCTGCCCCACCTGCACTAAGCAGTAACAGAGGCTCTGACTGTAGTCGGCATGTCTGTTGACGAGAGCACAGCAGCAGCGACAGGCACTCTGGCATGGGGAGATGGTGCACTAAAGTTTTCAGGTAGGCAGAGTCTCCAACATGCGGTCAGGCATTTGCTCTGCTTAAGCCACACCCTTCTTTTAAAAAAAAATAAGGCTACAAAACGCACGTATGAAAAAAAAAAACTACTTCCAGGATTGTTTTAACGTACAATTAACACTAATAGAAGATTTAAAGCTCATAAAAGTCCATTTAGCATAATATGGGACCTTTAAAGAAAGGGCAAGATAATCTGTAACGGTGCTGAAGGTATACTGGAGCAAATACACAAGATTAAACTGACATACACATGAGCAAACCAGTTTTTGATCAATATTGCATGAGTAATAACTACAGAATACTGAATGAGACTTCGGCAGGTAGATAGATTTTCCACCATTCTGTTGAGATCATATCCTCGCGTCAGGAGTTAGGTATTTATGGTGTTTAGATTGAATCTTCTTGTCTTTGAACCTGCATTATTTACTTACTTGAGCAGGCTCTTGCTGTAGAAAATTTATGCTCAGAGATGATTACTACTAATACATTGCTGGATAAATGTTTAAAATAAGAAGTGAAATTACAATGAATATCCTAAAGCTTTATTGTTATTGGATGTGTAGCTTTAGCTATGGCATCACCAAAGGCGATGTTAAAAAACAGCAAGACAAGAAAGAGAAAGCACACGCACAAACACACAACAAGTGAATGAGTCATGGGTGTTTCTGTGTGTCACTGTGTCAAAGAAATTCATGCTGGGAGAGCTAGTGCAGGGTACAGCACACTGCAGCTATCCGTGTATAACTACCTGCTCCGATGTCTGCTCCATGCAGCATCTGTGTGTACATGTGTGTTTGCTCTGCTGTTTGCCAGATGTGTCACAGTGTGAGTCAAGCCCCATGAGTATTATCTTCCAGTAGTCAGGTGAATTCTTCTCTGAGAATAAAAAAGAAATAATCTTAGTAGGCTGAGTGAGCTTTCGTTTAAAAGTATTTGACCGCTTTTGACCGTGGCCAGCCCTGGTTAATCTCCAGGGGCTGGCCATAGGTGGTTAGAGTTAACAAGCAAGGTGCTGTGAGCTATGCCCTGCCTTGCTCCCAACATGCACCTCTTCCCTGAGTGAGATTAATTACCACACAATTCTGAGCCAATCCACTCCCCTGCTGTTCTCCTACACATGAGTGCATGAAGAGCACATTCGAACACATAAAGCAACACTGTGTACGTAATTAACTGAAAAGGTTTGCAGGCAAACCAAAGTCACTCGTGCAGGAGTGGAACTGTGAGTTGTTGAGGTATGAGTACAGACACAATCCACCAGCAGCGAAGCGTTTTCCCCCCGTTGTTGTTGACTGCTTTCAGCTACGTCCCCAGTGCTCAGGCCATTGTCAGCTGTCCAAGGATGACTAGCTGCAGAGACGCTCTCGTGCTCCCAGTCAATGCTCCCTTTGATGGAGAGCAGAGGCCAACCCTCTCTTCACCCATTTAGTGTACACACCCCTCTGGGGGCACCTAAAGCACAAGAAGTCTAAAAGCACTGTCAAAAATACACCCCCTACATGGAGTACAAATATCAAGATATCCACACAAACACACATATACACATTATCCTAAAAGCATTCTTTATGTACTAAGAGGTGCTTTATAAGTGTGTGTGTGTGTGATATTGTAAGTTTATTATTTGAGTGGTCAAATATGACTGTGCTGTACAAATACTGTCCATGTGTTTTTCTCACTGTAATGAAAGATATAGTTAGGACTAACCTTTCATGTATTTATGGGTTACTTCATATTAAGTACTTCTTCAACTACTATATAATGTTTCCACACACTGATCCAAACTGATATATTTTAAAAACTGCTTGAATATGACACTACTACAGAATTGATCATCAAATAATGATCCCAGCATTTTGTTTGATTAATAGATACTAAAAAGATGTGGATCATATCTGCATTATTAAATTTTGTACGTGGTATATTTATCCTCAAAAAACATATCTTTATACATGGAGAAACCAGACATTTAAATGTATGCTGACATTTTATTTACAACATATTTAGATTTTACCGCTAATATTTGCATAATAATTCTGATTTAGAGGGGATTATGGGAAAAGTTTTTTTGCTTATAAATATATTGAACCTGATCAAAGAAAAAAGTTGGTGAGATTTAAAAATTTAATTTGTGTCACTTCACAAAGATATTTAGCTTATTGCCTATTCTACACCTAGCTCAAAATTTAGACCATATTTTAACATTTTGCTCTTTGCTGTAAACATAAAATGCAAATCATATCATTATCAAAATGTGAAACTTATCACTGGTCCTTACCAGATCATCATTCAATGTTTTTTTTTTCCAACAAGAAGATCTAACTCCAGTCTGTTTTCACAAGTATGATATAATGACCATTTGCTAATATTAGTTGCTAAAACTTTAAAGCACAAAGAAGTAACAAAGATATCCAGAGGTAATAAAGCTGACATGATGGAGGAATTATAACTTGAATTGATGCTCCTAGTTTGATTAATTTTGTGTAAATTAATGCAAAAAAGGAGCTGATTCTCTATGTTATTTTGACCAAAGTGTCACAAGAACTTTTGTCAGTTAGAGAAAAGACACAAAACCCCTTTAATTATGTTATTATCACTAAAATCCAAATATAGACTAAGGTTTCCTTACATGAAGGTACCTGTTTAAAACAGCAGTTATTACAAGGCAACTGAAAACACTAAACTGCTTAACAATGTTCCTCATGTTTGATCACAATTCAGAAGGGTTGAAAAAAGCTTGAAAACAGGTTGCAATAAAGTTTTCAAAAACTGAAGTGTGGACAAGCCAATGCACAGCTGAGACATCCGAGGGGTGTCGTGCTCACTAGCATTTCAGTGGGAAAGAAAATGAGATTACTGTGCCTAGCAGCTGGCATTAGCAGGACTAGCTGTAAAGTATAAAGCTCTGTTTTGATCAATGTGGGGTACAGCAAGTGGTGCACTGTGTGGTGTGCGTTGGGAGCCTGGATTCAAGCAGATTCATCACATTTTTGATTTTGTGAAATATGTTTTTGTGCTGTTGCATATTTTAGGTCAGAAACAAGCATCCAAATAGGTTGCTGATGCTGACGTTACAAAGCTGATTGCTTATTTCTCTGAAATATTATTTTAGGGCTATTGCGTAACATTGGATAGGTAGTACACCTTCATTTCATGTCTACTACTTTGAAGTAAGGTAGCATAATATAAGCATTTTTTATTTACAACAGCATTCTTCAGGCATACTAGATTTGTGCTTTGCTTTCGAATAACGCTTCCATTCACTTCTGTTCATTAAGGTCCCTTATAATCAAATCTTACTATCAAATACTTCCAGCTTTAACAGATCAGTCTATGTTATACATGATCCAGTTTTGTGAAGAAGGCAGGAGACTGAATCATAAAACGCTTGTATGAGCGGGGATCAACAAAATCTATTATATCTCTGTGTAAAGATACCAAGCTCCAATAACAAAAGTAGTTTTTTGGACTCACTGAAGTTAATTAATTGTTGCCTAAATTATTTAGCTTATTTCTGTTGTTTTAATGATTGAAGTGCAATAATCTGCTTTTTCTGATCCAAAACAATTTCCTTAAACATCAAGAAACACACATCAACTAGCAATTCTCATTCTACAAAAAGAAATGAAGAAATGTAGACTTCACGTCATCGTTCATATTTGCTTACTAAAAAAACAGCAGTCAGGCTCTTTTAGTGAAGCTTTGCTCACTTTTATGGTGGCTATAACTTTAAAAGTCTGATTTTGACAGCTTAGTAGTAACATGCAACACAAATTATTGATATGACAGCTAACCTTTTTAAAACTGACCCTTTAGTTTCATTACAATTACTTTGCTCTATCTGTAATTCAACCATCACAAATTCTAAGATAAATGTGTTAATATAAAGGCTGCAGTCACAGCAACCTGTGTGGAAACACAGTTATATAAAAGATATAGATTATCTGATAATGAAAAATTAGATATTCATTAGATATTCATTACATATTCAAATTTATATATTAAAGAAGGCACTTTGTACCTTCCTAATCCATCTGTTTTTCTATTATGCTACAACATGTTGTAGTTGGGGGGCACAGTTGATTTTTAAATAATAGTTATAAAAAATATTGGTAGATAAGGAATCTTTTAACATAATATTAATATTTGATCGTGATATATATGCACTGCAATTTCCTTGCCAAGAGGGCAACTCAGGTCTGAATAAATTCATGAAAAGATGCCGAAAAGCAATAATAACACTAGTATAAAAAATAATTCACTTGCGTTCATATTCAGAATCTTTAGAAAATATGTTTAAAATTTTTCTATGGAGGCTCCTCTTACAAACGATTCATATGATTTCCTACAAAAGCAGTGCACAGATTTATTTATATAAATTCCAATGAAATTTGTGTCCAAGTTGCTGAAGGCACTCTGCTCTGCAGTCTGCAGGACTTTTGTGGCTCTGAAAAGACAACGAAAACAACAGAAATTCAATTGAAATATTGTCATATCTTTATTAAAGTAAACACTGAGTTAACTCGGGTTCTTAGCCTACATCAAGAAAGTTTTTCCTTCTCTAGTAACATTATTTTTGTGTGTATCTGAGTGTTTTCTTACATCATTAGATCATTTTGAATAAAACACATTTTAAAATTAAAATCAGCTGTACAGTGCCAATTCATAATGGAGTCATCTAAAGGCAACTTAAAAATAGTCCAGAAATAGTCTATTAATTAGGTCTACCTGCTTAGATAATTCCCTTAAGTCCATTCTTAATAATTGTATTTATAAAAAGAATAGATAAAGAATTGTCTTCTCAGGTCATTTAGTTTTGGACCCCATCCATTTATTTTTAAAGTTTTTCCAGTAAGGAATGGTTCCAGACATTTTCAATGAAAATGGATCAATAGCATCAATGCCAAGCCGTTTAGTGGTGTAACCACACAGCCTCAGAAATGCAGCATAACCACAGAAGAAGATATGAAGCATACACAGATGTTAATCAATAAAGCAGAAGAGGATAAAGAAAGTGGCCTGCACTACTGCTTTCATTCAGCCATGGTTCTGGTTCAGGTTCTGTCTCTTACTGTTGGATCGTTGAACCTTAGTGCATTCTAGCAAACTGCAGCCGCGTTCACATCAGCTTAAACAGAACCTAAGTGCATGGTATCATTTCAAGGTAATAAATCGGACACTCTTGGCATAATTTAGTATGTATTTAGTGTAAGTAATGACATGTGTCCAGATCTCTTATTTGTTTTTCAGTTTCAAAACACTCTTATACTTTCAGGAGGATCAAGATCAGCCTTTAAATAATTAAATTGTCTTTAGCTGTGAATCAAGTAGCCAAATTTGAGATTTGGGGGATCTTGTGGATTTAAACAAATTGCATCTACTCATCTCAATGAGAGGGAAAAATATCACCAAATAGTTACTGATTCTTTCCAATTCACTTTATTTACATCAATAAAACTTAATATCCCTCATTTACCAAAGTGCAGGCATTTGTTGTTAGAAGGCATCCATACATTCATCACAGTGCCAATCCACTTGTCGAAATGTGGAACTATTGCAGCAGAATGCCCTTCAAGTCAATCTCTAAACTTCTCTAGACATTGGATTCTGACTCGTAGATCTGATTTGTATTGATTTTTTCGTCTTCACCAGTTCATGTTGACAAACATGTTGGCTGAAAGAATTCGTGAACAGTCCAGAAATGGTGATCTCACTTTAATCAATAATGTCTGATCAGAGCTTGACGAGGCATCATCCTATTTAAACTGCACAAGTGCAGCTTGCAAACCTAGATAGAGAAAAAGGGCTTGATTTGCTCTGCATGGATCAGTTGCCTGACAGACTTGCAGCCCGGTCCCCAGATGAGGACTTAGCAGCCGCTGTTTACCGAATAGACACACTACCATATGTTGCAGACTTCACAAAGTGTGGCAGAAATGAAAAAGTGAAAGCTTGCAAGCAGTAAAAAAGCATAAGAAACTGCCCATACATTAGTTGTAGGGGGGGGGGGGGGGGGGAGGGGGGGGGGGGGGTGGGGGGGGGGGGGGGGGGGGGGGGGGGGGGGGGGGGGGGGGGG
>JBAMHX010000014.1:9635697-9646435 GCA_037177515.1 Pseudomugil tenellus | reverse complement strand
CCCCCCCCCCCCCCCCCCCCCCCCCCCCCCCCCCCCCCCCCCCCCCCCCCCCCCCCCCCCCCCCCACCCAACACAAAAGGCCATGTGTCATCACAGCATGAGCAGCATTGGGAAATGATGAGCTATATTAAATATGTAACATAGCATAGTTGAAAGGATTTAATAGATTTATACATTTTCTTTACAGTTTCTGTCAAATCCATGCATGCGGTCCATTGGCTGCTGTTACTGAAAGAGTTTCTGTAGAAAATGAACACTCAAAATTAGGTCAGAGTCGAACAAAAAGAGCTTTCAGTTTCAGCACCACGGACAGTTCTTGTCATTTTCCCTATGACTAGGCGCTGCTGGCAGGAGCGACGGCCTGCCGCTTATCCGCCGCCCTCTGCGACATCTGACAGAAGTGACTTCCCGGAATTCATTAAGGAGAGGCCCTGCGCTCATAAAAATTACACCGATAATCAAATGAGGCACGGAGACATTTTGTCTCAAGACTTTTCTACGTTAATAACCAGAGCTGGAGATGTGGCTCACCTCTAACTGGCCCCTTGGCACGGTTCTTTGGCAGCACAAACTGTTATAGGACGTTTTTTAAACGTTGAAAAAAATAAGTGCTGTGATTAACGACGTGTATGCCTGAGCTTGATGTCTCCCACTTAAACTGCAGTCCAGCATAACAGCAACTTTCATTCAGCCTGAATGGCCCACTATTTTGTTTACGTGCGCGAATGTCCATGCGTGAGTGTTTGTGTGCGCGTGTTTGCGCGCGCCCGTGTGTGTGTGTGTGTGTGAGAGAGAGAGAGAGAGAGAGAGAGAGAGAGAGAGAGACTGAACATGCATTCACTTTAAACACATGTTCAGGAATGCTCAAACACTGTCTGCCTTCTAAACGACTTCTAACTGGGATTAATAATAATAAAAAGAAGCAAACAATCAAATAAATGAATAGGAGTTGACGACGCAGGCAGTAAAGCATCGCCATTAATGATGCGATCATCATCTTTCGCTGATCTGATTCTTATGCGTCGGTATTTGCACGATTCCACGCAAAGGGCCGCCCTTTTTTTTTTCTTTTTTGTTCCCTTTTTCTATCTTTTTCTTTAAGTTGTAGGTCATACAGGTTTTCATTGCACAAAACCCGGACCTGTTTTGAAGCCCACGTCAATTAAGCCCAAATCTGGTTCTCCTCATTTTTTTTTTTTTTTTTTTTTTTTATCACTGAAACACATTGCGGGAAAAATAAGGAAAAGCAACGTTTTAGTGAGTTTGGGGAGTTCAGACCCACAACTCAAGATGTAGGCCTATCAGTAGTGTGTGTGAGTGTACACGTAACACACAAACAAACACGCACACACAGAGAGGGGGTGGGAAGCTAGGTAAAGAGCGAGCATAAGTTTTGTGTGTGTGTGTGTGTGTATGTGTGTGTGTAGCCTATATATTCCTGTTTGTTTCATTGTTAAATCGTTCCCTCACTACATCCAGCAGCCTGTATAAAGACAGGATTGTGCATATAATAAGGCTTACTGGTGGACTGCCTGCAGGGAAAGCTGCCGCTTCGCTTACACCTTTATCTAAATCCTCTCCTGAGTGAGCTTCAGTGAGCCCGGCGGCCCGCTGAACGAGACTGCACTGCAGAGGGCTTCTCCATGATTGAGCTTCTGAGCAAATACATCGGGAGCCAAACACACAAAACAGAAATATAAGGTGAAATAAATAAACAAACTGACAATGTCATTTGTTCTCAGGCTGCAATGCTCATCTTTACTCTAGTTGTCTTTTAATGTGTTTTTAGACGATTAGATTACCAATATATTCGAATACAATTTACTGTTGCACCAGTAAGAGGTGCTGAACTTCTTAAAGCGTTTAACTGACCCAGAGGTTTATATTTAAAACTGATGAAGTGCCAGTACATCTTTAAGTAAGATGCTTTAAGTATCCGACGTAAACCCCCGAGTCATTGGCTTGCAGTGAATCACCGCATAATCGAAGAACCAGCTTAAAACGAGGTTTGCAAACTTTATGAAATGCAACAAAAAGCCGCGTTATGTTCGTAAAAGAATATGACAAAACTAGCCTACCTTCAACTCGATTCCAAAATCGTACGACACCGCGTGTCAGTCAGTGGGGAAGGTTTTGGACATCACAACTCCTGGTCAATAGAGAGGAAAAGCTTCCCACACAATCGGTGCAAGTCGGGGATGTTCTGTGTTTCAGCGAGGTCACCCATTCAGCCAATCGTCCGGATTAATTCCAAACACAAGGATGGAGATTTTGTTTCTGTCCTGTGGGGAAGACGTGCGCCAAGCGCTCTCCTCCGCAGATGTGACTTTGCGCACTTGGAAAAGAAAAAGATGACGGGTTAGGAAGAAAAGTCTACTACTGAAACCCGTGAAACATGATAAGACAAAACGAATTTGGGCGAAGCAGCCAAATGACAGCCTCCTTCGAAAATATCTGACAGCTGACTTTGACGCAAATCGCGCTCAATTACTAATCCTCTCCAGTGGGTGCTTGACCATCCCAAACGCACTCGGTGGTGCGGTCCTCGCTCAGCCGCGCCACGGTGGAGATGTGGGGTGGGGGGTGGGGGGAGGAAGGATAAATGTATGGATATAATCGCCAGATCCAATGGGGGGTTTCCTTCACAGCTCTGCTCTGTAGTTGCAACGCTCACGATGAGAGCAATCTCTCCCCGGTCCTAGTGCACTACGCAGCCGTCCCTGTTGGCTCTAACACACGTCGCGGCTGCACCTGCACTCTGTCATCCTCATCGATTAAACAGTAAAATGGATGAGAGGGAAAGAAATTCCAGAAGACATCTATAACTCAACTCAAAGCCTCGACGCTGGGAGTTGCAAAATAAGGTTCCTCTCTCGAAAGAGAGAGAAACGGGAGAAATGGGAGGAAAAGAGGAGAGGTACAGGAGACTAAGATCAACAGAGAGAGAGAGAGAGAGAGAGAGAGAGAGAGAGGGGGGGGGGGGTAGGAAGGGAGCTAAAACAGAAACCAATAGTTTTGCACAATAATTCGCCTCATTTACAATAAAAGCTCTCACTGTATTACATTACATTACAGTCATTTAGCAGACGTTTTTCACCAAAGTGACATCTTAGAATGAGAATAACACAAGCAAGAAATCAAACAACAGTGGACATCATAGATAAGTACAGTTGGACTGATGTAAGTCTAGTCTAGCACAGGTGTAGCATGCAATTAAGCATGTAGTTTTGATTTCAAAAGGGGCCGGGGACGGGGTATTTTTTTTAAAAATCATTCAGCTCCCAGTGTTTTCTAAGTTATTCTAGCTTCCTATTGCTACTCTAAGCATAAAGTGGAATTTCAGTGATGTTGGTGAGTCCACAAAGTGCAAGAATTAATAGCCCTTTTTCCTTAAACTCCTTTATTTACATCACATTGAACCTCATTGTAGGTCTCTGCTAGAAACAAGCAGATAGACTGCATTTATGATTGCCGGAAGTAGTTTCAGGAGTGTGAACATCAGCCGTTCTATTTCATACAAGCTTTGCCCCTTAAGGCTATCACTAGTGGGTTTATCACAGCATGCCTTAGCACAGAAGACTTTTTAATCCATACCCACCCACAGCGTGGGCCAACGCTGGGCTGCATTAAAGGGGATGCAGCATTCTACTCCCCATTTTCTTTAGCCTTGAAGACGAAGCATACGATTCCTAAGAGCATCTATATAATTCCTTCTAAAACAATGACTTCCTTTAGTAGAACCCGCTCGTGCCTGTCCTTCCAGATCGGGTACATTCTCCACGGAGACCTGCACGCCAAGTGCGAGGGTTGCCTCCACCATCACCATGCTGGGCTGGCCTTGACTCCGCAGGCCTTGTGCCTGTTTTGCGAGATGCTTCCCCTCCAAGAGAAACAGAAGCGGGTGGACTTTTTACGTCCTGCGCCAAAGACAACTTCACCACTGAGCAGGTTCCACTGGAGAGTGTCAGGAGTCTGGGTGTGTGTTCTAAGAAGTGTTTTTCAGGTCCATTGAAGGGTGCCAGATGATCATTTTTCTGATTTCCCACAGGTGTGCAGTTCGGCACTACCCAGAGATAGGCCAGCTTGCGTCTGTGGGTCTGACCTCTGAGAGGGAGCAGTTAATGGGTCTCGGACTTCCCCAGAATGTCGATGACACCATCCAGAATGCCAGAGCTGCTTCCACGATAACATATTATTCAGCTAAGTGGCCAGCTTTTCAACGCTGTTATCTGGACAAGGATCTGAGCCCCACCGCTTGTGCACTGCCACACATCCTCACCTTCCTCCAGTCCCTGTTGGAGAAAGATCTGGCTTTCAGCACCATTAAGACTTACTTTTCTGTCATTTCCTCCTGTCATGAGGGTTTCATTGATAAGACCCTGTTCAGCCATCCTTAAATAAAACGCTTCCTGAGAGGCCTCAGCAGACACAGACCTGTGTCACATGCTCTGGTGCCCCAATGTGTCCTGTCCCTAGTGCTGCACACGCTTGCTGATGATGTACCATTCGATCCCTTGGATCTTAAGTTCTTGTCTATTAAGACAGCACTACTGCTGGCCCTGACATCTGCCAAGAGGGTCGGTGAGTCGTATGGCAGCTCAACAATGCTGAGACCCAATGCCTCGTACTCCCACAAGAGCATCACCAGCTCTTTCAGGTCCAGAGTTATTATGCTGGAGGGGTTTTGCCTCCTTCCTCATCAGTCAGACGAAATGGCGCTCACATTTACAGTGCCCAGTGTGTGGTTTGGCTTACTACATGGCACACATGGCCACTCTCCGGCGCTCTCAGTGCCTGTTCATTCATTACAGAGAGACCTCCATAGGCTCTCCTCTGTCTACTCAGCGTCTTTCCCATTAGCTATGCAACGCTACCTTACAGGCCTACGTTTCATTTAGAACCGAACTCTCGGAGCACCTCAGTGCCCACTCTGTAAGAGGAATTTCTTCCTCTGCAGCCCTACTGGCAGGAGCGTCAGTAAAGAACATCTGCAGCATGGCTTCATAGGTTTCGCCAAGTTCTTTCGTCTGATTCTATCTGTGGGATGTGACCTATTTCTTCCTTGGCCATTTGGTCCTTAGTTCCCTTGCAGAATAGAAGTCCATTCTTTGGCCCTCCCGGTGTATCAAGAACCCCTGCCAACATGGTGTAAGGTCATGCTCCCTTCACACATGTCAAGGTGAATAAATAATATGTATGTCTATGCTTATGGTACGGACCCAGGGAGGCGTAGACTACATCCAGCTTCGTCTTTAAACCTACTAGCAATAGCCTTAAAGGGTGAAGCCTATACGAAATAGAACGTTGGTATTGTAACCCAAGATTCTATGAGTATAGGCACAGCCCTTTAAGTTATTGGCCTCACTGGCTACCCATCAGCTGAAGAAAAAGCTTTTGGGGAGCAGAGTGCTGGGCTGAACCCCCTTGTATGCAGCCCAGTGCAGGCCCACGCTGTAGGTGGGCATGGATTAATAAGTCTTTAGTGCAACATGCACACACAAGGGGTTAAACCCACTAGCAATACCATTAAAGGGCTGTCCCTATACTCATAGAATCTTGGGTTACAATACCTAACCAATGTTTCATCACAGAAACAGTGGCAGGACAAGTAAACAAACCATTACTCAGTCAATAATGTCAACAAAAAAACATGACGTACATGTCGTATCCCGAACTGGAGCCATAAAGTGAACAGCTCATAGATGTAGCAGGACATGTGTGTTTGATATGCTAGCTTTCAAGTTAAAGTCACTAGGTTTTTAGCAACCCCACAATTCACAATTTAATCTGTTTTTCAGGTCCTTAGTTTCCAGCAAACCCATATTCAGATCTACTGTTTCATGTGGTGGCAAATCACCTGGATGTTTTTAGCAATGGCCGCTTGTTGTTTCATGTTGCTTATCTTTATAAAATCCACCCCCCCCCCCACCCCCCCAAAGTACAAAATCTGGAGAAGACTACCCGACTGCAGACTAGCTTACCAATAGGCATAAAGTGTATAGAGGACATGCAGTCTCCATTTTTTACACTACCATTTTGCACATCAAGCGTGTAGTGTAGGGTTGTCATATCATGCAATAGAAACAAGCAAATAGCCAACATGTTCCTCAATGTGGACTAAAGCAGGAATGGAATGGAGTGACAGTAAGGACACCCAGTCATATAAGAAGTAGCAGAACCAATTGATGAGCGTATAGGCGGGCTAAACTCAGTGAAACAGGGGGCCATGGAAAATATGGGGGGGAGGGGGGGTTGCATGTCCCTTGTGTCCTCCCTTAATCTTCTCCAATGTCATCGGTACTAAATTTTTGCAAAGAACCAGAAAAAATTCCAGAGTCAGTATAGCTTTTCTATTTATTGTATCTAAGTGGGTAAATGCTCTTTTAATAGCTGAGTCTTTAGCCTGATCTTGAAAGTAGATAAGGACTCTGCAGAGCAAACAGAGTTTGGCAGTCTGTTCCACCACTGAGGAACTGAGGAGAAGAGTCTTGCTTGTGATTTAGCCCCACATAGTCATAGTAGTGTTAGGCGTCTTTCACTGGTTGAGCGTAACTGTCGAGAGGGAGTGAAGCTCTGGATTAATGAGCCAAAGTAGACAGGAGCTGTTTTGCTGGCTGGTTGGGGTTAAAGGAGCCATTTGAGTTATTGTTTTGTAAGCCAGAAGCAAAGATTTGAATGTGATGCGTGTGGCAACTGGAAGCCAGTGCAGTGTAATTAGCAGTGGGGTGATATGAGCTCATTTTGGTTGGTTGAAGGCCAGATATGCTGCTGCATTTTGGATCATCTGCAGAGTTCTAATAGAGCAGACCTGCCAGTAAGGAATTGCAGTAGTCAATGTGAGAAATGACCAGAGCCTAAATCAAGAGCTGTGCCGTGTGTTCTGTCAGATAGGGTCTGATCCTCCTGATGTTGTAGAGAGTAAATTGACAAGTACGGGCAACCGAGGCAACATGGACCTTAAAGGTCAGCTGGTCATCCATCATGACACTGGAATTCTGGGCAGCAGATGTAGGCAAAAGTGTGATAGAGTCAAAGTTCACACTTACTCGTCGAGGTAAGGAAGGATTGGCTGGACAGACTATGAGCTCAGTTGTGAGTTGTGAACGTCAGCAAGACATGCTGATATTCTCATTAAGAAAGATGTATCATTGGATGGAAAGGAGGGGAAAAGCTGAGTGTCATCTGCATAGCAGTGGTACGAGAAGCCATGAGAGCTTATGACTGCACCAAGTGAGGAGGTGTATAGCAAAAAGATAAGAGGGACTTGCACCTAATTCTGAGGAACCCCTGTGTTCAATACATTCAATTTGGGCACTTCTCCTTGCCAAGCTACTTTAAGAGATCTACCAGTGAAGCAGGACATGAACCACAAGAGGGCAGAACCAGAAATTCCAAGCTCAGACAGTGTGGAGAGGAGATTGTAGTTGACCATGTCAAAAGCAGCTGACAGGTCCAGCAGAATAAGGACTGAGGATTGGCCCCTTGATCTGGCATACCGTAAGGTATCAGTAACCATATCAGACTGAAATGGATCAAACAGTTTGTTAGCATGAATGAACTGTGAGACTTGACTGAACACTGCACGTTCTAGTAGTTTTGACACACATGGAACAAGTGAGACTGGTCGGTAGTTTTCAGCCTGGGATGGGTTGAGTGCGGGTTTCTTCAGCAGAGACGTGACCCGAGCTTCCTTAAAAACAGAGAGGAAGACACCAGATTTTAGAGAGGAATTGGTCGTGTGGGTTAATGCAGATTTGAGTGTGGGTAGAATGCTCTGCAGGATGCCTGTATGGACAGGATCAAGTGAACAAGTGTTGGGCTTAGAGTTTGCTAGCAGTTTAGAGGCTTCATCCTCATTTAGAGGGTGGAAGGAGCAGAGTGAGGCATCACTAGCTGGATGCAGCACGCTGATATATATTTACTTTATAGTCTAAATTAATTTTACTCCTGAAAAAAGAAAAAGCAGCCACTGAAGCTATTTATTTTCTGCACCACCGTTACTCAAGAGTAAATTAATATAATAAAATTGAATTTAGGATGATCTGTTTAATAATAAATTGGATTTTACCAGATTACATTGTAAAATGAGAAAATATGAACCACTTTAAGGAAATTGTATCAACTTGTTCCAAATAACTGAATTATCCAACTCAAGTAAGTTTAACTTGATAGTTTTGAGTCAGTTATTGAAATCACATTTCTATCTGATCTGAATCACGCTTAATATCATAAAGTTAACTTAAAATACTCAAGTTCCAAATTAAATATTTGATTGATCACTAAGTACTTTTATGTCTCAAAAATGTACACACAATTGAGGAAACTAATTTGAAATATTTTTACATCATTGTTTTACTTCATAAAATGGGTGAATGTTCATTTAAAAGAGTATTTCTCAATTATATCTTTGCTAATAAACCAATCACAACTGGTGGGTGTCTTCCCTTTAGCTACTGTCCTTCACACATAACACAAATTCATTGAATAGCAATCATAATGGGTCAGTATAATCAATAAGCATTTCCCACGGACCTTTGCAGTCTTTAATTGGTCCTCAAGAGTTTGAGTAGGTCTGAGTGTCAAGCTGAACTAACTTAATAACTATATTTAAATGAACTTAATCCAATCACGTGTTCTTAAAGGAAGTAATTAACTTAACTGGTTCAACAATTCTCTATATTTGAAGCCTATTGAATGAACAAAAGTAGGTTGGTATCCCTGGCATAATGGATTTAAACTGAATTGAACCTTCTCTGTCCCTTCATGGACATCCAAGCATCTAAAGGAAAACTAGACCACACAACTCAACTTTTCTTCAGTGGGAAAGATTGATGACTGTCCAGAGAGTTTCTAGTAATATTATTGTTTTATGAATGACATTGTAGGATAAACAAAGTCTCATCCACCTTCTCCACCTCTATGTTACATAATAGCCCACATTGGGTTTCCTTTGCTTTCTTATTCCTTCTAATGACAATTAGTTCAGTTGTTTGCTATGTTATGGTGGTATTAGCTCCATTCTGATAATGTGCTGCAATGCTAAAGCAAATAAGTTCTGAGTTTCAGCTGGCATCCTGTGAAAATGTATAGACTTGTTTATAGACAATTGGAGTTTTTCTTTAGCTTTGTATCAGTGATGGTCTATACTGTTTCTTTAACATTCTGGTAACTACTTTGCTGCTTATTTGGTTAAAAATAAAGACCAACAAACGTCTTCTGACAGAACTGACAATAAACAGTGATTATGCAAGGCTGTCACATGATGCTGAAGAAAAGCCTGGATTACAAGTGAGATGACAACTTTTTCTATGAGAGAAATAACTCCCTTTGCAGTGGTGTTGGGGGTTTTATTACTTCAAAAACATTTTACATTTCGTCTTGTATCCTGCAGGATTATTCACATTTTTTTTAACCTAATCACTTCTCAGAATATGTTCAGTTTTAGTTATCATTCAGTGACTTATGCTCACATGTGCACAAAAAAATTTAATTTATTTTAGATCCAATAAATGAGTGTAAATCAGTTACTCTTGCAGATGATTGAAAAAGAATCCTTGACAGAAAGCTACCCATTGACTCTAAATGCTTTAAGTAAAGGTTGCTGACATCTGAATGAGTTTTTTTAACTCATCGAAAAATCAATGAGACTCTTGACTCTTTTATTATTTGTATTCCGAGTGAGGTAATCTTTTTTTACTTGTAAATAAGAAATCAGGTACAGTTTTGACTAGTGTGCAACAAAAATGATACATTTTACTGTAAACAGAACCTTTTTAGTACTTCCACGCAAGTGAAAACAATCACATCTGACCCACCAAAGACAGAATAAAGTTAAATCAGTAATAGGTGCTTTAAATAGTTATATTTGCAGATGTCAATAACATTTGTTTTTTGTTTGCCTTTGTTTATCTGTTTCTTTATTGTTTGTCCAAGTTTGGTAAAGTACTTTTGCTTGGAAATGGAAGTAAAATCATTTTGTGATACATTTACCGTCATCCTTTAGTGACACTGCACTTCATTTTTTACTGGTGTCTCACCAGTCTCGGGAATTGGGTCTGATACATATTTCTTTTCTTAGATTTTTATATATATTGTTGCAGATTGTTGCTTTGTTAGTGAATGAGAAATGGCTAACAGATACTTACTGATGAAAATGGTATATACATGTGGCCTTCATCGTCTCATTCCAGCATAAATGAAAAACAGTGTAAAGGATTTGGAAGCAAAGTATCAACATCAGCAAACGGTTTTATGAAAGAAATTTAATTTGGGAACAAAACTGTCTGCACAGTTGCAGATGCCTCTATTGTTAAAAAAAGCTGTTAAAATGTTATCACTAAATATGTTAACCGAACATGTGACTGATATATACCGTTTCATTGTGTAATTTGCTTCGTTTACACTGCAAGTCAGCATTTCTGGCTTTGAGTATATCAACCTTACTTTGTCGAACATCATAAGGATCTGTGGCTTTTATAAAGTAGCTGGGAAAGTAGTGAGCTGTCTTGTATAACTGGACTTGCTCAGGGCTCAGGAAACTCGTCACAGATGTGTCTGCCTCCACAGTTTTTTTTTTCAGAGCATGAGTAGGTACCTGACCATCATTCCGCCTGCAGAAAAAAATAGAGGCTGACTACTATGACATAAATCCTCCTCTTCATTCTCTCTCACTCACTCACTCACTCACTCACTCACTCACTCACTCACTCACTCACTCACTCACTCACTCACTCACTCA
>JBAMHX010000014.1:9529227-9563999 GCA_037177515.1 Pseudomugil tenellus | reverse complement strand
TATATATATATCCAGTTAAGCAATCAGCAAGAAAGACAGGACCCCACCATCCTCTAACCAGCTGTCACTGCTGTGCCATTAAAGCTGTAATATAACCTGTTGCTATGTAATTTGCACTTTGCTTAATTCAGTGCCTTTCAACAAGCTGTTGAAAGGCTTTTATTGCAAGGGCATTGAATTTTTTACCAGTTAGCAGCCGACTACATTTAGACTTTTTTGTTTCTTTGTATTGCAATAAAGGATTAGAAGAAGTGTACATCCATGAGTGGTCTGTTGGGATGAAAAGATGCAGGTGGAGTCATAACAACCTGTCAGCTATTTGTGCTAATTAGTGCAAACTGTTTACAAAAATGTATGACTACAGGCAACACGTTAAGTAAAAAAAAAGTAATAGTTTATGGAGAAAATGAGATATAATTTATTGTTTTTTTAAAAAAAATATTAAGAACTTGAGATTCAATTGTGGAGAAATCCATTGAGTCTGGTAGTCATTCCCCTTCCAAGTCCACAATATCAGATTTTAGCATGTGGCTCTAGTGCTATACATGTGATGTCCCAGATAGATTAACACATAAATCATTCAAATATTGTCTATGTGTGTGGCCCAGTGATAGACTGGCGACCTGTCCAGAGTGTACCCTGCCTCTCGCCCATTGTCAGCTGCGATTAGCTCCAGCCCCGTGCGACCCCGTTCGGAATAAGCGGTTGAAAATGGATGGATGGATGGATGGATGGATGGATGGATGGATGGATGGATGGATGGATGGATGGATGGATGGATAATTCAAATATGAAATATGAGAAATAAAGTATGGACATGTGTGTTTGTGTACAACTTTGTTACATATTTTCATGCTTACAATATTTCCAATTACTTCTCTGAGTAAATAAAAAGTTGCTTCTCTAATTGTTTAATGTACATTTCTGTACTGTCCTCTGTCAAACATATAAGAGCCACTTGTGTTTTAGTTAAGTATTATTATTGACGTTGTTTTTAATATATTCATTTTCACTGTGAGATTGATAAAGTACTTTCCAGTAATCTTTATTTGCTCTAAATTGCCACACGCATGTCTTAAACAGCATCCATCTATTTTCTGACTGTGAAGGTCCTGATGCGAGAGTGATATCTGTATTACACCAGCTCTGTTTCTGCTGCAGCAGCACACATGAGAGACAAGTGGGAAGCACGTATCTTCTAAAACCAGATCCCAGCATGAGAGTCTCTCCACAGGATCAGCACAGTGACGTTCCGATATGACAGAGATGCTACATGAGGAAGAACATTATAAACTCACTGCTGTGTAGAATGAGAAAAGCAAATATCACCACATGACTTTAGAGGTCTACATATAACATTCTGATGGCAAAAACTTTATAGACACTGAATAAGCTACCACAACAAAGGTCATTATATAATTTATTTGGTTTTATTTTTGTGTGGTGTTCCTGTTTTTCTGCGTCTAATCTTCTGTCCTACTAGCTCCTTAATTTTAACTATACCATGATGTGGGTAAATACTCAATTTTGATTGGCTGCAAGGTGGACGTTAAAAAATGTGATAGAACACCTAATAACCTTGTTGCTCTAAATTATTGTGCTCACTCAAACATAGTTGGGTAACCATGGTAACAGAAAATCAGAACATGCGTTATTTCAGCTATAAGTTCTGTGGCCAGAGCCTGTTACCTTGGCAACGTGTCACAACATGTTAAGGGCTTTGCTTTCAATTTCGTTACTAAGTTTATCCCAGAGTTGCTGCGATTTGCAGCTTTGCTTCCTCTCCCAGCGTTAATAGGCAGATGAACAGACCATTGACAAAACCACTATCAATTTATAAGTTTATTCTTTAGGTTGACTTTTTAAGTTTATATAACTTTCTTTCTTTTGCATTTGCTGGTGGATCTAAATGGTCAAAGAGCTTTTAAATATAGATAACAAATAAGCTTCTGTGGGGCTGAAATATATACAAGATACATCATCGCTTCTTGGAAGACCACTTATAAGAAAGCCAGACTTCTATCTTTACAGTCAATGGCTAAAACACATTCCAATGATCGATCAAGAGAAAGTGGTTAAGGAGGTATAGCTAAAAAAAAAAATACAGAGAAGTCGTTTTATGGAAGCGAAGACTTAAGAGGCTTAAGGGATGTAGTTTTGCTGATAAGAGATGGAGAAATCGTGCTTGCAATTATACACATATTCATCATCCATTCTTCACAAGCTTCATGTTTTGTCAAGTTTAAAATTATGTCCTAATCACAAACAAAACATTCAATATTTGTATTTTAGCTTTGCTGTGTATCAGGCACCCTGCAAGAAAAACTCACCCATTTTGGAAAGGAAGGCATTAATCAGTGTTTCTGGTTATTCATTGAAATGTTTCAAGTAAACAAAAAAAAAAAAAAAAAAAAACACCTTCTTTTCAGCTTAATGATGCCCCATAACATTCATGGAACGTTTTCAATAAATGGTATGTAATTACACACTAGTTTATTATCAACTGTAAAACATTACCTTAAAAAGGCCTAAAAATTTTTAGAATTTGTTCGGTGTATAATATATTCACAATATATATATATATATATAAAATAAACCAGTCACAAGTGTCTTGCCCAGATTGTGTCATGATGTGGACTAGGTGTGTTAGGTTTTTTTCCCTGTTACCCTGTTGTAGGGTTTCCCTTATGTATCTGTTTCAGCTTCATTTCCTGTTTATTTAGTCACTTGTTTGATTAATTATCATGTTCACTTGTTTTTAGTTTAGCTCCTTGTGTATTTATATCCCTTGTTTTCATGTTCAGTTGCTGGATTGTTAGTTGTGTTTCGTTGTTTTATATTCACCAGGTCAAAATCTAAAATGTATACGTTTATTAGCATGCCTTGTGCCTCCTGCCGTTTCCTGCATTTGGGTCACACCTCAGTGCCACACACAAGATTACAACAGATTGACTGGGATGATCAAAACTTGAAAAGCAGAGCTTCACCTCCCCAGTCACCGCCACACCTGCAGTCTGAGAGCAAAAAGCGCTGTTGTGAAAATAAAGGATCTTTTACGATGCAATAAAAGCTTCAGATCTGAGGGGAATAATCTTAAATTGTATTCAGGACTTACTTAGGAGCTAATGAGAAGAAGTTAAACATTGCGGAAATATGATGTTTCCTCCTAATTCTTTACCCGAAAACAGTAATGGCTTCTGAGATATTTCTCAGGAGGGCAATTCTTCCTATGATATATCTTTACAAAGCAAAAATCTACTGAAAAGTCAAACAGCCTGTTTAGGAGTAGAATATGAACTGGACAAACTGAGGTGTAATTACAGCTTTGGGTTGTAAGGTATTTTATTATCACCAGAGAAAACACTCTAAACAAATTATTTAAGGTAGAGAGGCAGAGTGAGGGAAGTCTCCCAGAAAAACCACCACTGAGCTTTACAGAATCCGAAATCGGAGGAGTGGGAACCATTTTAATCAAAATCCCTTCAGAGGTTTATGTCTGAGGAAAAAAAAAACAACCTGGAGAAAAGAGTGATACACATGAGTTTTGCTATTGATGACTTTTTTGGCCAGCAAACAGAACACTGTACTTGCACTTTGAATATACAGTTTGTAAGAATGAAGCAAAAAGCTCTTTCCGACCTTTTGCCGTTGCTAGAACCTTTTTTTTTTTTTTTTTTTTTTTTTTTTTTTTTTTTTGCAAATTCTGACATAAAGAAACAGGGGTCTACGGACCTCAGTTCCTATGACCATTTCAAGTTCTACTCAGCAACAGTGTTTTCATGGTTCTATAGAACTACATCTAATGTAGGTGGTGCCTCCACCCATTCCAACCATAACGTCTGTTTACTCAAAGGACATGAATGCAATCAAAGCATTTTTCAAAATAAACTTACACCACATTGTCTCTTTTGTGTGTCTGAGCTCTCCTTTCCTTTTCCTAAAATGAAGAAGTAGAATATTACCTGCTTCGTAATTCTTTTCCTCATGGCTCTGTCTGCATTTCCACCCCCCATGTAAGCCGCCTGATGTGATCGTCCATTATTAATAGATGCAGAAAGAGAACACAGTGGCCTCAATTTGATCCGTAGCGTGTTTTATCCTCGTTATTTTTCGCGGGTTTTCTTTTGGTTTGGAGCAACGCTGAGCACACGTCAGCACGTTGATGCCTACATCACATTAGCCCCCAAGGTCTGCGTCTCCTGTGTAAATGCAAAGTAAACCAGTTCTTCTGGGGAAGGACAGTTATTAGAACTATACTGTTCTTAGAACTGTGCTCCTATAAAAGAAGTGCCTTTTGTGAAGTCTTTCTCCTGATTCTCAAGTATCGCCATTCTCTTGTTGCCTTTGCACTATCGAACCTACCATCTACAGAGTTTTCCTAACTGACATCAGAAAGATGGAAATCTGGAATCCGTGAGGAAGGAGAACTTAATGAAGGAAATCATGGGATAGTTGAGTCATTTCTGTAATGTCCAAGTGTCTTGTATTCTGCGCTAGCACTCATAGATTCAGTATTACAACAAACATGAGCATGACGATGGACATTATTTTAATTTATCACGCTTATGACAGTGAGTGTTGCAGGTTCTTCATCACAATGTCACAAATGCCTGCCAAGTTTTTTTGTTCTATTATTCAGTATTGTGATATTTCTGATTTGATCAGTTTTTTGTCCTTTCCAGTTGTTCGATTTCACTGATCTCATTATTTTGTCTCCATACTGTATACAGTCGGCTTTTTCAAACACACACAGCTTAAAAGCACATTGCCTGCCATGGAGCATGGTGGTGCATTTTAGAAGCATGCTGTACATGTTGGTGTTGCGCTGGATTGCAATATACTGCAGGGAGTATTACAAATACAAACAGGAAAATACTAAAGAGCTAATAAATAAATGAGTAAATAAAGTATTGCTCTAGCTGTCATGATCTGAATTAAATGAATCTGCTTAATTATTCATGATACACTTCAGTACTTTTGAATTTGTTTTGCAATGTGAGAAAAATTTAAATCTTGTGGAAAAATACTTGAAATCAACTTTTTTTTAAAGCTTTTTATCCAACTGCGGTTAAGTCTTTTATTAAAAAATCAAGAAACAGCATGGTGTGGAAGCTAGAATATTTTCTTATGTTTCAAATTAAGTTTGCAGGTATTCCCTTAAAGTGAGGTCAGAGAGAAGATAATGTTTTAAGGCAAGGAAAACATATCAAATGAGTATGCGTGTACTCACACACCCTGCTGTCACATAATATGTGGATTTTGTCTTTGTGTTGGCATGTTCGTGTTACACTTGATGAGAGCTAGAGCTTATGAAGTTCTGCACAAATAGCTGACAGGAATGGGGATGGAGGTTTGATTGAGAGACAGAAAGTGTTTCCATCTCTAGAGATTGTAAAAGATACACTCCTGAATATAAATTTTAAAAAAAAGAGTTCTTTCTACTTTTTTAATATTGAAGAATTTTTGCCACCAAAGCCAAATGTGCTTTGCTAAAACTTTACAACCAAGTCACAAAAGGTGCAGTATACTGATTCAAATAATCAAATTGTAATGTTTTACTCAGCCTGTTGTGTAACGTAGTGCAGCCTTTGTGTGACAGGACACCACACATAATGTAGGAGTGAAGCACTGAACAAAACACCGATGTATTTATTAGGCTTACCATGTGGTTTTATAACAAATCCTAACAGAGTAAAACTGAAGCAGGGTAGAAATTAAAAAAACATTGGATTTTTCTGGGGCTCTCTGGTTTTCTTGCGTGATCAGCATGTAGCGATCCTCACTCCATATCATGCTCTATAAAGGTTTAATTAAATTAAACTAATATTTCATTGGTGCATAGCTGTGAATTGTAATTTTATAATGATGTTTTTGTTTGTTTAAATGTTTCCTTTTTATTAAACATAATTAATAATTAACTGACAGTGAAATTGTTGTTCCAGAGGCTGCTGACAGAGTGTCCTGTATCTTTCTGGCTTGTAGCGTTATATAAGAAGCCTTTGACGGGACACATTCTGTTGTTTCCTCACTCTGTGGTGCAGAGGGCATGAAGTGTTTATGATGTTCAGCAGCTTGTGCAGTATTCAGCTTCAACTACTCTAAAATCATCTCCAGCAGTGGTGCAGGTTATGCCTCACGTTATGCATGAAGCTTACCATCACTAAGTGTGAATGAGGGTTAAATAAACTGTACGGCACTTTAGCTACCTTGGAAAATGCTAAATGAATCTTTTTCATCATAATTAGCACAGATTTCCACTTCCCTTCTAAGTAGAATCTGTCCTGTCTTTTCAACTGTCTGGATTTTCTCCTAGGTATTTGTATTCCTTCCCCCACCTCCACCACTACACCAAGACGTAAACAGTGCTTTGCTTACACCTGCCCTTCTAAAACCCATTCTCATCAATTTTGCTTTGTTTGTGTTGAAGATTAGGTGAATATTTCAGCACCATCTCACAAACTGACTGACCAGTCATCTGTACTCAGCTTCTTGTCCATCACTGATGCACTGCACAACCGCAGAATCACCAGAGTATTTCTGGAGATGACAGGACTCAGAGTTGTATTGGAAGTCTGAGGCTCACAGAATGAAAAGAAATGTTGAGATTATAGTCCTCTGTGATGCTCCTGTGCTGCTGACCACCCTTCCAGGCACACAACCTGAAACCATTCCTAAAAAGTTTTAGCTAGTCTTATAAAAAAAAAAAAAAAAAAACTTAAACTTCAAAATATAAAACTATGAATTCCAGGAAGTGCAAGACTTTGGAAGAATAAAAATACAGTGTGGTGTAATGCTACAGCTCATGTCAGATAATTGTAATGACTACAATATTTCTAGGAATCATATGCAACCTTCAGTTTCAGTAGTGACATGATTTAGAGCGTTTACTTTATGTGGCTGGCCATCCCTATCGATGGCCAGCCATAACTTTAAAGTAGAGCAAATGCACTAAAGGCTCTCAGCTGAGAAATGCACCTAATGGGTTTCAGGGCTTTTGAGGTGTCAGTGGCAGTGTCTCTCTGACCTGCTTCTCGTTAGACTGTTGCATTGTGATAAACTACAACTAAAGCTTCATTTCATTTGTATAATTAGAGGTTGGTTCTCACACACTGCTGAACTACTCTGAGAGGCACCATAGTGGCCCTAAGGTAGCTTAGCTGTAACCTACCTTTTATTCCCTTTATGATGAGACTTCATTTCATACTTCACCTCCCTTAAGGCCACATTCCCTCATGCTTGCACACAAATACACACTTAAGAACAGATGCAGAAAAGAACCATGCTCTCAAACAAACACACGGGCATACTGACATGTTTGAATCACGAACAATCAACCTACACAAATTAGGTTGTCACGCATGGGGAAGTAGAGCTTGATGAACGCATTACTGTATTAAATAGCTGCGAGTGTATTTCCCTTTGCTGATTTTTTCTTCTTAGACTGTGATTGCTTTAGATTTTTTTAACCAATTGAAATGAAATGCTAACAGCAAGAGAAATAACAAGGTAGCCACTTCAGTTCACGGTCTGCAAGGAAGAAAACATGACTCTGTGTCAAAGTTTGATTAATTTGGCCCAGCATTGTGATTAAATTGAGTGAAATGTATATACTGGGAAACTCATAATGCTCCGAAGTCTCGCCCCATCTGCTTCGAGTAGCAGGCACATGGACTCTCTTTATCTCTTGTGATGCTGAGTGGCCTCACAATACAGTGATCATGTTAGACCTGACCTCAGCGTCGCCAAATCAGAGTAAATGGCACTTTACAGCATGGGGCCACTCAGACATCTAATGGCCAAGCACATAAAAAAGTCTGGATGGGAGTTGCGCAAGTGAGGGCAGGAAAGCAGCTGTAATGTAATGTCATGCTGACATGACCTTTGGTGGTTTATGCTTCCATTTTCATGTCTATACAATGACATTTTACTGACTCTGAAGCTGAGCAGCTAATAACTAAAAAATCACCTAATTAAAAAACAAGCAGAAGCGATGAGTGAAGGATCCAGGTGTCTCCAAATTAAGAAATTAATTATCAACTGATGAATGAAATAATAAAATAATTTTAAAAAAGCTGCATTTGTTAACAAAAATTGTAACATAAAAAAGAAGATTTTGAGTACCTTGACAATCAGGCAAAGTTATATCCTAGCAACAGACAATTAAAGTTAAAGAAGAGTATTTCACAAAGCAAGATGAGTGGCGTGAAGCTGCAAGTATGCCCTCCAGCTTTCAGTTTTTTATGATAAACAAATCACAATCTAACTGTGGTGTGAAGTGACCCATTCAACTCTACTTCACCCCGCTTTTCCTCAGGCTCTGCCTCTGTTTGGGCTCAGTTGTACCTCATAACCCTTACAGAACGTTATTGCTTGTCAGGGAGCATGCTAATCTTAGGTTGAGAAAGATACATAACATCTGATGGGGACCAGAAACTGAAGAGTTTTATCTTTCCAGGCTACGGTGAATGTATTCTGAATTAAATTAGAAGTTGGATGGAGGTAAGCATGACCAAGCTGGATAATTTTGCACATCTTCACAGCTCACCTAATGAAATATTTACCAGTCCATTAAAGTGAAAGGATTGTTTTTTAGTCGGTAGTGATTTCAGACAATTAAATATGCTCCCAACCTCATAAGTTTGTTTTTCTTTCCTATAAACAATAAGCGGCAGAAATCTGGCAAAGCTGTAATGGATCAAGTCCTGCAAGCTGCAAATTCTGTGACAACAAATGTTCCAACAATAGAAATTAGACTCCAGAAGGTGATGGATTGCTGATAACAGATGATTTTTATAAACAGAATTTCGATGTGTTTGTTGTTAAAAGATGGCGGGTTTAGCTTTTGAGGCATTCATATGTGCTTGTGGTGTTCTTTTCCTCTTCCAGGCATTTGTGTGTGTTTGGTGTGTGTGCCACCATCTGTGGTCAGTTCACCCTCTCAGGGTTTTCTGCCAATAGCTTCCTTGAAGGAAGATTGTTTTGGGGCATGTTGATAATTACAGTTGCTCACCTCCCATTCCCTACAAGTTACAATGCAAGCAGGCAGAGTGAACATATGAAGATATCTCTCAAATCCGAGGAAAGATTCGCTGAAGCGGAAGAATATTTTGTGTTGGGTCATAAACAGTGAAGCTCTTCAAACATATATTTTTACTGTTGAGAACACTTACACAGTTTGATTATAGGTGTTAAAAAGAGCAAAGATGCACTGTTATGAAGTGAATAAGGTTTAGCTCGTGAAATGAGAAAAGTCCCTCACTGGCACAAAGCTGTGTATCGGTATGTTAATGGCCATCTGCTTGTGGTGCAGCAGTGCGAGAAACTACTTTTGATTGTCAGACATGATAGTATGTGCATGACAAGATGTGCATACAAGTATACAAATGTGACCTCTCTCTGTCTGTTTCTTTCTCTCTCTCTGTAGCAGAATATGTTTTATCATGCATGTGAATGGGTTTCAAAGGCTTGTCTCTTAATCTCTGGTGTCAGTGACACAAGAATCAGAGGATTGAGCCCCCGTTTGCACAAGATACTTATAAATTGACTTTCTGTAGTATACTTGTACAAATTACCTTGATGCCTGTTTAGGTGTGTGCACTGTATACACATTTATATTGAAACACCACTCCATTGTGCTTTAAGTGAGAGAACGTTTCCAGTCCAAACAGTAAGTAAAGAGAATCCACAATGTTGAAAATGTGAATATATTCAACAAAAAGAAGGAAATGATGTGTATTTGAGTAACAAAAAGCAGGCAATTCCAGCAAATTTGATTTATTTTTATTTTTGTTTAATCTTTATTTAACCAAGTGAAACCTCATTTAGATTAAAAATCTCTTTTTCAAGAGTGACCTGGCCAAGACAGCAGCTCCTTTAAAAATTCCATCAACAAATATTCAGAACATTCAGAACCTTGGCACAAAACAGTAACATACTAAAAACATTATAACCACAAAAACTCTTAAAAAAATAAAAAGTAACAAGTAATAATAAAATAACGACATCAGTTTTGAACTTAAAAAGAGATTCTGGTGAATTGAATATGATGAGAGGCAGATGTGGAATTCAATTTATAACATATGAATGTCTATGTTCCCACCATCAATATGAAAACAGCTGTGTATGAACACCAGTATTGTATTGCAGAATTGATAACGTCTGATAGAACATTACTGTCTGTCTGCAGCTGAATTAATGTGGAGAAAGCCTGCATCCAACTCAGCGGTGAAGCGGTTCTGTGCAAAAAATTGGACTAAAATTCCTTCAAGCTGTAAAATTAATCCACAGTTACAGAAAATGTAAAGTTGCAGTAAAGTGGCCAAAGGTTCAAATACTATTTAATATAATCTTAAAAACATATCAAACCATTTGTCAATGCTAATGCATAAAGACAAAAATGGTTTCTCTACCAGCTTTATCTGATAAATTCAGTCAGTGCAGTGTCCCGGGTAAAAAGGGGCTTTTGTATTCACATATATAAAAGTCTCAGAATGTAAAATCCAGCAGTAGTGGTGTACCGTGATATGTGTGTAAGGGAGTGTGTTCGTGACTCGCCTACAATAGTGATCCATGAATATTAATATGTGTAAGCATCAAACATGTATATCTATTTCCACCCTAACCATGTATCTAAGCTATGCATATTTATTCCAACTATGTGTTCTTTAGTTATCTTCAAACCACCTGAGAGCGTCAGGAAAGTAGAGAACTGAGGAGTTGTGAGTCCGTATGAAGATGAGTGCAAGGACTGCAAAAGTCACTGATAAATGTGGTCTGAACTTTTTATATCTGGTATCAATTAGCTTTTGCCATCCTCTCCATTACGGAACAAATCAACAGTGTACATTGTCTTACAGTGAGATGTTGCAGGTGAGCAATGCCATTATAAAGCAACGAGCAAAATGTGTTGATGCTGTATGTAAAGAAACACATAAGTTACTAAAGTATCACTGTAGAACGAAGAGAAAATATAGTGTGGATAACATGTTCCTGGTTAAAGTTTATTTTACCCTTTTTATCAAAGTTTTGCACTGAGACCAAACAGTTTCTGTTCATTACAAAGGTGCAGGTTGTAAAGTGGGGGTTTACAAATCGGACTGATTTGAATTGTCCAGTATTCAACATAGCCAATAGGATTTTTTCAGACTGGCGTACTGTCCAGGATGTACCCTGCCTCTCACCCTGCTGGGATGGAGTCCAGCTACCTGCGACCCTGACTAGGATCAAGCAGTTAAGAAAACTGATTTTTTAAGATGTTTAACTATATTCAACCCCATCGTTGCTACGGGAGAACAGATGAGAGATTCAGAGATTCTTCTTGCCACATGTTTCTCTACATGTGCACTGTGACCACGAGTTGTGCATGCATCTCATACATGCAGCTCATAGATGCATGCCAATGCTTTTGGTTGTTTTGTAGCCTGTTTGCAAAGCAATGTATTTAAACCTCTGGATAACATATCTAATTTTCCTCAGTCCCTTTCTCTCTAAATATTAGGTGTGTAGGTGATTTGTAACTTAATAATACTGCACTGTTACTGTGTATTGGCTAGAGACATTCAGATACCCACAGGGACCAAAACCAGTTTTAATCACTGAAATTCACTTTAAAAATTTGAGTTTTTTCCACAAAGCCTGACAGTACTGACCATGCAGGCTTGCTGGAGCTTCAGACTGTGCTTAAGCAAAAACTCAAACACTGCCGGGAATTTTATTTAATTTATTAAGGTCCTGTGAAATTACACTAAAGCTGCTACATTAATTCATAGTTAGATCCTTCAATCTGCACTTGAATCTACCTGAGAATGAGGATATAAGTACCTTCAGTAAAAACACAGATAATTGCATATTTTTTTTAATGTGATTTGCATTTTGAACCAAAAAAAAAACATCAGAAAATATTTCATTTTCTGCACTACTTAGTGCAAATATAATATTTACAGCTACAGTGTGGTGTGGGTATACACCAGTATATCAGCATAAATCCTTACAAGAATAGCAAATATCTTTAGCAGTGATGTGTTTTTTTCACTGAATTAGATGATAATTATCATCTGCAGCACAGCTGAGTCTTAAAGTGAATTAATAAGATACAAGGCCATGGGATCAAAGTTTATTAATATAGAAAGTGAGATTTAACTGTTCTAGACACAAAGAAACGAGAAGAATCCCAGTTTCACGTTAATTGTTTAAATGCTCTTTTATAACAGGAGTGTTTGCTTTTAAAACTAACCTGTTGAGCTGGTTGCGGCATGTAAATAAAGATAATTGGTTTATCTCGTTGTGTTCATTCTGTTTTGCTTTGAGTGCTACAACCTTTTATTAATTTAATGATAATATAAATTCCCTCCACAACACAAACTCTCTATCAGCAGTGTTGCAAACAATGCATTGCAAATTGTTTCATCAGGTGCTGCTGTGTGTCACCTCTATGTATGAATTGTGAAGTATGCGGTCTGCACACACTTGCTGCGTATCTGCAGGACGGAAAGACAGATCTGGATAATCTGCTGCCACTTCATGTCATCTGATCCAAAACAGCCGAGGTCAGTTGGAAGCTTCACACATCTCTATCTGCAGCCTTCAGATGGGAAGACTTGGAGCTTGCTTTGTTCTGATCCATCAATTCGGCTTTTGTACTGTGAACTCTGCGCAGACAAATCCCTATTATTACTCGTTTGATATGACTTGTCACTTGGCAGAATGTCATGAGGGTTTTGCCTCACAGTGTGAGGTTACATGCATGGTACATGGAATAAGATGAAAATGAAAAGAAAACACAGTAGTGCAAAAATCCCAGCATATTATCAATGATAATGTTCAAGAAATTGATTCAATTATTAAAAGTGTAAAACTGTAATTAATGACTCAAATTAATTATTATCATTGTGATTAATCTCATGATTTCGACTTGTTTCACTATTATAGTAAAAGTCAATAGTTTAATAAGACACATAAATCTTTTGAGCTATTTATTGACATTAAAGACTGAAATGGGTAAACAATAAATTTATTTCCTTTTTGCCTTCAAGCCTTGACAATAAAAATTCAACGCAACACATGAAAGGAATATTTAAACAGCAACTATAACTCCTTTCCCTATATTTGCAAAGTGAGTCATAATGAACTGGTAGATTTTTCAGATTATTGATGTTGGTGTTTTTGTCTGTTGCTTTCTTAAACAAATAGGCTCATCTAAGTTGTTGCCTTGGTCTTTTTTATTATTTGGTTTAATAATAATTTGGTTCCCTCACTGAAGCAGAATGAATGGGAGTAATACAAGCAAAACAATGGACTTCTGCTTGAATAATTGCACCGAGGTGATGGTGTAATTATTGTGACAAGCTAAATAACAATAAACCAACGGCAAAAAAAAGATTTAAATCTCTACCAAAAGCTTTTGTGAACCCACAGGTGTCCACTCTGTTTTTTTTTTTTTTTTTCTGTACTGTTCTCCTGATTTTTTTTTCTGCATAAAATTTCATTTTGAATTGTTTATCACAGGTGGATGATGGGAACCAATGAGGTGCATTCTGTCATGCCTTGCCTCTGCCACACCCCAGCTCCGGACACTATCAGCCCAACTTACCTTCAACTAATCCTCATTCCTTCACTCCCATATATTCCTCTGCTCACCAGTCATTGCTTTGTCTGACATTGTCTACACAAACAGCCTTTTGCCGTCCTCAGCTCCTGTTCCTGTTTCCCTTCCCTGGCGCCAACTCACCTTCTCCTTTGTATATATTATTGGATTGATCTCAGGTTAACGACTTCTGCCTGCTTCTGGATCTTCCTCTACTCGTCTTCCTGTTTTGGATTCCCTTTCTTCCTCGGCTCGACTTCCCAGCTCTGACCCAAGACTGTCTCCTGGCGTCTCTGCTCCCTATCTCTACCTTGGACTGGATATAGAACACCCAACCTGGATCTCCTCCGATCAGTCTTGCGTAAATAAACCTTGTTTATACACTTTCACTATGCTCTCCGCCTTACACCATGATGGCATGGTTCAATAGACATTCTGTCCACTGTGGCATGTATCACATACTGCAGACATAGTTTCCTCACAGTGGCCACGTTTTCATGAGACTTTTAATTCCAAATAAAAGTTAATTAAGATTAAAACAGATGAAAAGTGACCATGTAAACACCTACTTCTGTGTGGAATTTATATTTGGAATGAAGCTTAATTCCGAATAGAGAGGCTGGTTTATTCTCACATTAAAGCTGAATTAAATAATTCAAATCTCATGTAAATCTTAATTCCAGTGGGAGTTAATCCTGGTTAACGCACATGTGCAGTCTTCTCCTTCCCGTCTTGCTTTTCTGTAAATGCAAAAATGTTTTTTTTAAAAAGTGTGCCTCCTGTCTTTGATATATTCCATCCCATCTATTTTTCTCCTCCTCAGCTCCTCCAAAAAGTAAAGTAGTATACTTGTGACAAGCTAGTACTTCAAAAGTCTAATCAAAATTGAAGCTGTTTAGGTGATAAGGACTAAAAACAGGAAGAGATTTGTGCATTTCCGGTTGCACCAGCGTGTCACTAATGAGACTGCAATTGTTAAAATTCAGTTAGAATCTGAGTCCTGTTACACTAAAAAAAAAGGGCTTTGTGCATTTTCTAGTGATTAGTCAGACCAGATTTTTTTTTTTTTTTTATAAAATCACTCAAGATTGTTAGCTTTTGGCTTTCACGGAGCAGAGTTCTTTGTATTGCAGATTAGAAAACCGACTAATGGGGGAATAGAATTTAAAATGCTGCATGATCTATTATTACGGAGTGATTTGAGATCACTGCGGGTGGAATGAAATTTGGGATCAGAAAATTCTCAATATTGAACGAGTGGATGTGAATGTTAATGTTCTAATATACCAAAATAAGATGAGAGAGGAGGATGTTAAATGAGAGAAGGAAGCAGTCGGTCACATGGATTACTTTGGTTGGGAAGCTGGAGCAGCATATCCAGAATATGTCATTTTGTGTGTGTTGAAAAATTGAAATTTTTCTGAAATCCCAAACTATCAATGCATGATGAGAAATTTCAGGCAAGAGGTGAAGATATGTTGTTCATGTGTAAACTGAAATGGATGAGAGAGGATAAGTGGGTAATTAATGATGAAGTGCTTGATGAGAAGTCACTGATTTGTCAAGCGGAAGACTGCAACTACAACAGTGGTGACACAAGACCTGAGGATGCAAGACGTAAACAAAACCCGGTGGAGTGGATTCATTGTGAGAAGTCGTTGGACTGTTGCCTGTTTCTTTCAAACAGAGAAAGTCAAGCTTGTGGTCATTGAGGACATTCCAGACAAGTTGATCCTTGCTTGTGAGTGAGTGCATCTTAAGCAGACCAAAGCTGATGCCAGAGTTGTTGTTTGACTGTAGTGTTAACTGATCTGGCTAGGCTAGCTAATGCTGTATGATCATCAGTTGGGTGGGGTTTTAGCGAGGATAGTAAGCGGTAGATCTGAAAGATTGTATTGGTTTAGAGCAGGGGTGTCAAACTCATCACATTAGCATTTTGGTTATCCTCAAAGGGCCAGATGTACTTAATATTAAATTTCTGCGAGGTGATGCGAGTAGTGCATAACATTTTAAAACACATGGTCAAAACATGGTAAAAACGAATGTGCTATTGCTTGTGCTTGTGTGTGACAGCGTTTCCTGAAAGACTGTCCTACACTTACACATTTAATGTCCATAAACTGACACATTTTCTTGCTGAGCTCAAAAACTTTGAGAACGTTTCTCATAACGCTCTTCTGTATGATGAGGATTGTTGGCAAACTGGATCCATTTCCCAAATACAGGAATTAAACTGTGAGGGTTTAAACCTTTAGTTGGGATGAAGTTTATGGTTTGCGTTACGGAGCTCCTTACATGCTCCATATTCAGCATGTTGCCACACAGTGCTTCCTGGTTTATGGTGCAGTGATCTGCTGGGAACTCACCAGTATTTATCTTCCTGCATTTTTACTCCCATTCCTCCTACTGGTCCACCTTTCCACTGTACTGGGCAGCTGTTTCATCAGCTGGAAGTCCAGTAAGTTTTTCCAGTTTCATCTTGGTAACACTTTGACATACGTTTTCCAGGCATCGATTTAATGTCCAATATTTCCTCCTACGTTCAAACTGGCGTACCATCCATAGTGAAGATGTCCAGCTGTACAGTGTTGGACATGTGAGTACTTTCATTAACAGAATGAGAGTTTGCCATAAATTCTTCTTAAATCAGTGTCCATCTCACAAACCCGACCAGCCACCGTGTTACTGTTCAGGTTTATATGTAGCAGGTAACATGTAAAGGAGGAGCTAGCTTCCCAGTAACCTGCAGCAACAGAAGCTGGACTTGACTGGCGTAGGAAGTGTTCAGCAAGGTAACTGAAGCGTTGCATTATGGGATATGTAAGCAGAGAAGCGTATCTGTATACCAGAACACACTGCATAGTGTTGGGGGTCAAGCCCCTACTAACACCTTAATAACCTGTCTTAAGGATGGAGAGACACAGAAACAATGATCAGTTTCAATAGACTACTCCGGCCGAAGTAGATCAGTCACCACCAAGGTAGCAAACAGATCTGAGCTCCGGCCGAAGGAGATCAGTCACCACCAAGGCAGCAATCAGATCTGAGCTCCGGCCGAAGTAGATCAGTCACCACCAAGGTAGCAAACAGATCTGAGCTCCGGCCGAAGGAGATCAGTCACCACCAAGGCAGCAATCAGATCTGAGTTTCGGAGCCAGGAGCACTCTGTTTATTGAAGTAACACACGCTGTGATTGCGCCACAACGCGTCGTCACAGAAACATCAGATAAAATACAGATATAGGTTTGTGAGGACCTGTGAGCATGTTTTTCTGAGAACAACACTTTGACATTAAGTTTGTGGTCTCATAATCGAGGGCAGAGGTCTTCTTTCAGTTGAAGCTTCACACAGAGATAACTGAGGGCGGAGTCCCTCTTTCCATTCCGTTGCTGCAGCAGCTGGGTGCTGTGTAACCTCCTCAAACAGACATCTACTTTAACAAGTAAACTGCTCTTGCTCTATCAGCTTACACATTGTACATAGAGAAGTAAGATAAGTAATAATAATAAGAATGGTAATTATAGTAATAATCCTGTAACACATAGCAACCAGAGGGACCCATGAGCAAGGTCAGGGGTGCCCACTTTTAGTCGTCGAGTTTGACCATCCCGCAGCTTTTAGATGCAACCTTTCTCAAACACAGGTGTGTCGGAGAAAGGATGCATCTAAAAGCTGCAGGATGGTAGATTTTGAGGACTGGATCTGGGCACCTCTGAGCTAGGTGTTTCATTTGGATGTGTAGGGTTATGTTTGTCCAGTCATAGAAAAACATTGGGATGACCACTACTCACAAGACTTACAGGAAATAGTTTGATATCTGAAGTCAAAAACATGCACTCTGAACATGATACCATCCAGATTTGAAATTAATGAGGTTAATCTGTTTACCTTGTGTGTAGGCATAAAATAGCCGAAATGCAATAAATCTGCATGAAAACATTTTCTTGCTTTAAATCGTTTTTTAGTGATTTTATTGTATATTTTGTTATATATTGCTTTTCAAAGCTTTGTTTGCACCATCTGCAATGCTTTTAATATTTTACACAGAAGCACTTTGTACTTGAATGTGTTCTACAATAAAGCTGCATTGCCTTTACATCAAAGGATAAAAGACACACCTTACATAACAAAATCTAGCCATAAACCCATTAAAATCATTTAAAACTGACTAGTGATCATGATGATAATGTTCTATATGTACCTCATTGTCTAGTTCTCTATTTTTCCTTGTTCTATTTATACTTCATGTTTTTTTATTTTTTAATTAGTTTAAATTCTCCAATTTAATTTCAAGTACAAACAATCTACATATGGAGTAGAGCTTCTCTAGAGCACCAGAGGAAACGGAGGCCAGTCCCAATCTAATTTCCCATAGTTGACTATGCTTTAATGCTGTGCAGGTTGTTCTTAACACATGGGTTCTTTCTCCAGTTTACCTTCAATAGCATTTTCACTATAGTTCCTACTATCCTCCACATCTTCCTGATCTGCTGACCACTTGCACATCACATTCTTCATCATAAAACTACTTTACATTGTAGTTTGATCTCGTTTCATCCTCTATTTTTCAACATCTTTGACTGAACTCACTGAGCATTGAACAACCATGTGGTCAGTTTACCATCACATTTTCATCTATTACTTATTTTTTTCCAAAGTGACAACTCCCACATTAAACTCAGTCATTTATCACATCTTTCCCTGCACCATCCTCTTCAGCATCTGTGCTTACAATGATTCTGTCTATTCGTGTAAGCAGCAATCACTGTTTTGTTAATTTTAACTGACATCAGTACAGGATGCATCCTGAGGTCATAACCTTGCACTTGATTTGAGGTCAATGAGTGAAATAATCCCAGATATATAGCCAATAATTAGAATGTTTTTAGTCATAAAGTAATACCTGGTGGGGAAGCCAAAAATGGAATAATTGTGAAATTTGATACAGATCGTCCTCTTGGGGACCTAAACAGGTATACCGAGTATCAAAATCGAATTGCAAATAGTTCCAGACATATAGGCAAAAATGTTATTTTTCGTGAATAAAGCGCCACCGAATGAGGGAACCATAAATCCCAAAATGCTGAAATTCGATGCAGGTCGTCCCCCTGGGGGCAGACGCAAGTACACTGAGTATCAAAATCCAATTACCAAAATTGTTTGAGTTACCGCGCTCACACGCAGGCTATCCGACGGCAGTTGCGGCCATGATGAAACCATAATATCACCGACACTCCGCGTTCAGCGATACAATTATACACATCGTATTTTATCAAGACATAATGTTCCCCCAAGGAGCAGTTTCAGCTTGGAGCACGAAAGCACATGTTTGATGGACTCGCTCCACCTCTGTGATGGCACCAGAATGATTTTGAATCAGACCTTTGACATGCTCAACAGTTTTTGTGCATTTAGTGAAAGCAGCAGAACTCAGCAGCCGGAGATTCAGGGAATCATGATGTCAGTTCTTTCAGTTCTGTTTTAAAAAGGCTTTCCTGAACCTAAATTGGTTTTTACTTAACTTTATCAAAAGTGAAAAAGATGCAACAAGTTTCCAACTATATTATTTAAGTGAAGTTACTCAAAAACACAGTGCTGGTTGAAAGTGTAGCTCCAGCACTGATCCCAGACAAACAGACTTTGTTCTTTTATTAAATGACATCTAAGTCACCTTTTATTACAAGGCTTTGAGTCACAAAATGTGGGTAAACTGTAGTCCTTCATGTATTTATTTTTGTGTCTATTAGCACAAAATGAATCGGTAAAATAAAACATACTAATTACATCCAAGTTTTTTTCATGTCAAAGACGTTTGATTTTCATACCTGTATGCACAAGTATGATAACTGTTTTGCATTACTGCCCACAGACTATAAAATATTTAACATTTGAAATTTCACCGTTGAATAAAATTTCATTATACGGTAATGACAGCAAAAAATCTGGCGGTCCACACTGGGAGGAATTCACAGCATCATCGCAAAAAACACAGCACAATGAGACGCCGTAGAAACTGTGAATAATTCCTTATTGTTCAGGGGATTTAAGGCTTTGCAAAGATGAGAATAATTATACATAGCATTAGTATAGAATAAGCTTATTTTTTCTTTTTGACTCCCATTAAAGGAAAAGTGGCAAATCTGAGTAACTCATTTGCATCTGGTGTCAAACTGAAAAGACAAGAAAGAAAGAACATAGAAAGCCTGATGACAGTAAAATTCCACTGATTTATAATGAATAACAGTCATCATCACTGTTGTCATAACGTATGTACTCAATGTGATAATACTTTTATATGTTACAAGCAGATTAAAAACCAGAGTGGACTCACGCTATGAAAAGCAAAATGATGCAACAACTCTGAAAAACACATAGTAGTAGTAACTCCAACTGCCAGTGACCTAATGGTCAGTAGTTGTGTTGTTTGTGGGTTTGATCTTATCCTCTGATGTCCATCTGCTCCAGGACTATATGGGTTACCATGGTGATGTAGCTTGGTTAACCCCCTTAAGCAGAATTTTCTTTTTTCAGATTTCTAAAAGAAAAAACAAAAAAAGAAAAGAACAGTTAAAAAATAGTTTTTACATCTGTTTCATAGAAACATGCTTGATCTCAACAGATTGGGGACTCTTGAGATAATTCGATTTGGTCATATCTTATGTTTCAGTGCTGGCTGAAGCAAAACTACAGCTCGACATCAAGTTTTTAATCCTGCATTATGAAACTATATGTTAGGGTTGAAAGTCTTATTAAGTTTATGTTTGTTCATGTTTTTATTTTGTTGAGTTCCTTTTTTCCAGTTTTGCTTCTGTTTATTAGTTCACCTGTTTTGCTTTTTATCATGTTCACCTGTGTCTCATTTTGTTGTGTATTTATGCCCCTTGGTTTTCTGTTCAGTTGCTGGATCATTGCTTTGCTTTGTGTTGCCTTCATTATGTCAGGTTCCCCTAGTTTTTACGCTGCAGAAATAAAAACTAAGTTTATATGTATTCCTGCTGCCTCCTGCCTTTCCTGCGTTTGGGTCCACACCACCTTGTACTTCTACTACTAATCACAGAACTATAATGCTATATAGATGTGGAAAAATGTCCCCATTTCACAATTTATTGATAGACTTGGCTCTCAAAGTCTTTCATTTTGACTTTATGTTACATCCTAGAATTTATCCCAGCGGACCAACAACTGGGACTTTGGTCTAGTGTCAGCTCGAATAATCTCATGTCTGTCTTGAATCTTAGTAGCATACAGTAAGTAAAAGAATTTGATAATGGATGGATCTCTAGTTGCTAACATAATTTTGACAAATACACGACTCTTGTGTGTTAAGTTAAGAAAACAAAAAACTAATCAGAGCTTTGAGGATTTTATCTTAGACTCTTAACAACACGGCAAAAAACTAAAATATCACCATTAAAAATATACAGCCTTCAAATGTGTCCATGATAAACCTGTCATGTTAATAATTACCATTACCACAGTTTATATGTGTATAAAATGTTAAGAAAAAAGCTTTATCTGTATCAACTATTGAAGTTAAATAAGGTGTGTTTTATAGTGTTTTATGAAGTAGAACTTCTTTTTCAAACAATAAAAAGCAAATGCAAAGCTGCTGATGTTCGAAGCATGAGTCATTAAAGTTTACATCAACAAGTATTAATGTGGAAATACACAGTCATAAATCAGAATAAACTGGAGGTTTATTTTCATCCAGTCCTCTCAGTAAATATCCTCAACTTCTCTCAACTCTGACAAGCACAATTATGCATACATAATCACTGGTCTTATGCAACTAAATGGGTTACTGGCATATGAATAATTCGAATTTGATGCACAGTCATCACCCACTAACTTCTCTTTCTTGCCCATTGTTTTAGTCATAGTTATTAAGGCTTTACATATTGTTGATTGGCATTAATTTTCAATGGTATTCCAAGGTAGTTATTGTTACTTTGGTTATTATCTGGCACACTGATCAAAAACAAAAGATAGTGCCAGACATCCAGCTCATGGTAAGTTTAGCTGCATTTAAAAAAAAAAGACTGCATATATGGCACTTTGTGGTCATGCGACAACATTCGAAGGATTAAAATAGCATCCATGATGGTATACAAATGTAATTTACCCCAAAACATTGCCTTGTGATTCTCCATTTAAAGAAACCAGGAATAAAAAAGACGCTTACAAGAAGTTATGGCAACCAGTCAAATTATGTCCATGAAGGTGATTATTGCTTTATAGAGAATAAGGAATTTTCTGGATCCATCAGGTGGTTCTAGATAAGGGTGTAACTCTTTTTTATTTTTTTAAAATCTTGTATCAAATTATTATCAAATATTAGTTGCAGGTAAAAGTGAAAAAAACTGCTAAGAAGTATTGTGTGTTAACACTGGCGGACAAAGCAAAGAACCAAGATGCTACCTAGCTGTTTGCTTGTGCATTATGACTAACAGAAGCAAGATGCTCTGTCTGCACCTGATAAAATTCCTTCAGGAGAACACAAACCTGCTCATGCACCATCCTGGTTTGCCCTGAAAGAGGAAAGTTCACATAACATTTCTGTAATGTGTATCAAGGCCATAGCTCTATTATCAACAACAACTGCAGACTCAGTTGATGGACATTTGGATAATTTAAATATGAAAATCTTGAATGTAATGGATGCTGTTGCACAAATAAGAATAAGAGCACCATAAGTAGACAGAACACACCATGGCGAAATATCAATATGGTGGCAAATCTAAAAAAGGAATCTAGAAAAGATGAACATCAATGGAGGAAAACGAAATTCCTAATGATTATTCCTAATTATAACAATGAGTTGTGCAAGGCCAGAGATGTATCTATCGCAGCTTATTAACAAGAATGTCAACAACTCTTATCTATGATTGAAAAACTTAGAAATCCTCCTTAACAGTTCAGCACAGACCTCCTTTCCACTGAGAAATGTAATGAATTTGGCAACTTCTGTAAAAAATGTAAAAAATTAGACAAAATATTAATGTCACAGAGTCAAACAAGAAAAATGGTCTAAGTCCAAAACCGAGAACTAACTCCGATGTTATGTCTCAATTTAATATGATAGATTTGAAAATCCTCCAAGAAATTAACCCTTGATATAAAGGTTGTACTTTCTGTTCTTATATGCTGTTATACCCTAATTCTTAGCAACGCACTACAAATATTCGCAACCTCGTATTGAATCACATGCAACAAAAAATATACATAAAACTTACTGTAAGCTTTTTTAAACTGATGTAGAAGGATCATTATATGAACCTAAACTCATCCGTCATGTTATGAACTGATATTGTGACTGCTTAGTACCTACGCACAAAGATTTCCAAGAACAAAGCAGCAGTGGTGACATGGACTTCAGTGACAGGCGGTCACAAGGAAATTAAATCAATTCTGAACAAGAATATTTGAGAATTAACAACTTACAAAGTGAGATAAGCTTCTTTTTTGTTATTCTTTTGACGGTGTTGTCAGGAGGAATAAAAAAGAAAACGCAGTCACTGTAAGCCATTAGATAGAGCGCTGCAGGCTGTACAACTCCAACTCCAAATTGCCTTTTCCAATTTTCATCGATCGGCTTCTTTATTAAAAACAACACAGGCCTGTTTGGCGGCTCTATAACCAGGTAAAATGTTTGCTTTTCTGTTGTAGCCTGACAAAACAGCCTTTAAAGAAGTGGATTTAATTAAAGCATATTTCCTGTTACCACAGTTACCCGCAGGTGTCAGCAAATGAACTGTGACTGAATTCTGATTCTTTTTCAGCTGGTTTTAATCTTAAGCTTTAAAAATCTTGTTGCCATGTGTCAGCTTCTCATCTGCTTTTCATTTGGTTGAGATCTACTGGAAGATGAGCACGGATGAGTGCATCATAAACAGGTCGTAAAAATCAAAATTTATGGTAATATTTTCTGCTTCATGCATGTAGAAACCAAAATGTGTTGGTTGGATTGAATGAGATGTCCAAGCGCAGCAGCAACTGTAAAACTGCTTCCCTTACACCACAGACGTGTCAGAGACTGTTAGCTGCTGAAGAGAAACGTGTCAGCAAGACAGCAGAAGAAGCTGCTCTCACAGATATAAAGATGTATCATCCAGATTCAGATTTTTGCAGTGCGAGGAAGCGGGAGCTGCCCCTCTCCCTTTGCAGTATGTAATTAGCAGAGCCATCTGTATGCTGTGGGCTGTCTGAGACTCGGAGGTGAGGACAGCACAGGAGGAGCACTGCTGTCCATCCTTATTTACACTCAGATCATTACTTTGGCTGATTCATCGCCTTTATTCATTACAGCTTTACTCTTATTCCTGGAAAATGCTTTCCCAGATTACTATCACAGCCAAACGGCTCTTTTTCCTCTGCTTTGCCACTCCACTCTGTCCTCTGTCCTCTTTGTGTGCAAGTCCGGTTCTCAAATGTCATTTCAGAGCGATTCATGCTTTACTGAGCCGCCCCCCCCCCCCCCTTTTTGCCACTTTTCAATCTCTGTGTGTGTCCTAATGTATATCAGTCTGTCTTTCTCCATCCACCGACTTTAGTTTTTTTTTTTTTAAAAAAAAAAAGCTGTTCATTTACTCTCTTCCGCTCCAGGCAAGAGTGTTGGACTCTCAGAGGAGAAGTACAGGTTTAAATGACGGGCTTGTTAACGGGGTCACTGATAATTCTGCTAATTAGCTGCCATATCACCTTCAGCTGCAGTCCCAGCAGCTAGATAGCAGAGACAGGGGAGAGAAAGGGGCCAGAAAAGACATCTTCCTGATTATGGCGACACCTAAAACAAGGAACAATACTTTACTTTCAGTTCCACATTAAATAAAAACAGTAACTATAACTGCTCATAATTTTACAAAAATCTATGTTTAGTGAGGATAAAACATACAATTTAAATCAAATTCAACTGCTTCCTTTTTTGCTATATATTTACAGACATCTAACTTTATATCCCTAGATTTAATGCTACTGTAATAGCATTGTGGGCCATTAATACAATCACCATTTGTGTGATATCCAACAATTAGCAAGGTTCACTTAAAAAATAAAATATAGACAAAGCTTGTCCTTCTGGAGTAGGGCAAAACATCACATAATTAGCATGCTAACGGTCAATTCACAGCAGACTTTATGTAAAATGAAAGGCCATGTCCCCCATTAGCAGCAGATGTCAAAGTAGATCCTGCTGTACTATTGTAGTATTGGCTGCTTGGGGAGTCTGCGGACCTGCTATTGCTGGCAACTTGTTAATGAGCCTCAGATGTCCACTTCACTTAGTGGGATTATTGCGGTGTTTAATATTGATATCAGCTGTGCTAATTAAAGTCTATTAATTATGTAATAAATAATTGAAAGTATAAACTATACTCCAGTTAGTGTAATTAAAAAGAGACCAATTAATGCATTAATTGATTTTATGTTAATTTAATTTTCCATCAAATTAAAAGAATCCTGAGAGATCGACAGAAGAGTGACGTGCAGGTCCTTGGACAAGGTCAATATGATGTTCAGAGATAAATGTTTATTCAAAACAATGGCAGAAAAGTGCCAGGTTTGTGTAAAACACATGATGATTTAAAGATTAATCATGTGCCAACTTAGAGCTTTTTAACCATCTTTTTATTTTATTTTATTTTTTACATTTCCTAAGTGTGCAGCATGCTTAAACTGGTTGGCACCTTTCTCTCCCACCACAAAGATTGTATCTCACAGAATCTAAAAACACAGAAACAGTGGAAAATAGTGGAACTGCATATTTGACTGAAATGGAGGCACATATCTGAGGGCTGGATGTGCCTTTCTTCTAAAAAGAGAGTGAGAAGATGAAAAACCTTCTTCGTCAGGGATCTGGGTCAGCGCTCTATGTTGCAGCGCAGAGTGAGTATTTCCTCCGTGCTTCGGCTCTGTTCTGTAATGACTGTCTCTACATAGGCTGTGCAATGAATCTACTTGGCAAAGCATCACTGAGTTGATCAGTAACGGCATCCACATAGTCGGTCTACTGTAATAGACAAACCCAATCAGAGTTAAAATGCTGTTTCACACACTTGCATGCACATCTGCTCTGCTCTGGTCATGATATGCAGCGAAACAAAGCCAATGAGGTGAGAAGCCATGTCAGGTTATGAGATAGCGAATAGGCCAGCTGAGGCAGACGGCTCCTGCCAGGAATATTCACTCCTACCTCTCTGCTTGCTTGATGTATTTTCAGTAAAATACAGCAAAAGTGATTCTCTGAGTCAGCAGCAATACTGATTTCTTCATTCCCTGAAGTTTCGGCTCCCAACCAGACTCGGTTTCCCCGTTGTGGGCATGAAAAAGCTCCATTAAACTTGCAGCACGGCAAACTAGCTGAACCCCAGACTCCAAACTACATTATGAGTTAGCATGTCTTCATATGACTTTGCCTTTATGGGTCACTGCACTTATTTTGGCACATAGCTGCAACAAATACACACTTCATTCCTCAACACATGCTGGCGCATAAACACAGCCTGACAAGTACACAAAAACATCCACTCTTGTATGACAAAGACGGCATTGAATGACATTAGCACAGCGACTGTAGATCTAATTTTCTCTGCTTGGTGGAGAGGAACAGCAATGGAGAACGCAGCAAATCAGCCTGTCAGTCAAAGGGGACGACCTGCTCCTGCGAGGGCACTGTAACGTCTCCTACAGTAGGGAAAAACAATGTGCTGCACAATGTGTACATCCGTCATGTTGCTAAAGCAGAAAGGATTAATCCTCAAGTGGTTATCGGAGTATATTGTTTTAATTGAGCTAATAATCATACTAACTTTGGGGTGGCAGAAATGCACATTAAATGGTTGCAAATACAAACTGTAACAATTTTTAACTTTTTTATTTAATCTAAGCTTCTATTAAAAAAGGGTTGGGACACTGTAAAATGCGAACAAAAATAAAATGCTATAGTTTTAAAATGCTATAAATTCAACCTTGCAGGCATTTATTTGGAGCATGGGAGAAAGTCGGAGTAGCCTAATCTTACTGTCATGATGGTCTGGAGGCAGCTTAATGGTTGCAATGAAATTCTAATCAGCATTTCAGTATAGTTCCAATAATATGTTGAATACAGTGCCTATGTTTGCTTATGTTTTATTAAAAAAAAAAAAACTGCATTTCCGTTTGTTTACTCCATCCAGCACCATCTTAGCCGGTCACATGACCTACTTATGTTGTATCCGGGGACGCGTATATACAAAGGGTTCCATTACGATTTTGCAATAAACATCTGTATTGAAACGTTTTGGTAAAAATTGAGGTTTTTTTCAAAATATAAATATTAACCTGATTACTACATAACCTTGCAACGGTTATGTAATTGTCGGCATTTATCTGTCTGTCTGTGTACAACATAACTCAAAAAGGTATGGACGGATTTACATGAAATTTTCAGGATATGTCCAGAATCGGAAGATGAACAAGTGAATAAATTTTGGCTGTGATCCACATCACTGTAAGGATCCAGGAAGGATTTTACGGATTCTGACATTGTGAGATAAGCACTTGTGTGATGGCAGCTGATGCCTCCTACAGGCTAGTTCTGTCTGCTGTTTTTCACTCTGACAAAGATCATGTGTGACTGAGCTCTGACAGATACATCACCCTAAAATAAGCCCAAATGATAAGCTTGGTGGAGGTCAGTGCTCTCTGAGTGCATTTCTAGTTTGGATCTGAAATTAGAAATCAGTGGTATAATAGATAAACTTTAGAGAGGCATGGAACTCTGGTAAATATAGACGTCATTAGGAAATAATGAAGTATGAAATTTGAAGAGTAGTTATTAAGAAAGGGCAATTGTTGGCAAAACAAAAGAAAAAATATGAATTGAACATAATAAATAAATATGAATTGTGAATTTTCTAAAAAAAAAACTCAAACATTAACTCACCTGACAACAGAACGGCTATGCATGATCTGCCTTTTTGATCTGTGCAGTAAACTGTTTGCAAAGATAGCAATTTCTGAACGTATTATTGAGTCTTTGCAGGGATTTTTATTTTTGCAGAAAAGGATAATTCTGTTGGTTTCTAAACAAAGATGCCTTATCATAAATGGAATCATTGCTTTGGTTTCCCACCTTACACATACAGCGTTTTGGTGAGCTGCGATTGGCGTTAAAGCCCTTTATCATTTTATTTTCATGGCATTAAAAATCGCACATGATTTTTACCATTGTTCCATTTTATTATTCAGCAGTTTCAAAAAGCAAAGTTGTTAAATGACACCGTTAATTATTACTATAGTGAACACTTCAAGAGAAAAATTAATGTTTCAGCAACAACTGCAGGAGTTTAGGGAGCAAAACACACTTATATAGATATAGTAGTTACTAAGGAATACCTTAGTTAGTTATTCCATTCATTTTCAAGCGCTACTTTTCAGCTTTTTCTTTTATACATACTGAAATCGTACAGATTCATCTAAAAATATCTGCTCTCTGCATCTAATGCATCCTGTCTGTTAAAGCAGGTGCATTTGATGGCCTGGGATTGGATAACACTCAAATTTAATCAAACTTTTCTCAGCTTTCTAGAATCCATCCTCTCAGTGACATCTATTTTTGCATGTAGAAACTGTAAAATCTGCTGTTAAAAGGAACTTTGCCAACATTGAGAAAATGTATCTACCTCCATGTTGCAAGCCTGATTCCTCATTTAAACATAATTTTCTTTCTCTTGATATGAGGTTATTGTCAAGCTTTATATCTGAGAGGATTGTTAGGTAATAAATCAGTTAAATTCTAATCTTAGGTATGCTTCAGGGGGTTAAACAAGGTGTATCAGATTGATTTAACTGCTCATGGAGGAGGATTAAGCAAGGAAGGTGGTGCTGAAGGGCCTGAGGCAGCGAGAATAAGATCTCAGGATTATGTATCTGCCATATCTGTGCTTTCCTAAAGAGGAGGTAGGTGTCATATGTCCCGTTATCAGTAGAGTACAACTGCTTCCCATATCACTGATATCTCTTTTTTTTGTCATTGGTATAAACAAAAGGTCCTTTGAACAATAAAAAGAACTGGCCTTAGGCCAAGTATGGCCATGTAACTGTCTTCTTTTCTTTAATGTTTCCCTTTCTTTCTTTCTCTCGGTTGTCACAGTGAAAAGACCAAAAAGGAAATGTACCCACTCAACACTGACAGCCCTCACAGATTCTAATCTTTTTCATTTGTCTGCTGTGTTTAAAGAGCTTTTGTCATGGGCGACCACAGGTGAAGGACATCTTTTTCTGCTTTTCTGTTTTGCCTTGTTCTTCTGTTCTCTTTTATTAACTGCTGAATGGTGAGAATGAATCTTAAAGAGATTTTAGAGACAAAAGAAGAGGACCGTGCGCACCTTTTCATAATCATGCTGAACAACACTGTGTGTGTGAGTATGTATCTAAACATATTCACACAGTGAGGTGTCTCTTGACTTTCTGGCCATGGTAAGTTTTCTAATGGAGGCAGATTGTAAGAATCGACTAGGCTACGAATGCAGAATTTATCTCCCAAAGGAAATGTCCGACTCCAGCAAACCAACTTTACAAGGAGGAATTTTGCAGTTCAAAAACTTTCATACAATAAAAGTTCTTAAATATAACTCCACTGTAACATTTAGCTGTTAAACTTGAGGTTAGTTTACATTAACAGCAAAAAATGATTACTGTGATTAATGTAGATCAATTAATTGAAATAAATTTGACTTATTTTGTTAACTCTACCGGAAGAATATCGAGTGATTTCACATTTCATAGATAATGTATGCCTCAGAGCTGTTCTTTGCCTTGTTTATGTTTCCTCACTTTGTCATTCGTAGAGCAGGATCCAAGTTTTACTTGTTCAGAAGATGCTTTTTAAGCATGCATTAATATAAATTTTGGGCAAATTCCAGCCCATCAGTAAATGAGGCTCCTGAGTGGGCTGCACCTTGCAGTGAACCATCCTCTGCACTTGATCCCATTAATCCCTTTTAATCTTTCTCACTTAACTGAATGTTGTGAAGGGGTTTTCTGCACCTTGGAACAGATCCTGCTTCATCCACCACTGTCGTATCCTGATGTTGAAGCCACTTTCCCCTCAAATGGATTAGTTTTGTCTTTTCTTCTCCTGTTGGCTCCACAATACAAACGCTTAGTTGTATTCAGTTTGAGACTTTTTACCTGCTCATTCGATAAAATGACAACAAAAGGCATATCCCCTACCTTGAAAGTTCTTTGGGCTTCATTGTTCAACTACACGTTAAAGAAGAAGGCAACATTTGAAAATCTGTATTCTTATGAAGCAGAAAATCTGTCGTTTAAGTTAATATTCATAATGCAATTATAATCTGAAAAGAAAATATTCATTTCTCCCTTTCTGCATCTTCCAAAGGAATTTTTTCCAGACAGGTGCTGTTCCCGGTGCATGTGCAGATATCTCCCTGACTTCTGCTTTCATTAACCTCTCACTCTGCTCTATCAGAGTGGGGGGACTGTATTACAATAATATCTCAGTGACGACACACAGGTCAGGACCCCTCTGATCCTGAGAGGGGAGAATATCTCATTAAAAGAGAAAGCCTCGGGGACACTAAAGCAATTTGGCTTGCCCTCCGTTCCCAAGAACCAATTAAAACATTAGCCTAAACTATCGCAGCACTCACAGATGTTGATGCAGTCATCGCAGTTCTTTGCATATCACTGAAAAGTCAAAGCTGTAGCAGCAACCCTCAAGGCTAAAAGAGTAATCTGAGATGGTGGGAAATCTGAGGCATAATGTAAATTAAAACAGCAATCAAAAGAAAATGAGACATGTGCCATAATTATGCTACATATGTGTAAATGGCTTATATTTCCACTGTGCATTTCCTTGCCCCAAAGTTAAACATTTCAAAATGCCTTCATTATGTGAACAGATATGAATAGGGTAACATAACTGCAGTGAATAAACTTTGATTCACACCATTAAAGTGGCTGCATGACAGCTCTCCTCCAAAGAGATTCCACTCCATTTTCCACCCAGCGATTTGATTCCACCCTATTAGACTGTGCTTCCAAGCCAGCTGAGAAACCCCAAACAGTTTCATTCTGTGCTAATGAAGCGCACCCGGTCCATAACCAAATCCTAGTCTGAAATGTCTGGATAAAGCTGGCCTGTGTGGAGACCTTCACTCAATCTTCCTTCCAACTTTTATCTCCATCGAACAAATTTCAAGCTAAAAATCTACAGATTCTAATTATCCAGACACATCAGTGGGGTGACAGAGGGAAGTTCAGGTCAGGCCTGTTCACAGATAAGCATTGACTGAAATAATCAGAAAAACGGTGAAAAAGACAAGTGAACTGACAAGACAGATTGTCTATCAGCCATTCAGCAACTCTCCCTTCAGTATCTGTCCAAATATCTGATTGCTCTTCTGAATACTCCTTCTGGAGTGAGTTGCCGCTGTGCCTTTCACAGCCTGCAATCAGAGGTAAATCTGTCTTTCTATGGAGAACTATAAAAGGAACTGAAAGTCTTTGATTCGTCTCCACAGCCGGACCATGAGGATGCAATATTCCTATGTCAAAACAATATTTCCAACATTCCAGAAGCATTGCTGACAGAGTGCGGCAGAGAGAGAAAACATTTAAACATTTAAGCTTCACCTCTGACCACAGGTTCCCTACTAGCTGATGTGATTGACAGGAGATGAGTGCGGAAGTGCTGAGTCAACAGGACATATCACTGAGTGATGTCACAATGGGGTCATGTGATGACAGCCCAGAGTAGTGGGTCATCACCCCCTGACCTCTGAGTTGAATAAACAAGAGGAGATTCCCAATGACTCACTGTAAATCACCAGTGTGAACGACAGGCAGACACTGAAGCTCAACATCAGCTTTTCATGAGAGCCACAAAAAAAAAACCAATCAGTCTTTCTGTACTTTAAACTCTTCTTTACAATGTATAAATCCAGTCAAGTCTACAAAGCTGGACTACCTCTGAGGTTTTATCTGTTTGGTAGCTATAGTCACATCATTTTCAGTAGCTAGTGATGCATCTTTATCCCTGCTCTTATACACTATCACTCTGCAGGTCAGTGGTCCAGTTACCCTTGTCCTCATGGAAGGAGGGAGACTGGATGCAGGCCAGTACTGAGAGACAGGCTGGCATTTCACCCAAAGCGCCTAACATCTCTGCCAAAAGTATGCCTTTGTGCAAGCCCCTTAACAGCCACAGATCAGCGCTCTAGACATTTTGGTTTTTGGCTGACCCAGTGTGCTGTGACCCTGCAATGAGGTATAGTGATACTATGCACGTTTGTGTGTGTGTGTGTGTGGGGGGGGGGGGGGGGGTTAAGCTGGTTTGTCTTTTTCATTACTTCTCAGTTTCAAATAGCTTTTAACTAACTAAATTTCTGAAAGAAAGGAGGAATTTTAACACAGTAATTAGTTTTGACAGTAGATTTAACAAATCAGGTATTTAGATTAATATAAAAAAGTATTTCAGAAGATGCCACACTTTTAATGTCAACAATATTAGTAATTGCTGTAAATGTTTTATAACATTCAGGAAACTTGTGGGTCTGTACTTCAAGACTGAGGGGGTAAAAGGTTGATGGAGCCTCTGGAGCAGGGGTGCTCACACTTTTACAACAGGCGAACTACTTATAAAGTGACAAAGATAGTAAGATCTATCCAGTGAGTGTGCCTGAGTTTCAGTATGTAAGCGGGGAGGGGCTCTTCTGTGATGTGAAAGCAATGCATCCAGAAATCCTGTACCGCTTTCAGGATGTAGGATGAGACCATTTAATGACCTTACACATTTCACTGCTGTAAAGTATATTTTCTGTATGCTGGGATACTGATGGCCAGTCATGCATACCTGCAATAATTAAACCATGACATGAATATCATGCGCAGATTTGCTATGTATAGAACTCCCAGAAACTATGGAATGGTACAATAAGTTAGCTTAAACCACATAAGAACAATTTACTCCTGTACATATTTGTATTAAACCATCCATACTAGAATCAGAACTTTGTGGACAAACAACTATGAACAACTTCAGACAGTAAGTAAAGCAACACCTAGACTAGCGGATGTCATCGACTTTATGCTCAGAGAAGCTGTCTGCACATGTGCACTGTGCAAAAGTCTTTTAGGTACATTTCATTCCTACATGTCCACGGCCTGATGTAACCAGGTAGGAATATTTACACATTTTATTGAAATTTTACTGAAAGAAAATAAAAAGAAATCTGACCAAGCAGTGTGTTAGTGCCGCAATGAGGTGACGAGATGGATGTTAGACTAACGTATATATTTTTGTCATGCGATCGACTGACACCACCATCACGATCGTCAGGTCAATCGTGATCGACGTAATGAGCACCCCTGCTCTGGAGTAACCATCATTTTTACCAATTGCGTAGAACTATAGCAATATAGTCACATCTTTTGTCATGAGCTTTTATTATCTCAGTTTCAGAATAGGTTAGGGTGTTTTCACATAGATGTAGTTTTTATGTTTTCTCTGTAGACTCCTGATTTACACACAGAATGTTGTTGATTGTGAGTATTTTATACTATATGTATATTTATGAGCAAAAAGAAACCAGTGTTTCAGCAACCAGGTGACAGGGTAATTCATGTAAGTGCTGTATATAAACCAACACTGGGTGCTTTTCCAACCTTAAAGGTCCTATATTTACCGAGTTTCTCTGAGGGGCCCACCCAACGGGATCAATAAAGTTTATTCAATTCAATATTTTGCCATTTCCAAGTCTATGCTATGCACATTTATGATAATATTATGCATTTTGGAACATGCTACATACTTTAGTTTTGCCATACCACTCATTTCTTGCTGCAAGGTCTCTACACAGAACTGGGAATGGCCTAGTCTGGTTTGCTCCTAGCTCCTCTCACTCATCTGCCCCGCTTACACTAAGCAGCCAGAGAGGCTCTGGGGAATGTGTCTGTTGACAAGAGGGCAGCACCAGCGACATGCTCACTTCCTGGGGGAGATGTCACGCTAAAGTTTTCTGGAAAAGGCAGGTTGAGGGGGGGTTCGATGTTATTTTAATCTTAAATTTAGAGGCGTGTCCTTTTGATTGATGTATGTTAAAACGCTATTACTGGTTATGGTTACGGCTGGGTACTTCATGCTGGCGCCACCATGACGGAGCCCTCTCAGCTCTACCTTTTCATTTATTTTGGGATTTTCCAATAATGACAAAACAGCAATATGGCAATGGTAGGACCCACCTATTGGCTTCATTTTCGCTCTTCAGAAAGCTATGGGAAACGTGACGTATGCTCTGTCCAGTAATTTATACTGTCAATCCTCACATGCCAATAACTGGATATCTACACGCTGACCAATTTTTTTTACACCTGCAATAGCTAAACACACTCAAGAGGACATTAAGACAGGAAAAACTGACAGATATCACACGAGTCAACAACTGACTTTTACTGACTAAAAAGAGCTCAGAGGAGAGACATGATGCAAGACAAATGCTAAGTTCACTTTCATCCGTGGGCACCAAAGTGCACTAATATGCTACTTAAACTAAACAGACAGGCAATTCTAAGCTCCTGGGCTTCGGCTGTAGTTGTGAGAAGTAACAACACTAAGATAAACAAAAATCTGTGCTCGAGTCCTATACACGGATGGCCGCATTCACAAATTTGCATGTTAGTCTGAGACAGTACAAAGGGTTTAATAATAATAGATACTTTATTAATTCCCAGAGGGAAATTTAACTTTATTTCAATTCAAATTTATTTGTATAGCGCCATTTCACGACAATGTCGTCTCAAGGCGCTTCAGAGTTTGGCCAATTAAAAAAATTGGCCTTATATAGGGAACCAGCAAGATTGCATTGAATCTTGACTTTGATCAAGATTTGATGCTCCCTTGTAACAGGGAGGCAAAACCTCCGGCAGAATCCGGCTCAGATAAGGCAGCCATCTGCCTCGACTCGCTGGGGTTACAAGGACAGGAAAGACAGATAAATATACATTGCAGCTTCTATCCAGGAAGACCTGCAGATAAAAGAAAATAATATGTAAGACCTGCAATAAAAAAAAGAAATGAGAAATAGAAACTGCAAAAAAAGGAGAAGCCTGTAGAGAAAAGAGAAATAGGTTAATGATGCCAATACTGTCCAATACATGGAAAATAAGCAGCAGAGATAATAATTGGAAGTCC
>JBAMHX010000014.1:9517181-9529127 GCA_037177515.1 Pseudomugil tenellus | reverse complement strand
TAAGATCTAACAAGATAAGAACAGACAGGAGTCCTTTATCTGAGGCCATAAGAAGATCATTAGTAACTTTTACCAATTCTGTCTCTGTGCTATGATGAGCCCCAAATCCTGACTGAAATTCCTCAAACAGATTGTTTCCAGGACAGCCAAAACATTCTGAGGTGCAGCCAGCCTAAAACAGCGTGCCAATAAACTAAGGCTTTATGTGAGCAGAAAGGACAATATAACAAGATTATAACTTCTGTTTCAATCACTGATGAGCTCATGTTGCTGCAAGGTTGCATATTCCCTGTAAGTCATAATGCAAAGCACTAAAGAAAAAGCTTACAGTAGGAGACATTTTGGAGGGGATTTTGCTTATATATGTGCATAAATTAAAGCCAAGCTAACTTTATTCATAAAGCATTTTCTCAACAAATGCTGACCAAAGTGCTGACACATAAAATGACTAAAAATTTAAATATAAAAAAACATTAAACATTAAGCAATAAAAATATAAAAATTAATAAAAACAATAAAACCAATAAAGCATTCAGGAGTCTGATTTTTACATTTCTTGTCAACTTTTATCATAGTAATCACAATAACAATAATTTATGGTTTACAATCTATAAAACATTATTATAAAGCATTATTGTAAATTTCTGTACAATAATAACTTAAACTGACAGAGAGTGAAGCAAAGTTACTGTCTGACTAAAACATAGAGATAAAGTGTGCAAAATGAGCAAATACCACCTAGAAGTCTTTGTTTGCCCAGACAAACCATGTAAGTGGGTCATACATTTTAAATAAAATTCCACATTTACCACCACCTTCAGATTTTGAGCTACAATGTTAATTTGTTTCGATTTTTGTGTAAGCCAATGCATTGATAACTTCACTAATAGACCCCAGCAAAAGCACAATGATAAAGTAAAACAAAGGAGCCAATCAGTTACTGCTTTCTCATTAGAAATTACATCTGTGTTGCTGCATAATGTTTTTCTTCGTACACCTCCAGCAGGTAAAAGCAGGTATAATCTTTAATATTGTCCTTTCTCCTGCTTTTCTTCACCCCCACCCCCACCCCCCACCCCCCACCGCCTCTGCAATAGTGTGTCTATTATAGCAAAATAGTTGACGCTGTTTTCTTCAAAATGCTTCCTTGAAGTTAGAAATTGATGCTGAAGGTGTCTTGTTATCTAGAAAAGTGGTGCCATAAAGAAAAACATTATGCTCATTAGAAAGTTGGTAAGTGTAGTATCTCAGCCCAAAAGCATTCCAGGAATGGTTTTTGCCCAGAAATGTGCATAATGAATGTCAGTAGACTTCAAATAATTCAGATGATCTTAACTTTTAAGGTTCACACTTTTCTCAAGTGTTACTTTCACACCAAATCCACTTGGCCTAGCTAGTAAATTATTTGCTTTTAATGAACAAATTATTTTATTAAAGTTAAAAGTGAGAAAACAAGAATGTTTCCTGCAGGAAGAAAATGTAGGTGTCTCAGCTTAAAACATTACATTCAAGATGACCCTCTGCACCATTAGACGGGACTTATTTACTGCATGACAACGCAGATTTGTGCTCCAAAAGTCAGATGATCTGCAACTGAGCAATATAAACAACCACATTTGACTACATGATCTCTCTCTGATTTTCCCAATAAAATTTCCATGCATTGGTTATTTTTCTGTGTCAACTCTGTATCTTGAATCTGAATGTGGCACACCTGTGTGCTGGGAGTGTGCAGCTAAAGGAACATCTGCAATGTAAAGGTGATGTTCAAAGGATAGCTTGTGCTCAGAGGGGGGCTGCTGTTATCCAGGATTCTTCTAACATTAGTCATCCTCCTCTGCTCCAGGATAAGCCCAGTGAGATATAAGAGGTCTTCTTCCATGTAGCTGGTCAAACTGAAAGTGAGGCACTCAGCTGCAATGCTTTATAGCAGGGGTGCCTAAGTTTGGTCCCCAAGATCTACCATCCTACATCTTTTATAAGCAACCCTTGTCCAACACACATATATCAAATGAATGGCTCTAAGTAAGTTCAGCTATTTGATTCAGGTGTATTGGACAATGCTGTGTTCAATTTAAGTAGGAGATCAGAAGCTATGCAGATGATACACAGCTTTACATCTCCATGTCTCCTGATGACACCAGGCCAATGGCTGCACTTTTAAACTGCATTTTCGACATCAAATCCTGGATGGCAGAAAACTTTCTACAGCTTAAACAGGACAAGACTGAGGTTTTAGTCATTGGTCCTGAGGCCCAAAGAGAGAAACATTTACCTAAATTACAAGAACAGTATTTTAATCCATCTCCAAAAGTAAGAAACCTGGGCATTATCTTTGAGTCTGAGCTGACTTTTATTTCACATATTAAAAACATTACAAAAAATAGTTTTTTTTCCATCTTAAAAACATTCCCAGAGTCCGTCCCATTCTCTCTCGAGCTAACACGGAGACGCTAATGCATGCTTTTATCACTTGTCGTATTGACTACTGCAATGCCCTGCTCTCTGGTCTTCCCAAAAAGACTATTTCTGGTCTACAATTATTACAAAATTCAGCAGCACGTGTCCTGAGTAAGACAAGGGGGCGGGAGCACATCACATCGGTTTTAAAATCACTGCATCGGCTCCCTGTGTGTTTTAAGATCAATTTTAAAGTTCTTTTAATTGTTTTTAAGTGTCTTAATGCTCTTGCGCCTTTCATATCTTTTAGAACTGCTTTTACTCTATGAACCCTCGTGGTCCCTGTGCTCCTCCGGCAGAAGACTTCTAGTTATTCCTAAAATTAGGACAAAAACTAATGGTGAGGCGTCGTTCCAGTTCCTCGGCGCCCGACTTTGGAACAGTCTGCCGGAGAACCTTAGGGCTGCAAAGAATGTTCAGGCTTTTCAGAGCAGGCTCAAGACGCATCTTTTTAGCTTAGCTTTTAATTAGTACTTATTCTTTTAGTAGTACTCATTTATTTATCTATTTTAGGTTCTTTACTTCTTTAAATCTGCTGCGCTCTGACTCGCTGGTCCTGGAGTCTGGTTTTAACCTTTTTTATGGACGGTGAGCTGGCGTCTAGTGGCTGCGGGTCACCTTCTGCTCCTGATGCAGACAACTCCTCTGATGATACTGTCTCAGCTGGTCCATCTGTACCTAGCCTAATGTAGCCTATAATTTATCTATTTATTTACTTATTTATTCATTTATTATTAAAATTTTTTATATAGTTTTTTTCAGTTTCATTTATATGGTTGTTGGATGTCGGCGTATGATTGTGTGTATGTGTGGTGTTTATGGCAGGGGGATTTATGGACATGCAGAATTGTTTTTAATTGTCTAATGTTTTCATTTCTACTGTGAAGCACTTTGTATAACAGTACTTGTTTGAAAAGTGCTTTATAAATAAAGTTTGATTTGATTTAGAAGTCGGAACAGAAAATGACATCATAACCGCGTTGGAAGGGTTCACGTTGACAAAGTCGGAAAGCCAACATGGACGCTGCCAAGATCCCCTTTTACTTTGCGAACAGTTAGCAACAGTTCCTACAGTGTTTAACATGCACACATTTTGTGTAGACTTGTAGGCAAATCATCTGCCTTCTCCTACATTCCCAGTCTGAATTTTGACTTTGGAGGGCATTCACATTGAATTTCCAACTGGGAACTTGCAAAATCCAACCTTAGAGTACAAAACTGAACACACCACAAATCTGGGCACCATTGCATTATATACTGAAACAGGATCACTAGTTCATTATCCAGGTAACATAAAAGTCTGAATCATGTTTTAGGGCAGTTTGTTAATTACCTAATGGCTGCATTCATGTTTGTGTATATTTCATATTTATTTCACATTTGCATTTTTATATATTCACTTATGAGTTTAGTGTTATCCTTCTGAAAAACAGTATTGAAAATGTAGCAAATGTAGGCTTATTTGACAATGTTCCTGAATACAAAGAAAATGCTAACATTTAGGTAGAACTCCCTCCCATCCCCAAACCAAACATAAATATATAAACACACACACGCACACACACACATATGATACAATCCCTTTTGGCAAGTTATGACCCAAATCCTCTATGAACCTCTTGGCTCATCTATTTCCCTTTTCTCTCAGTCTGTCTTTCTGGGATACAGTTGCTTTTTTTCCAGTCAATTTGAATTTTATATGAACCCAGAGTCAAGCAAACACATTTCTCAATGAATAAGTCTTTTTTTTTTTTTTTTTTTTTTTAGATTTTTTTAAATAGATTGTACTGTGTTTTTGTGTAGTTTGATGGTTGCCTGACTGGAAGACAACTAAATCCCCCTTTTGGCACTGACTGATTTTACACAAAATGTCTTTCACTTTTGTGTGGTTCTCTCCATTTACTCAGTAATGTGATTCACACCCCCTGCCTGCTTTTGGAAACATACTTGTTTGTATCACCAGTCTCATCTTGGTGTAAGTGACCACCACTGTTTCTCTTTTCCATGAGAATAAAGAACAGGTGTCTAGGAGGGAGAGCCTCTGCTGGGTCTACAGGGGGTTAAATGCTGGCTGTGACCCTCACCGATCACCCTGCTGAGTCTATAATGCCCCCCTTAGACAGAGGGCAAAGGGAGGCACATGGTTCTGCTCCAAGAATACGAACTAAGCAAGACTTCTTTGAGTAACAGAAAATAGAGGGAAGGGATTTTAAAGAAACTCTTCTGAGAGTTGCCATATGCTCACTAAGCCCTTTAATGCCTGCTCTCTTTACCATAAGCAGGATGATATTCACATCATGAACAGATACCTTCAGCCTTTCAAAAATTCCTCTTTTAAGAGCTTTGAGTCCCTGGACAGGCAAATACAGTATTTATGTATCTCTTGCTAAGCATTTGAAAGTTATATTTATTGCCTATTTTTATTCATTTAAATAAAGCTGCTTGATTGCTTGAGCATATAGAAGCAATTATAGCAGTCAGGACTTGCATTATTATTTGAACACAAGATATGATAGTAGTTAAAAACAGGAACCAATTAAACAAATGAGACAAAAATGGATTGCAACGGATGTGCAATCATCATGCAATGACTAGAACTAAATGTTTCTGGCAACTTGATAAGTCCTGAATGGACGAATTTTTCCAGGTGTCTCCAACCTCATCTTCTGGGTGTTACTATGTGAATTGTTTATTTTCAGTCTTTGGCATTGATGCTGCAGAATGACATCGCTATGATTTCAACACCATTATAAACAGACTTTACTTACAGGTTTGTTGATTTGTAACATGACTAACTTTCTCTTGATTCAGATGGATGGCTTTACATGCTCCTGCAACATTCAGCAACATGAGCAACAATTTACAAGATATTTGAAAAAAAAATCTGCTCTAGTAAGAAGAAAAAAGGGAATACCACTGCTACCATCTTTCAAAGATTTAAAAAGTTTTCATGATGCAATACAGTGATCTAGTTTGTCTAAAGATGCTGCTTCTCATCTCGACTTTTTCATGTACTCCTTCCACAAAATATGATGGTGAAGATACTCGCCAGTGCTTTCCTGATGGTAAGCAGCTATTAAAGGCCTCACAGCCTTCTGTACTTCTCTCATAAAAACAATAGCACTCCCAAGTCTCTGTTTTTTAAGCCTTTCTGCAGTAGTCATTGGCATTTATCCGCTTCAGCTCCTGCTAACAATAACTGGAGCACAACACCGAGAGGGATATTGCTAATTTCCAAAGAGGATGCTGCACTCTGGGCTGCCAGAGAAGGCACTGAAACATGCTTTTACAGGCTGGCTTTGAAACTGAAATCAACAACTTGATAAAGGATGGCAAACTTCCCTCCAAGAGACCTGCAGTCATGCAAGTGTCAGGAGTTTCTCTGCTGCAACACGTACCTTATAATTGTGGGATCATTTCTCATTGAGAAAACAAAGAGAAACTATCATTTTGCATTAATTAATATCCCTGAACGCGGAGTGTCAGCGATATAATAATTTCATCATGACTCCCGTCGCAGCCAGATATTCTTTGTTTGAGCGTGAAAACTCGAACAGTTTTCAATACTCAGTATTCCTGTATAGGTCCCCAAGTGGATGACCTGCATCGAATTTCAGCATTTCAGGATTTATGGTTTCCTCACTAGTGGCGCTTTTTGCACAAAATAAAAACTTTTTGCCTATATCTCTGGAACTATTTACATGAGGGTTTTGATACCCAAGTTACCTGTGTGGGTCCCCAAGAGGATGATCTGTATCAAATTTCACAATGATTGAATTCATGGTTTCCCTAATAGGTGGTGCTATATTCACGAAAAATCAAGCACAAATAAAAGGTCATGACCTCAGAATGCATCCCTTCCTGATGTCATACAGGGCTGGTTCAAAGTTTTCACACCAGGTGGAGCTTTGTGACTGAACATGTGCATCTTTATATTATTGTATTGTGTCTACTTGATAATTGGGGAATAGGAGGATTGGGGTACAGGGAAATACTCCTAGCCATTGCTTCTGACGGCATATGCTGTTGTTGGTTGAACTGAAAGATTACAGCAACCAAAATTTTCCAAACACATCTAATCTTTGAGCATAACAGATTGAAAACTGCTTTACTTCTCAGCAGTGTATTCTCTAAGCTTACCACACACTTGGTAAGTGCCATATTGTGCCTTAAGCGTCTTGAGTATCTACAGAAAGAATAGCAAAAAGGTCACTGTGATTCAACACAATGACTCACAAGCAAACAAGGCCAGACTAATAACAAAGCTGCCATCAGGTTGCAGCCTTTGTGGAAATTAACTTCATTACAGGGGAAGCTGTGTGATGAAGTCGGGAGACAAGTGGCAGGGAGATAATGCACTTGTTCACTGTGTTGCAGTGTTACTAATATCCACTCTTGTCTGGCATTGATGAATGAGATTACCGGGTTATGTGGAGGTGTATTAAGCGTGAGGGAAGACAGAAAAGAATGCAGAGAATGAACGGAGGCAGTTGGGTGATTAACCAAAGGTTGGTGAATGGCGCCTCATAGTTATTTCACACATGTATTGTTATAGTGAAGCTCTACAGCCATTGAATGTGGAGTCTTATTATTTTCATGGCAGATTTCCAGACACTCCAGAAGAGAAAGGGAATTCTTTATGCAGACACCGTTTCAGCAGGCAATCTTTTTGTGTGCTTCTTAACTATCAAGGTTTCTCAACAAAGCAGTTGTTGTATACATACACTCAAACGCAATCAATATTTTATCGCTCATCTGAATAACAGTCACCCATGAAAATTTGCACAGGATGGGAGTTGCAGCTGCTTATCATTCTGAGACTTGAACGAGACCCGGAGATGATAAAGGTGCATAATGATAAATATGGTTTAATCTACAAGCACAGAGTTTTAGCAGTAAAACAAAATAACTGCACGTTTATGTAACAACGGTAAAATCTATGTGAAATCTATTTTTATTTTAAGATGATAAAATACATAAAGTGATGTTGAGATTTCCATAATCCCACAAACCTGATTAATTACACCTTCATATAAAAATATATTCATATTTAGGGTTTCTGGGCATATTAATATAAGCATACTGAAGGTTTTTCATTATTTTTCCAAAAGCTCCATTTTTAAAGTGAACACTTAAAAAACATGGTTAAAAAAAACTAAATAACAGGTATTATTTTACCATAATCAGAGTCACTGTTTTTCCTTTCAGGGTATAATGGGGGGAGCACATTGCATACTTTGTCCACATAAAATTAATAACTAGTTTGAGTATGTATTGTATTGTTATAATTCCTCCAAGCCCCGGGAAGGTTAAATGAGCGAACGTTCAAGAGACTAATCAACAACAAATGATTTTAGCTGCAAAGCATGGTGACTCACTGAATCATGCTGTATGTTGTTTAGTTTGAAGCTGCTAGGGATCCACATGAAGCGGCATCTTCCAAATACTTTCAGCAAGTGAATGATAAATTACACAGTGGGGGGGTAAATTAAAGAAGTGTGTCATTCGAGACACAGATGTAAGTGCACAAAGAAAAAGGGAAGAGTGTCTGTGGAAATGCTTCAGACTCAGCCTGGCACACTTCTGTCTGTTTAAAAGTAAAGCTCTTCTCAATTTGACCTCATGGCTATTCTTGGGATCTGAAAGCACCTTCTCAGATCTATAAATGGGTATCTCATAATGAGCATGATGACACCAAGCAGAAATACTCTTCTGTTTCACCAGGGAGCTCACACAATCCGATTTATTTCATTCTTCTGCTGCAGATGCACTATGCACGGGAATGTCCTTTTGTTCAAAAGGATTGTTAAATCACCTTTGGGTAAATTTGAAAGTTGACTGCATAAGAACTTATATGTCCAATTTATTGTATTTTACTGGGGAGGATGCTTCTTTTTTTTTTTTTTTTTACCCAGGTGCTAGGAGGTCATTTTGTTATGTGCAGACTCTGTGCTAGTTGGGTACCACTTTCAGGCTCATAGGCAATGAAGCTGCAAAGACTGTAATCCTGCATGCATGTATGACAGGAAGGCAGCCAATATAAGGTTGTCTCTATGTGCTATTTCAGGCACGGTGTCAATACACAGGACGAGAGTCTGCAGATTTAACCGGATTGTATTAAAAAACAAAGTCTAAACGATGTCTCCTCCGCTAATTCCAGCTAACATAATCTCATCTGTGAGAATTTATCTCTTCACCTTGCAGTGGTAAAATATAGTTGTGTGTAATACCACAGAGCTACATCAGCTCAGCACTTTAGCTGAATTTTACCTTTGAACTTTGGACTTGCTAAAAAGAGGACAGCCTGAAGCTACTCCATGAAAAAAAGCTTAATGTTACTTCTCTAATTTGTTTTTTGAGGGTACAAAATAGTATGTTACACTAATTACATGCATAGAAAGACATTTGTTCTATACAATATAACTATTTTAATGTGATATTTGCACATGCTCGAAGAGGTAAGAACTTAAATACATTTGCTTTATCTGAAATTATTTTAGTGTAAATTGTAGATCTGCACACAGGCATTAGTCAATTATCTGTATAGCTGATTTCTTCTTTGTTTTATTAGTACAAAGTGTAACATTAGTCAGGTCTCTATCTGACACACGAGGCAGTTGTGATAAAGTGAGTGAGACAGTAACTGTTCACCACTTGTTGCTTACGTTTACCTTAATTTCATATTAAATTTAATCTGTCATATATGATGCCATGTAACCTTGCTACACTTATTACTCTGCTTTGTGTTGGTGTTGTGTTGCATTTGTCAATGTATTGATATTTAACATCATTCATTGTTTGGATCTGCTTTACAGAGTTTGTGTTTCAGGCCAACCGAGAATTTTCTCCTGTCAGGTGTGAATGACTTCTAAAATTAGTTTATTGGGTAAAACCAAAAGGAGCAATTTCTTTATCTGTAGTTTATTAATTTGAATGTGTGATTTATTTTGATCCAAGGTATTAGTATCGGTATCCTTTTTGTGTAGTATGTTTAGGATTTTGATTAGTTTGTTAATGTGGGTGTAAAATAAGGTTACTTGGATAATGATTTGGGGAAAAGGATATAGGTTAATAAGTGTTACCTTTTTACGGTAGTGCACTCATTTACAGCTTTCCATTACCATCATAAAAAGTATTTAAGAATCACATTGTAATATAATAAATCTGGTACTAAAGTGGTAATGCTACATTGAATGTTTTTATGCTATAATTTGCAAGTTTTCCTCACAGAAAAGTCCTTCTTGGTCCAGTTTTCTGTTGTTTTTTATTATTATTATTTATTATTTTTATTATTTTTTTGTCTCTGATCTGCTTTCGCAAACATTTCCTTGAGTTTCAGGGTTTTTCTGTAAAATAATGTTGATTAAAGCTGGAAATATTCAGTATTTAATGATATTTTACTTGTACATGCAGTAAGATGTTAGGAATTATTGCCATTGCTTTATGTAAAACTATTTGAACGTAAAGTGTTGATCTGCAGGCATCGAGGCAGGACTTTAGTTAGACAAGTCACGAATTATAATTTTAGGAAAGCCTCTTTCTGTTCACTTTCAGATACACATTATGTTAATATACTTTAACATCTACTGTCATAATTTAACCCTAGAATACTGTGGGTATCATTTTTAATGCACACACTTCTGAGACTATTACATCACCGTGTGGTAAAAGCTTTGCTCAGAATTCTGTTGTGTACTGTCTGATAAATGTCTTCTGCCTCCTGGTGGATCCTTTTCATATCACAACAGTCCTGAAATCCCTGGCATACAATCTGTGTAAAAGGATGGACCTCACAATCCTGCTAGAGGTCTAAATACATCTCAGACTCACTCTGTTATGTAGCATCCAGACAACTCAGATGATCAGTGAAGAGTTTGTTCAGTATCTCCTGGGTCAGAACGGTCAGAACAAAGCAAGCTGAAGTAGCATTTAATGTGCATGCCCCCCACCTGTGGAACAAACTCCCTCCACACATAATCAAAATGTTAACTAAATAAAAAAAAACTGTTAATTTCAGCTTTGCTGTGTGTTTGATGTTCTTATTAATTTAAACCATGTTTTATCTACTTTATTGGTGCTTCTAAATTCTTTTGTCAATTTATGTTTTTATTTCTTTCTATCTTACAGCTGACTGCCTTTCCAGATCGCTTTGAATTCCCATTTAACTTGGCCTTTTATTGCTTTTAGCATGACAATTATTCCTGGTCTACTGTACATATTCCCTTATTTTTAATTGAATTAATTAAATGAAAAATGAAATGAAATGAAAAATGCTTTATTAATCCCAAAGGGAAATTCCAATTCTGTAGTCATTTGGTTCAGGTGGTCGTGGTTTTTTAGACACTGGAACAAGGCAGCATGTTTTCCACATCACCAGAGTTCTTTTCTGACTCAGACTTGTGTTGAGCTGGTGCTGGAGAATCGGAAATAGTTGTCTTGAGCAGGTCTTGAGAACTCTGGGACTGACACCATCTGGACCTGCAGCTTTGTTCTGGTTCTGTTTCGTCAGTTGTTTCATGACTTGATTACAGGAGACAGACAAAGTGGAGGTGGAGGCAGAGGGGGTTTCAGGAAGTCCTGATGTGGAAGGAGATGAGATTAAGTTCAGGTCCTTGACTCAGCTGCAGGGTGACAAAGTAGAGGGGTGACAGGAAAGCTCCTGTCACTCGCCGACACAAGGTGCAATTTGTCTTGTAAGCATTTTCACTGATGATGCCCAGCCAAGAATGCGTCTTTTCCCACTCTGTAATTTTGCTAGCGCTTTTGCTTTTGAGGACTTGAAATACTAGGTAGTACAGATGACATTTTTAAAAGGTGCGGGTCTTCTGAGGACCACGGGTGAGTCTGCCTAACCAACCAGTTCCCAACACAAGCGCACAGACGGGAGGGTGCTAAGGACCTGGAAAGATCTTCTGCCAGAAACAACATTTTTGCTGCCCTTTGTATTTCTTGTTTTATTGTGTAAAGTATTTTAGATATAGTGCTGATGAGTGTGACCGTGATGTGTAGGCAATTGGAAAAGGATTAAAATACGGAACAAAGCACATCCCGTATTGGTTCAATCCAGGACCCAGCATTTTTTTGTCAATTAAAGGATGATTCCGTACTTTATGGAACAGGTGGCAGCCTTAAACATTTCCCATTAAAACATTTGGGGAAAACGGTTGAAATATCCACCATTTATTTCTCTGCCTCATATCTGCCCTGCATCCTCTTCTCTTTATTTTCAACACCATTGGTATTCGAGGTGTTATTTCACTGATAATCTTGAAGTTGGAGAGCATCATCAGCTGATCTCACTCACCATAACTAGTCTTAAAAGAGCAGAAAAATATGTAGAAAATATCATATGCAGTACAGCTTCTTACCAGCGTGAAAAGTCCTCTTGGACAACCCAAATTGACAGTTCATGATGGCACACCGCTAATTGTCATGGGAGACATGAACATTCACATTGGCAAAACGCAGGCAACCAACTTTTTGGAT
>JBAMHX010000014.1:9501846-9511913 GCA_037177515.1 Pseudomugil tenellus | reverse complement strand
AATATAGTCACTAATTGTGTGTATTGTAAGTTATTGTTCTCTTTACCTGCATGTGAAGCCCTCTGAGACAACTTGTTCTGATACTGGGCTATATAAATGAAATTGACTTGACTTGACTTGACTCTAATGAATCATTAGACCAAGTACTAATAAAGCATTTAATCACTTTCTTTTATTGGGAAGTTATTGATGATTGTTAATAATATAAATTAACTATGTGGTAAGTTCTAATAATCTGCCCATTTTGCACATGAAAATAACATATTGAATTTCTAAATCCCCCACAGAAGCAGCATAAAAAAAGTTAAATGAACATTCAGGTGCACCAAACTATTGTAAGAATTATAGAGATTCAAATCGCTTTACAATTGTTATGTTTATTATGTTTGTTGTTATGTGTGTTATGTTTAAAAAAGAATTTCACACCATGTTTCATATATAAGGAATGATTTGGACTCAGAGCTGCAGAATTTGAGATGTTTGTTTTCTCCATAAAAAACAAGGTATACAAGGTCAGGATTGTGATGGAATGTGAACCAGTTATTTCAATGGGCCTCCACAGGGCAGGTGTGTACTACGGGATAAATGGGGAAGTTTCATAAACATGAACAACCAGACCTATGCCGTTGGAAGCAATGGCTAGGGGTATATCCCCAAACGCCCCCAATCCTCCTACTCCTCAATCCTTGACTAGACACAATACAATAATATAAAGTCATCTATCATATTTATTTATTGAGCCTCACTGAACTCAATAATAAAGAAAGTAGAATAAAGTAATTTACCTTAACTAATTACAATTTGAACCTGGCAGGTATAATGTTATTCCCAGATGCATCTTGAGGTCACAGCAAAGCCCCACCTTATATCAAACAGTGAACCAGGCAGGTATAATGTGGTTGCATCCTGAGGTCATGACAATTAGCACTTGATTTGAGGCAAATAAGATAAATAGTTTCTGTTCCAGAGATATAGCCAAAAGTATAATTTTTCATCCATAAAGCGATGGGGAAGCCATAAATTCAATCATCGTGAAATTTGATACAGCTCATCCTCTTGGGGATGTAAACAGGTATACTGACTTTAAAATCAACTTGTAAAAATTGTTCGGAGTTATTACCTGGGGCGAAGCTGAAAGTGGTCCTGGATGTGCACAGATTGGCAGGGGCCCACCCAATGAGAGCCATGAAAAAAGGAATTTTTATCAATCTTTATATATAAGGGTATATGTTTTTCAATTGATTTTTTTTGTTTCTTGAAGACTTGACTTCTTTAATATAGCTTAAAAATATATAAAGAACTTAATCTTTTGGTTGACTGATGTCTCGCGAATCGTGACATTTACGTTCAACAGTGATAACAGACTGAGACAGACAGAAGAATTAATGGAAAAGCATGATATACCTAAGCGGGATGTAATCGCATGTTGTGATTTATTGGCCATAAAAGGTTGAGGGCCATCATAACCCTCCCTTTAATAACTGCAGCGTTGAGATTTTCTCTGCAACAAACAGGATCCAGACACACCTGAGATCATCCATGCTTTCTGGACGCTTAAAAAACGTGACACTTTTGTCATTTGAAAAATAAATTATTGACAGTTCGGATTATGATTACATAATCGATGCTTTTAAGTCAAAGCAAGGCTTTGTATTGTGTAAAAACTGTGGGGAATTAGTGCATTTATTAAATATTCTTTATACACACTGTGACAAGCTATGAATGTGGTTGTGTTCGTACTTTCAGAACTTTAATGTATTCGATTTGTGCAGCATTTAATTTCAATAGTTGTACTATAGTAGGTTTATATATATAGTAGGCAGCTCTCTGTCAGACACTGTAAATACGTAAGTGTGAAGTTATGTTCTATTTCGGAAGCAGAATAAAAAACATGTTTCCTGTTAAATAGCAGTAAAGCAATAAAGTATAACCAAGTACAAAATGTGGTCCTTTTCATTTTCTCCTTCTTTACCTCTCATGCTCTTAAAGGGGCCATATTATGCTATATTTGCTGTCTCACAGTCTATTCTATGCACAAATATGATCATTTTAAGTATTTTGCATAGTCGGCATGCAGTTACACGTGTCTCTTCACGAGAGCGCAGCAGCCACCACATGTACATTTCTTGGAGCAGATGGCACGCTAAAGTTTTCTGGTAGGGGAGGGGGGAGTCTCCACTGTGCCGATGCTGCACTGTGGTGTCAGTCCTTTTCTCTGCTTAATCTGCACTCTTCTTTTTAAAGTGAAAAAATACAAAAACGCATGGATGAAAAATAAAACTACTTCCGGGATTGTTTTAAGGTACAATTAACACTTATAGAAGGTTAAAAGCTCATAAAAGTCCATTTTGCAATATATGACCCCTTTAACTGTAAGATTTACCAGTTCTGAAGATTTCACTTGTAGAGACAATATCTGGAAATTCTTCTAGAATACTAGAAACAATTTTACTGTATCATAAAACGATCAAGCGCACAAGCACACACACCTTATATCAGCTTTAGAAATAAATCAGACCCATCCCGATTTTCCAGGCCTACCCTTTAGCTACGTTCTGACTCTTTCACTGGTTATCACGCTCAGATGAAGGATATCTGGTGCTGGTGGACCGAGAGATGGCGCGGAGGTAGTTGTTGTGGTGAAACCATAATATCCCGAACACTCCAAGTTCAGGGATATGCTGTAATGACTATACTAGATGTAACAACAGAGCATAAAAAGCTGGTATCAACTGGAAGAAAGCTTCCAGTGGAATAGGACAGCTGGAAGATGGGACAATTGTGATTAGGTGGTGCAGATTTTCTTGCACTTACAAGTGTGTGAGCTGGGATGACGGAGGAACAAATAAATCCCTCCCTCTGGAATATTCACCCACCTTGACAGGAGCGAAAGAACAAGAGAAAAAGCAAGTGGAAGGAGGAGGCAGGTTGAACCAGAAGGACCAGGAGACAACCTTCTGTGTCACTCCTGTGACTTGTATGCCTGATCAGCATTGGCCTGCTGGATGATAACTTTAATATTTACTGCAAACTCTACACATTTTTACTTTTACTTTGACTCAACAAATGTGTTCAGATAATTTTCCTGAGAAATATCTCAAATGTTTTATGTCGTACATTCTTATAGTACTTGTGTGAAAATCTGAGCTTGTTTTAAGGTTACATTGATCCAAAAATGCTTCACAAAGCTGTTGAACAATGAATGAAAATATAAATTATTCCAGATAGAGTGAATTTTGCACTATGAATTTTAACAACACTGGTTTAAAAAGTTGTAGAAAGAATAACGGGAGTTGAAGCTGGAACATTTTTCACCATATGATATAGTGAACAAAGGTCTGCTTACATGTCAGATTATCTCTCCCTGCATATGTATGCCAGAAGCATCTTGCTCCTTACATGTCCTTTCTCTAAATCCTTTCTTCTTAGCATATCCTCTTCTCCTTTTGACATTCCTCCCTCTGTGTCTCTCCATCTTTTCCTTTTGCAGCCGTTGTTTTGAGCTGTCTTTGATCATGAGCTGAGGACAGTAATCTACTGGAAGCCAAGTGTTTATAACTAGCACAGCTGAGAATTGGGTCACACATGATTTTTGCTGCCCTAGGCCCACATGGGCACTACCTCACAGTTCCCTGATGGTTCCCTCCCTTTCCTGACCTCGAGTTATTCAACGATGAATTGGCAGAATGCATTTAAGCATCCAGCCAAGTGTCAAGGTGATATCACAGAAAAAGACAGATGTCCTATAAACTATGCGGTACTTTCTCAATTGCATGGCAGCAGGCCAAGTCAAAGGAGATAACAGTGATTTAGAATAACAACTCTGTTTACTGCTATCAGCATCTGGTGTATGCTTAAAACAAATCACAAGGATCCTGAATTCAGATAAATATAAATATTCTTATCAAATTTGCACAATATTCAATTCATATGAATTATAAATAGTTATTCCTTAGTTCTAGAGACATTCTGGAGATATTGGAATCCAAACATTTGTCATTAAATAACTGGACAAGCTAGAGTTGGAACACTGCAAATGTACCAGCTCAACACTGTTATAAACGTGCAGAAAGAAACCACATAGTGTGAGAGTTTTACATTAACTTTATGAAAGCTCAGAAATTACTGTAAAAAATTCTAGTTTCAATTAACAAAGTGGAAAAACTGAACTTTTTTTAAAGGATGCACAAGGTTATTTCAGGGTCTTTTAATTTTTTAGGGATGTCTATGAAATAAGGTAGATTAGACAAAGTCTGCTGAAGTGTGTCACTCTACCTTGACACTTCTCACTAGAAAAGAGTTGACAAAGGAATCAATCAAACAAATTTGCTTGAGGAAAATACCTTAATTTCACATATTTCTACTGGTTATGGTTTTTCTACCTTGGAACCACATTTTTGTGGTGTAATAAAAGACTTGCTTTAATTGCTCTCATTCCCATTTTTTATTCATTTCTTCAGATTCATTCTTACATTTGCTGGATTATGTAGCTCATTGTGCACAATGCATCTTCCAAGTTTATTGACACAAGTGTGAACGGCTGGGTTTATAGGGCAATAGCTAAGTCTTGTGCCACTTCACAGAAGTTACGAGCTACTGTGGATACTTAAACTGGAACAGAAATGCAGAAATAAAACATGAGGAATATTCAACTAACAACAAATATTCAGCAAACATACTCCTCAAATTTTATAAAATGTCAAAGGTACTACCTGCCTACCAAGGTCGTTCCTGGTGGGAAAATCTTTCATTGAGCTCTAAGTTGTTCATAAATACAGCTTACTAAGCAAACAAAGAACATGTTCTATGGTACTAAATGCCAAGGAAAAATTATTATTTTATTGGTTCAACACTTAAAACTACTTATAACTAAACGAATTACTAGCAAAGGTGTTCAGTTTTTAGACTTCACTTACTTCACACATGTATATGCTTGTTGCTAGTATGTTATATATATATATATATATGATACTTCAGAGATCTAAAATGCTGAAGCACTACCAATGAACCCAGTGCTTTTTCCACTGAAGTTAGGCAAATTCTGGGATTTCCCTCAAAATCACTGCCTCTTTCTGCTTGCCCCGAGCAGTAAACAGTTAGTGTGACCCGCGTCATGGACTCCACTGGATTGTGTAAGGAGAAGCGCTAACAACAGAGCCAGACACTAACAGTGCTAAACAATATCCCGAAAACAAAAAAGCAGATACTCACCTAAAATGACTGAAGCACTACCAATGAAACCAGTGCTTGTTCTACTGAAGTTAGGCAAATTCTCGCTTTTAAAGCATGATTTATAGATCCTCATTATTGTATTATGCTTTACCTATGATATCAATCAGAATGATGTTATTGATGAGGCGATTAGAAAAAAATAATATTCATTTTATGTTTTTACTTATTTTTCAATCAAGGACACTAAACTCAAGGATGCAAAGGTACACAGTATCCTTCAGTAAGACAGTTTGAGGCTGTTGTTTCTGTTGTGGAAAATCTTGCAAAGTCACTGAAAAACACCTAAATTGTTTAGAAAAACATTCTTGCTCAGTCTTCCTCTAAAAAAAAAAAAAAAAAAAAAAAAACACAGGAGCACCAATAGTGTACCATTATCTTCTCTATGTGTTTTGTCACATTCGTATATGATAAATAGTGCTTTGGGATTTGCCCGCAGCCACAGCTCTGTAGGACGCCAAGCTGGCTTTTTGGAAAAATTACTACTACTGCCGAATAGTAACAGCCTGATTAAGAAGGAGAGAATTTTAGGAGTTTTGTAAAACCAGGTTATAATGTCACAGTAAAATGCCTTTTTACTGCTCTTTTCACACCCCACCAAGCAGCCCACCCATAGAAAGCAGCTCACTGGTCTGGCAGCCTGTACAGTGATGTCAGAGAGGACAGAGGCACATGTGCAACCACAGATGTGCCGGTAATTATGGAGGGGAATGAATAGTGATGTTTTAAGAGGAGATCGGGGGCAATTACAGTGATTTAGAGCAATGGAGCCGGGCTGTGAACGCACACCTTCTAATTACCAAGCAAAATCTCCCAGCAAGCACGACAGATTTGTCATGTTTGCATAATAAAATGAAGGATGCTGTGTGATGTTTATCTTTCAATATTTAAAAGGTCCTGAACCTGTTTGCGCTTGATATTGAATTTACTCTGTGATGTGTTTCTCACTGCTGCTGCCATTGTTGTTGTTGCAAATGACTTTGAAGGAGCTTGGTGATATATTTAGCAGCTAATCAGACTAAATTAATCTAAAGTCATTTGGAAACGTTTTTGCATTCCGTTTGCTAGCAGGAATGCATTAGATAGGACTATGTGTGTGAGGGGTGTATCCACAAGAGGCTAAAACAGGGATATAATTTCATCTGATTGCCACACTCATCAAGCCCAAATGAAGATTAATGAACACATGATGGAGGGCTGAAAATAATAATATTCCTGTTGTCTTTAGGGCTCTAATTTGTTTGAGAACATGCTGTCACGCAACAGAGGGCTTATTGGCATTTGCTAATGGACTGCTCATCGCAATGGAGAAAAGAAGGGGGGCATTTGTGTAAACTGGTGAGGCCACAGGCTGTGAAGAGTAAGAATGAAAAGGGGACTAGCAGTGTATGGGTTTTGAAGAGCTATTTGAGGCAACTGCAATGAAGAAAAACTTAGACGTAAGAGTGTGTGAGCAGGAGCAAGTCAGTGTAATGGAAGGAGGGGTGGCCAATTCCCTAAATAACTTGTTCATTGATCGTGGCAAGTAGATGCAGTATTGATAGTGTTGTTCACCCAGAGGGCCCAGATCCACTAATAATTAATTGCGATTGAATAAGAAGGCAGGGCGTCTATACTGCATTGCAGCTCCACTCGGTACACTGATGGTACTGAGTGCATGTTCAAGCTTACGTCCTATGTAATAGCAGTTAGTAATGGCAGTTACATTATGGGAAAAAAACGGACCCAGTTAGGGTTTTCCCTCATTTAAAAAGCTTAAATTATAAAATTTTTTGTGTAACATGTACTCTCAAGTTGTGTGTGTGTTTTAAGCATATTTTCACCATGTGTGCTTGTTGCAGAGGATTTACTCACATTTTTATTGTCATGCTAAGATGCTGTACTTATTTAGGCAAAAAGAAAACATTTATTGTTTTGCTGCTTCGAGCATAAAACAGGTTGTGTTATATAAAATAAATATTTAACCCAAATCAGTGTTGCGCGTGATTCTTGCTTTTCCTTTGAAAACTCAATTTAATCAACATTTGTCAAACCTTAACCATCTTCTATCTCCGCATGCTAGCATAAACTCAGTTTCATTCAAGATTTTAACACCTCAGTGTTTGAACAGCAGCTTGTTGCTTCGCTTTTTATGGACAAAGCATGAAGCACAGTGGCTGCAAAGTGCTCCAGTGGAGAAGAAGTTTGTGAGTTATGTGCAGAGCTTCCCCTTGCACCCTCTCCTCCACACATTGTGGAGGAGATATGAAAATTATTAACGAGCACACACATACAAATAGAGCTCAACTGGCAACATTAACAGAAAATTATTGGTAATAACTCAAACACACAAGAGTTGTGTGTTTGGATCTAATCCTTCAGAAATATAAGGAGAGAGGAGAAAGATAATTGGTTTCTGTGTAGAAAGGTGTGGTTTTATTTAACATTAAAAAATGCTGTCTAACTTTTAATCTGCACCAGCAGGTTAGCTGAGATTAATTTTACTAATCATATAAAACCAAACATAACATATTTCAAACATACCGTTTCTGAGACATTTTGCATCATTTTATGGTAGAAACTTTATTTTTTTAAAAAAAACTACATATGATAACAGACTCCTGACCCCTGATGAACCCCTGAAACCAGATTACACTACAATCTTTTTGACCTATCACATGGTAATAAATAGTAAAAATACCCCCCAAAATTTAATGATTAATTTATTTTTCATATTTTTGTTTGAGAGTCAAATAAAGACTTCAGATTTAAAAAACTGGACTTTTCTGCCCAGTTGTTCTTAGGTTTGACTTTAAACAATGAAACTCATTCTGGTTTTACGGGAGCAGCAATCCAGCAGGTTTTCCATGTTTCCTGCTCTAGCACACCTGAAGGTTAATAAGTCATTGTGCAGCACTTGACAGGATTTCATTTGATCCAGGTGTGCTGAAGTAGGAATGCAGTGAAATCTGCTGGATTGTGGCTCTTCTAGGAACCAAATGAGTAACCCTGCTGTACCTCAAGGATCTCAAACTGCATCTGGCCCCCTACCTGACATCAACGTTTAGTGCTGTCTTTCTCAAACATGCATTTATACAATATTGCAATTTCTGCACTTTCACCAAAGAAACTTTGGTGAAATGACCACAACTTATTCCATGGCAGCATAGCAGCACTAACACTTCACATCTAACAAGCAGGAGATGAAACTAGGGAAAAATGTCAGAGGCAGCTGTCTGTGATGCCAAAACTGAAAGAATAAAGGGGTTTTTGGTAGATTCTATTCAACGTGACAAGCAATCTACAAGATCAAGTCAAATTCGGTTTTTAAACTGATGGGATATATATAACTTTAAGTACAAGATTCCTCAGGTTCACTAATTTCTCTTAAAGGAAAAGTGATTTTAATTATATATTATATAGTAGCCTACGTATCATCTGAATTGGCCATCGACCCACACACAATGAGACCACAATGGCCAGTTAAAGAAATATTTTACATTATTAACTTTTAAATACTGTATATAAGAAAAAAATATGCCATTCTAAAAATAAACAAACTAAAATCAGTTTATAAAAACTGCTATTGTATTGTAAAGAGTACAACTGTTGGAAAATAAGGCATTAATTAATTCTATTCATTTGTGGGATTAATAAAGTCATGTTTCAGAGAATAAAGAAAGGGTTTTTGCCCCCGAATAATGCTCCTCCCAAAATATCTAGATCTGTTTCTTTATTTCTTCATTGGCTGTAATGGTTGAGGTGTACGTGATAGTTTGAGCTGTGGTCAGTAATGTCTGGATCAGAGTGCAGGGAAGTTTTCCATTAAAGTCCTGGCAGCATCTTCTTTTATAACTGCTGCTGCAGCTGCAGGTAACACTGCCAGTCTATGATCAAAATGCTTACACTAGATGAACTAACTCTGCCCAATCATGAGCAAAAACTTGGTTATTATTGCTAAAATCCTCACTCACTGGTTTATACATAAAAACACTTGCTAACGGTGTACTTCTAATCTTAGCATGATTACACATTCAGTTTTTGCTGGTTTGGCTCAAAAAATAGAGAGCTCAACTGTTTAGCTGTTATTATCAGTGGGGGAAAAAGAAAAAAAGCAGTTTACATAATTATCGTTCCATCTTTTTGAATATTAGAGAACACCAGGACAGAGACATCTGCTAAGGAGGTCAATCTGAAGGACTTTACAGGAAGTCTGACTCTTAAAGATGTTTTTAGGGATTTCTATTAACCAAGTAATTAAAACAGCTAAAATTATGTTAACCACTCCATTAAAATAGACACAGAGATCCAGAGACAGAGAAGATGAAGCAGATGTATGGAGAAAGCAAATTAACAGATCCAGAGATAAAAGATGCATCTTTCTTCACTAGTAGCTTTTAGGTAACAAAGCCACAGGCCCAGAAAGATAATTCTGAACAGCTGCCTACAAGAAAGTTTGTGTGCACAGAAAAGAGCATTTCATCACTTTCTGTGGCAATAATTCAAATGAAAATGCCTCCGATACATTTTTTATGGAGTATTGCTAACATTTGTATCATTGTATCCATAACTTTGCAAGAGTGCGAGGTCACAGTAACTTCCCTCATGTTCCATATAGCTTTGTATTTTAAATTACATTCCAGTACCATGAGATCATTACAAGAATCATTCTTTAATGCTACTTTTAAGTAATTGTTTTCATTATATCGCCACTGGCTGAAGTGGACAACAATTTGTTAATATACAGTCTATGGTTGTATGTTATTTTCTGGCGGCTAAAAACTGTTGTAATTATTTGTATTAACTCTAGACTCATGTTTACTTTAGCTAAGCCATTCATACATTTATTATATTCTATA
>JBAMHX010000014.1:9489690-9500229 GCA_037177515.1 Pseudomugil tenellus | reverse complement strand
TTATAATGCTGAATTAAACCAACATTGCTCCTTCTGATATTTTAAAAGGTACATCAGGAATTTAATTCTTCAAAACTCAAAAATGGCTTCAGCTCCTGTGGGCAGAAAATGAAAAGTTCTAAATGTGAAAATAGGTGTTAACTATAAATAAATTTAGATAGTGATTGCTAAAGATTCAAATGATGTGGACATCTTTTTTCTTGAAATAAGTTAATATTAATAAGAGGGGCTAAACTTGGTTAGGATTCTCCTCCCCACACTCTCCGAGCTTGTCATATCAAAATCTGTCCTCTCGTGGTTCATGTCCTACCTCACTTGTAGATCTTTAAAAGTATCCTGGCAAGGAAAAATGTCCAAATTGTATGTGTTGAACACAGGGGTTCCTCAGGGCTCAGTCCTCGGCCCTCTCCTCTTTTCGCTATACACATCCTCACTTGGTGCGGTCATAAGGTGCGGTCATAAAACGGCTTCTCCTACCACTGATATGCAGATGACACTCAGCTTTTCCTCTCCTTTCCATCTGATGATACGTCTCAATGAGAATATCAGTATCTCTTGCTGATAGCTCTGAATGGATGAAGGCTAGAATACGAATTTAATAGGGCATAGAACAAAAAGACAAAGACGGAGACAAAAATACTAAGAAAATTGCATCTTTCCTTCAATCCATTACTCTCTCCTTGTTCCTTCCCACTCTAATGTACTATGAATTCTCCATGTTTGAACTTTTGTCCCTCAGCCTTCAGGCAGATGTGGTTACTGTCTTCTGTCAGTGGGAGCAGAGGGAGTTCTGCAGCTTTGGCAGAAGATTAGCTTGGATTTTAGCATAAATATCAGTGTTTAGATTGATGTTACAAATGTTCTTGTTGTTCCCTGCGATGGACTGCTGACCTGTCCAGGGTGTACCTGCCTCTCACCTGCATTTGTGAACATACCAGTAAATCATAAGTTGTTTAACTGATTAGCTGAGGTGCACTTAGGCTGTTGTGCTAACTTTTGAGTAGCCAAATCTCAATTGAGCTTGTAAAGCAAATTATATACTAATTAAATAATCTATTTTGATACTGAATTGTAAAAACATGAAACAATTTTCATTTTGTGTAACAACAAGGAAACATTCAAATGGTCTGTTTGCTGTGTAGTTGTTGAGCAAATTTGCTTTGTCAAAAGGAGTTTTATGTAATACAAAGATCATCTTGATAGTTTGAACTCTTTATTTATTTTAGCTAAATGCTTATTAGAATTTACATGTCATGCTAGACCCGACCAGAGAGGACAGAAAAAGAACAGAAAAGAGAAAGGAGACACAAAGGATGGGAAGCCGCAATCTGACCACACACAATATATTATCCATTACACCTGAACATAAACATAAAACATATCTCATGGGCCCTGCAGGAAGATGAAATTAGCAGATGCCAGGAGCACCATAGATGAATGAGCGAAATATGTAAACACAAATAAGGAAAATCGGTGTTAGTGAATAAAACTAAATTGACAACATGGAGAACGTACGGAGTAAAAAGTGCTCACAGAAACGTGAACATGCTGAGGTGACCCTGTCTACCCGAAGGTCAGAAGCAGGACAAGGGACTCCTACCACCACGGTATCCAGCAGCCAGTCCCAAACAAGGACCCCAGCAACTCTACTGGAGCCAAATCAGCAGGTCTAGGAGGCAAGGGAGGAAGAGAGGATCCTAGCCACAGCCCCTGAGTCAGGGCGAACGGACCCCAGCATGCCCAGGCTAAATGCAAGCTAAATAGTGAAACAAGGCCTATGTCATCAGAAGCAACAACTAGGAATATGTCCCCGAACGCCCCCAATCCTCCAATTCCCCAATCCTTAAATAGATACAATAAAATAATATAAAGCTGTTCAGTCACAAAGCTCCACCTGGTGTGGAAACTTTGAACCCGCCCAGTATGAAATCAGGACAGGATGCATCCTGAGGTCATGACTTTTTAATTGCACTTGATTTGAGGTCAGTGAGAGAAATAGTTCCAGAGATATAGCCAAAAATCAGACTTATCCTGAATAAAGCGCCACCTGGTGTGGAAACCGTAAAACCACTAATCATGAAATTCGATACAGATCATCCTCTTGGGGATCTAAATGTATCTAAATCTAATTGTCAATAGTTCCAGAAATATGGGCAAAAATCTGATTTTTCATGCACCAAGTGAGGAAACCATAAATTCCAAAATGCTGAAATTTGATGCAGGTGGTCTACATGGGGACCTAGGGGACAGGTACAGCGAGTTTGAAATTCCAAAAATCATTATTATATAACCCCAACACTCCACGTTCGAGGATATAATAACATTTTTTACAACATTGTTTGTATTGTGTAATTAAAAAGAAATAGAAAAGTCTATTACAGCTCAAGAGTCACAGTTCTGTTACTATGTTCAGTAATTAAAGAGCTAAAAGTCAAGAAAAGGCTAGTTTTCTGCTACAACTCATATACTTTTTTTTACATGATCCTATTGCGGACCATACGAGATTTAGCCCATCATCACTGACGTAGAGTGTGTGGACTGGTTTTGGAGTTCCTCACACTTAGACCACAAGTGATGGATTCTTCTCTAAGTTCATTTGCTGAGAAAGTCTTTGTCTTTGTTTGAGGAGGTTTGAATGAGCAACCATATTCTGAGTTGCATCTCTATTAATGAGAAACTCTAATGCCATTGTTTTATTTTTTACCAATGAAGTTTAGGTTCCTCCTGAGGAAACAACCCACTTAGAGGGAATGGAGAATTTGACATCACTGGATTACATTAACAGCCTCCAAGAGGATATCAGCAAAAATAAGGAACTGGAAGTAGCTTTAAAGGCCTAGTAGTTAATATTTCTGAGGTCTTAGAATGGACCAAAGCCTAGACAAAATGGACAAATAAGCACCTGTGCCACTTGAGACACCCCAGAATATGGTTTCCTCAGCTATCCTCTGATCTGTGCAGTCTTTTCATTGTACTGTGGTAAATATCCTAACAAAGGATTTTACTTAATTCAGGGACTCCATAGTTCAAAGTATGCAGACTACGAAGTATTCTATATGTGCAGTCCAAAGTGCGCCTTCAATTTGAAATGAGACAGCCAGTGTAGGAGCATCACAGATACGTCCAGACATCAGTTGCCTAGCAACTTCATGTTGTTTATTCAATTAATGATCCCAATGGTTGACAAAAATACTAAGATATATAAAAAAATGACAGAAAATTGCCTCAGTACTTTAAATTGTGTTGATTTTTTTATTTACATGTGTGACTAAATTAAAACATCAACGTCAATGAAAAATAATTCCTGATCAGATGCATGTAATACATTTGTGGTCACGGTACACAGTGCTGCTGCCGTCCCAGCTGTCCCACAAATGTGTCCTTATATGTGTAAAAGAACGTCCTCTCCTGCACTCTACTACTAACTCTTTTCAATCTGTTGCGCAATGACTTCTGGGTAATTGGACACCGCAAAGGATACAAAGCATGAACACTTCGTTTTAAATCAGCCACAAACAAAGTACGCATTTGAAGTGTTGATCCGAAGTACCCTTCGAATTGGGACAGAACTCGGCGTGCCAGTATGACGTCTGTACACCTCGAATCCACACCATGAAGTGTGCATATGATCTGTGCTGTAAGATGAGTTCAATTATCCTACTGGTGATGTTTTCTAACTTCTAAAATCAGGCAAATCGTTAAACAGCATCGTGGTGAAAATGGAGTTTCTACTTTCAAGTTTTAAAACTCGAACATGATGACACTCTCTGACACTCGAATTGCACTACATGTTCCAACAAATGCCACACATTACAGATTATTGCGGTACACTACCATACAATCATCTTTTGCACTTTAATCTCTGTACCTACTGCCTGGATGTATCTATTTCCAACCGCATGATACATATAATTCACAGATACAAGGCAGAGTCACATTTAGAGTATTGTAGGCAGAACCTTTAAGCACAAATGGTCTGTTTTCTTCATCTGTATATATTTCTTTAACCATCACACCATCTCTAAAATAAATAAATCAGGAGCTTATATTACTGCATACAGTAACACCTATGACCATCTATGTGGCAAACAATCAGGAATATTGTAGGTATAAAAGAGGCCACTAATTTTAAGGTGTTTCATTTTAAAGGGCAGACTTGCTTCAACTGTGTTTTCATCAGCCTTAAAATGGACACGCAATCAGGGCATACAATTACAATCAATCTAAAACAGGTGTGTCCAGGTCATCGGCATTAATTACAAGCCTATTAGACACCCAAACAAATGCAGACTTTTGCAGAAGTGTCCAAATATCACATTCTAACCATCATCAAAGGAACAGAAACAAACATGCCTCAAGATATTAAAAATAGAAAATGAAAATATACAATGAGGAAAATCGTTTATGGAGGCATGGATGCTCTTCAGTACTGCTGCTGGGCGAGCCCCAGAAATTCAGGTCTTGAGATGGGTCCGTTTAAGACCAGCAGGTCTAGTTTTCTGGCCTGTTTTGAGATATAACCAAGCGGCAGCCTCCAGCGATGGATTGGTGGGGTGAACACCTATGCATTTAGATGGTATTTAATCTTGAAATTTGGCTTTTTGTCTTTTGATTGACAGTAATTCGATATCCGGGAGCAAAAAGGCAGAGTGTAGCACAATGGCTTTTATCCGTCTTATTTTAACCTACCTACATCTGTTAATTGGTTTTCTCCCATTAGCTCTGGGTTAGCTCGGTTAGCTGTAGATAGAAGCAAAAGGCACGCACATCTTAAGATAATTCTTGGGGTGCTGAGCTCAAGATTAGCGGAGTCTAAGAAAAGATGATGGCTAGCACACAGTAGGAGCTCCAACAAAAATAACTTTATTGGCAACGTTTTGTACCCAAGTGTACCTGGATGTGAAGCGTTGCCATTAAAGTTGTTTTTGTTGGAGCTTGTGCTGTGTGCGAGCCATCATCTTTTCTTAGACTTAGCTCTGTTAGCTCTCAGTTATTAGCAGCATGGAGTTTGATGTGTGTCAATTATCCACCTTCACCCTCACATCTCTACCTTTTTGCACATTTTCTTGTTTTCCCGAATCGATGACACATGTGACACTGCCAAGATTGTGATAGTGCGAATCACCGACCAACTTGAATTCAGCTCTTCAGAAACCTACAGGTGACATCACAAAGCCTCAGTTAACCTGTATCTCAGGTGAAATATGGATGAATTCCCAGTTTCCTGCCAAACCTGCTGTTGCATACCAGTATGTCTGATTGGGGTATGGATGCTGGTGTTAGGGAAAGGTTTCTGCTACAGTAACAATAGAGGTGAATATAAAGAGGTAGAGGGATATTCACAAACTGTGCTGTCAAAAATTAAGTCAGCACTGCCAAAAGCACCTCTGTCTACATCAACTACATAAATGATTATCAAAAGTGCATTTCCAGCAATAACCTCTCAATATACAAGGTGTTAGCCTAATTAGATGACTAAAATAACAACCTTTAGTCTTACTCAGTTTTGGTCACTGAGACATGGCTCTGTATGATGGCAACAACTGTCTCAACTGTTTTGAGTAGGTAGCATTCAATGTTTGTAACTGGCACAGCTCAATAATGCCATGCTTGTGCATATGAGTTATTAATAACAGAGTGTTCTGGATGCTCGTGCTCTCGGCTCTCTCTGGCTGACACCACAGCCACACCGTGTCTCTTTCCAAGCAGCGTTGTCCAAATTAAAAGCAGAGAGATGCTTGAGGTTTATGAGTTCTGTTGCCGTCAGGGTCAGGGGATCGCGTCCAGCACACAGCTGCATCTGAAATGTGTGATTCAAAAGGAAGGAAATGACATCCCTGTTATTTCCTGAGTCATCAAGAATCCATTCTAATGCCTATCATTTGCTTTTCATCTTGTCTCTCCTTTCACTGTTGCTGTGTGTTTAAGATTTAGGTGCCATTTTATTGATTAAGAAAGAAAAAGAAAAAAAAGGTGGGAACTAGGGAAGAAGCAACGTAACACACAAAGCTTACCTGCAGTGAGTCAAGCACCAGAAACAGGATAGAAACTTTATCGGCATCCTGTTCCCATCAAAGGTTCATAGAGTTCACATTTATGCTTGAGCACATCCACATTTCTGCACAAAGAGCATTAATATCTAGTTAATACCCGTTGGATAACATGTAGATGGAATTTCTTGGTGATGCCTGATTCTTTCCACGACCAGAGATAGAAAGAAAAGGTGAGAAAAAGAGAAGAGCAGAATATGTAGGAAATGTCATAAAAATATCAGCCGCTTACATATTGCATGACCTTTAGAAATATAATTCAGTCACAAAGTAGATTCAGTGCCAATTTTACAGAATAACATTAATTATATATAGGCTGTAGCAATGTACTTTTTAGCTTAACAAGGAGGAGATGGGGAAAACGAGACTCATTATGTTACCAGTAAGGTAAGGTAAATTTAAGATTACCGGTAAGCACAACTCCTTTTAATGACAACACTCACAACTCTCAAGCAAATCCGATTGGTTAAATAAGCACATAAAAACCATTACCAAAGCAAGCCTAAATCAGCGAGGCCCCACCCTGTTACCTTACAAAGATGATAAAATTGGTGGCTCATCATCTGAGGCACTAAATTAATTAAAACTACAATATTTTCCTAAATGTAACCATTACTACTAAAGGTAACCAATGAAAAGAAAAGCTAATACAAATTGAAACCAAATAATGAACAGAAATAGGGGAAAAATAAGTGGAAATAAATTGTAATTTATATTACAAACACATATCTTACTCATTACCTTAGTTAGTTATTAATTTTATGCAGCATGTGCAGCCCTTTCATTATTTTTTTTTTCTGTCCGTATCATCTTTAACACGGGCTGCTCTGCTCCGACAACAAAGGGGGACCTCTGTTGCACGATATGGTTAAAAGATGAGATGCTTCTCATCTGTGAGGAACAAAGCTAAAGAACACATGAAAGTCTGTGATGACCCACTGTCAGTGAACTAACCAGCACACCCAACAATAAGCTCGTGCTTCACACAAATCCAAGGTATGTGATGCTTATAGCAGAACTGAACAGCATCAAATATAAAACCCACAAACTTAATCAGTCACACAACACTGAACTTTGCTCACTTCTATGTGCATGTCTTACCACCCCACCCTTCTCCTCCCCTCACTCCAAAAAAATGCTAAAATACCTATAAAAAATATATTTTTTCTGTTCTTTGGTTAACTCCTGTCTTGCAGTTTTGCTTTAGTCCCATTTATGTTAGACATCCCATCTGTCGTCTCTCATCCTCCTCGGAGCGTCTGTTCCAGTGTGAAGGGGGACCTGAGAGAGTGGCAGGGTGCATCTGAGATATGGCATGATTTTAAGGGTTATAAGGCTCAACAGACAATGTCAGTCTCTAAACCCCTCGGCCAGATGGCCACTGTCTGCCGGGGAAATGGCCCGTCCCTCATGCAATTTTATATTTACAAAAACACACACTAATCATTTCAACCATTGTAGTTCTTTACCTTATTTCTGAGTGAAACATTTTACTCCATACAGTTTAGAATAATACAGACTAATTAAATTACTCAAAAAAGCATGTTTTGTCATTAAGCTATTTGTAAATCTGAGGCAGCATACTAGTCAAGCCAAAATTGAAGTCAAAAGTATAAAATCCTTTTGCCAGCAAAAAGTACAGATACATTTAAGCCATATGTGTTTTTTGAGGCCAGAAGCAGTTTTGTTGTCCATCTCATCGTTGGCAAGCGTCGGCTGTGACACGGCTGCCATGGAGCGCCAGGCAAGCTTGTGTTTGATGGTATCAGCCCAAGACTCCCTTGTCTTCCAGGGGGAGATGTAACGCTCTGTCAGCCCCTCAGATCCACAGACAGATGGATACACTCATCTTTCCTCCTCCTACTCTTCGCTCCATTCTCCCAGGCGGAGCTGTTCATTCTGCCCCAGGGAACATATGTGCTGCTTCAAGGGGGGAAAGCAAAATCTCACATGAGGGCCAAGTTTAAGGTCTGGCGTTAATCCCATGTGGCTTTTTATTGTTCTGTCAGACTTTCCGTCTAAATAGGGATGGTTTCAGCGCTCATGTATACACCAGTGCCTAGCATCTAGTTAAGGCTTATGCACAGTTTGCACAGCAACGTGTAGAATTACTACAACCCACACATTGTCATGAGTAGCACTTCAACCTCAGTGACCTTGGTGCAAAATGCCGGCCTTTTCAGATTGCTGTGGAAATTATCTCGTCCAATAATGCTTTCGCTTTTGCTGAGGATAATTAAATGTAATTTTCATGCAAGTGGTGAGCTACTGAATGGCCCACCTCTGCTACTCTACAATCAACTCTTCATTTAATATTCCTAAAGAGGAAGTAAAAGAACTGAAACTGCAAAATTACAGTCAATTTCCTGCAAAGGTATAATGAAGTTAACCCAGGAGTCGCTATTACAGGGTAGTTTTCATCATGCTTTAGCCTTGGTTACTTTTGGAAACTTTTCTAAACTTAATCGTCTTCTTTTCTCTTCATTCAAGAAGCAATAATATTTTATCAAATTTCCAGTTTGTGTACCAGTGGAGGCAGCGCTGATCAAGTTATTATTGCAATCGTAATGGCCCGTTATTATGTGTAGTAATCATAACATGTTGGAATGGACTGATGAAATAGGATAATAGCAAGATGATTGCAACAAGCACTGTCCATCATCTAGTGGCAAATAAACCACATCTCAGCTTCAGTGTTGTTTGTAAATCTGTAGTTTATCGATTTAGGTTGATTACTCTTTGAATTCTCACAGCCTGTGACATGTACCTATTCCTGAATATTTTTTGGTCACTGAAGCAAATTTTCATGAAACAAATTGTTTATGATGAACCCAGTGTGTATTTTCCAGTTTAAATGTGCACATTCATTCAATGTTTCAACAGAACTGAGAGAAATAAGTGTCCAACTGGGAAATTAATTTGAGGTCTTTCATTTGATAGGCTACAGCCATAGTGTCCAGCTGCCGTCCTCAAGGGCCACAATCATGCAGGTTTTAGATTTTCCCTGCAGCAACGCACCCAACTCAAGTTAAAAGGCTCTTCTCAACAGCTCGTTGTCAAATTCTGTTGAAGCATGTTGTGGTCTTCTGGGACTGACTTCAAACACTGTAAGAATTTTAAATTTAGCTAATATAAAATCCCATTAACCTTTTTTATTGCGACGTGTTTATAACAGTTTGCATTTGTAAATTTAATCAAATTAAAAAAGAAAGTATCCGTTTTTATTGGTTGCTTATTATCAATGAAAATAATTCATTTGAACTGTTTCTCTTTGTCCAGAACCCAATGAGCTCTTGACATTTTGTGAGGCACCACAATGTGCAACTGTTGGTGACAAACCACATTGGCATTTATTCCACATGCTTGATGTTATACAACAGTTCTCTCTATTTCACTTTGCATTGAAGAACAGGATACATTCTACATTTTGGACTAATCAAAGCATGAGTCTTTTTTGGGAGTGGGTGTTATCTATTTGTCTCTCACTTTGTCTTATATTCTTAATCTGCCACTATGATGTACAAATGAGCTTCAGTTTCTTGCTCTCTTGTTACACCTGGTCCTTATTTGCTTATTGAGATCTCTCTAATTGTTATTTTATCTAATTCATATTGGTTCCTTTTTTGTTTCTTTTGTTTGTTGTCACATCCTCATTTGCCCTCTCCTGGTTTTATTCATGTCTTTGCTTCCTAACCTTGACAGCTTTTCTTGTTTTCTGTTATGAATTTTCATTGCTTAGTTTTTGGCTCTTATTTTGTTATCCTGCCAGTACAGCATCATTTGTTCCTCAAACCAGACCTGAACTAATACACAGGAGGAGAAGGATCCTTTCTGGTTGGGCTGGACTGAAAATGTCCTGACTGACTGCCCTGCAAGTCCAAAAGAAAATGACAATGCTTTATATCATTGCAGCTTATTGCTCTGCCTGGCACTGATTCCTGTGTCAGTAATAATGGTGGTTGGGTCAAAATGAAGGTAACATATTTTATGAATGATCAACTAAAGCAAAGCAAGCAGAGCAGAAGCAGCTGAGATCTAACATCTTCCTCTTAAGGCAATAATGTGTTGAAAATAAACCCAACAAATATTTGATTTTAAGTGTATTTCTTTATGTGTTAGGGTTTTAGGTTAGGTTTTTGGTTTCCTGTTTTATTTTGTAGTTTTTCCTGTTTTGCCCTGTGTTTCTGTTTCTGCTTTATATCTTAATTAGTTCACCTGGTTTGATTTTGGTAATTGTTTTCACCTGTGTCTTGTTCATTTTCCAGTGTATTTATACCTGTAGAGGAAATTCATGTATTGGCTTAATTACCTTGCTCTTAATTAATGTCTAGCTGAAAGGTTTGACTATAAGGCTCCTAAGCTGATGTCATTCTGACCTTTAGTAAACCATCTGGCTAAGACCTTGGTTATTGTAGTCAAAGCAGGCCAGCATCTCTCAATCAGGGAAATGTTTAGAAACAGATAGTGACCACGTGACTGAAGTCTTTAA
>JBAMHX010000014.1:9473053-9487048 GCA_037177515.1 Pseudomugil tenellus | reverse complement strand
TATTATATTATATTATATTATATTATATTATATTATATTATATTATATTATATTATATTATATTATATTATATTGGATTTTAATATCCCTTTTTGCAAATGGGTTTATTCTTAGTACTGATTATGTGGCTTATGTTTAGATGAGTGTTTGAGGTTTGTCTAATAATCATTTTTAGTCTCTGCATTGCTGCACCACAAATCCACACTGACTTAAACTTACGTACACAACTTTAGACCTGACGTGGTTTTAATCCTGACCTATATTCATGCCCAAATTAATCCATTTTTAGCCTTGCATGAAAATGGTTGTGCACACAGATTTCCATTGTACATTCATATGATAAATGAGGGTCAATAAGTGGACAAAGGTTTGTTGTCGTTAGAGCGAGTGCTGTCATTTGCAGAAATATTCGGCAACAGAATGGACTGTATGCAAAAGGCTGTGTATGACACAGGACAGTCAAGTGTTTGCTTCTTGAGGAAGTTCAGGTTATCCTGCATTTGCAGAAAGACGTTTAATATCATCTATAAGTCTGCAGTGGCGTGTGCAGTCTTTATTATATCCTTCTATGAAGGATTACAGAAAGTGACTTCAAGAAATGGATAAAGAAAGCTGGCTGTGTGTGTTTCGATGCTGACTGCATGTTGCACAAGCTGCTCAATATATTGGACAACACTACACACCCTGTAAGCAACATACTGGTATGCCTGCAGTGGGAGGCTACTTCCAGTACAGGAAATCGTTCCTGCCGAGAGAAGCGTCTTCATGAACTAGCTGTGTATATGGACTTATTTTGACTTGCCTTTCATGAGGTTCAGCATCCAGTCAGGAGTAAAAGGCCTCAAACGTCCTTAATCAAATCAGACTCTGCCCAATCAAAATGAATATTTTAATCAGGTGAAAAATGTAACGCACTTTATGATTACTGATTATTTCTTCCATGATGAAACAATTTCCTGAAGGGTGGCAAGTGTACCCAAACAGAACTAAATGGGTCTGTTAGAGATGGTTTTCTGGGAGACTATTGAGAAGTTTGTTTGTTTTTTATTCTTGGTTCTTGGTTGATCATTTCATGTGTCATTTTATTGAGGTCTTGTCACAGAGCTATGTCAAAAGGACAAGTTCCTGTTGGATATAAGCATGTGATTCTCTTCATAATCACCATCTTGGCAGTAGTACTGATGAGATTAATGTGTAACATAATAAACCCTTAACACTTCGTTCTACTTGTTCTCATTTTTTGCTAAAACCTGATAAGAAGAGTCCATTAGTTAAAAAAAAACATTTAAAATGCTATTAAAAGTGCTTAAATGTAACTCTCTTTGGGGGACAAACTGTATGTCAACAAAGGGTTAAATAAATGGCTTTTCAATTCTTGATTTCAACTCCGACTGCAGAGCAGTCAAATCATTATAATCCTAACAACATTTTTTATAGAAGCCTAGACATAGTTTAGGAACTCATCATCCCAACTGCTCATTTAATCTAGATCTAATGGTACTTAACGAGAGAAGAGTAAAAATCCATACAATCTTAATGAATATGCATGTAATCAGGCATGGGAAAGCCTCCTGGCAGTACAATTTTCAGTCATCACAGTAAAAGTTTTTTTAGGAGTAAAATACAACCAAGTATGTCTCATTTAGGGTGATCCCTAGGGTGAGTCTAACACTTCTATATGTGTGTGCTGTGTCATTCTCTCTTGTGGCTTACTCAAAGATTGGCCTACTTGAAGAGAGCAGAGTGGATCTTTATGAGCTCTTCATGATATGGCAGGGAGACATCAAGGTGACGGGTGTTCTAACCCATTCTCCTCATGGTCATTGTGTGGAAGAGAAATGTTGGAAGATGACAGCAGAGAGATGCAGCAGAATATAATCATCCTTTACCTTGGCATGGCCTCAATTGAGTGGAGCAACCTTTTTCTTGTCCTCTGCCGACATTTGAGGTCTGTTTGAGATGACAGAATGAGAAGTCTTGATGGATGTATTGGGGGGAGTTTGCCACCTTGGCTGTGTGCTAAGTTTAAGTTTACATGCAGGAAAATTATTTTTTTAAACTGTCTAGTGGTATTAAAAGACGTTGGTCTTGATTCACAAGTAGGTATTCAGACTCCACAATTATTCCACAAGTTGTATAAAGAAGCACTTTACCAGACTGGAGTCAGGGGTTCAGGTAAAGCATAAGGCCTGATCTTTTGGTTTAACTCGATGTTAAGTGTTTTGGTACCTCACTAACTGATTAAATGTGTTGGACCAATTTTCCTCTATCCATTATTTGTACCGTTTATTCCAACAAGGTCTATGTCATTAGAAGCGACGGCTAGGTGTTTATCCCCGAACGCCCCCAATCATCCTATTCTCTAATCCGAATAGACACAATACAATAATTTAAAGACGCGCATGTTCAGTCAAGCTCCACCTGGTGTGGAAACTTTGAACGAGCGCCGTTTGACATCAGGACAGGATGCATCCCGAGGTCATGACCTTTTATTTGCACTTGATTTGAGGTCAATGAGAGAAATAGTTCCAGAGACTAAAATCTGATTTTTCATGAATAAATCGCCACCTAGTAGGGAAGCAATAAATCCGATAATTGTGAAATTCCATACAGATCGTCCTCTTGGGGACCTAAACAGGTATACTTATTATCAAAATCCAATTGTCAACAGTTCCAGAAATATAGGCATAAATGGGTTTTCCGTGCATAAAGCACCACTTAGTGAGGAAACCATGAATCCCAAAATACTGAAATTTGATGCAGGTCGTCCCCTTGTGGACATAGACAGGTACACTAAGTACCAATTATATTCCATATATTCCATTTGTGAAAACTGTTTGAGTTATCACGCTCACAGGAAGGATATCCGGCAGAAGCAGTCATAATGAAACTATTATAGCCCCGACACTCTGCATTCGGTTCTGGGTAGCTTGAGCCTGTCCCAGCAATCACTTAGTGATTAGTGGTAAACCCTGGATAGGTCATCAGTCCATCACAGAGAGACAATCAAACCAAACAAGACCAATCAACCTAATATACTTGTCTTTGGACAGCAGGAGGAAGAGTACCTGGAGAACCCACACTAACACAGGGAAATGCAAACTTTGCACAGAAAGGTTACTGTTCAAACCGAGGCTCAAACTAGCGACCTTCTCGCTGTGACGCTGCCACACCACACCACCATGCCGGTGTTTGACCAACTTCAGATATAAAAATCCTGGGAAACATGCGTTTTACTGTATTTTGTAAATAAATGTTTCAGGGTTTTAATTTTGTCAATAAAGTTTTGTCAGACTGTTAATAAAAATATCTGGTTGAGAAATTCAAGTTTGTGAACGTGTCAAAGATTTGCATGGCTGTTTAAAAAACATTTATATAGAAAAACTGAAGTGCTTCTGAAAACATCTGCTCACAGATGCAAAGCAACGAACTGCATGCAAGACTCCAATGTTGCAGATGATTTTTTTTGGTCCCACCTTTTACCTCTGTATGATTGGATGAAGACAAATAAATTTCCCAACCAAAGAGTGGACAGCTTCCTGTCCTTCAACATTAACAGACAAGGATTTTGCAGACCTTATTTATAGCTATTACATACAGACTACCAGCATTGTTTCCAGATAATCTTTAAAATTTATCTATGGTTTAAAGTAATATTGCCATAAAATATCATGGAAGCATATTTACAGTATTACAATATTACTATACTATTACCAAATAGTTTCATGTTATTGTTAAGCTTCTTCTCCTCTCATCCCTGTATGTTCCAAGTCCCTAAAAACTGTGTAACCATGTCACTTATATTCTTTTGTTACCATGAATTTTCCAGTGTAAATACCAAAATATAATCTGTCTATTATGCTAGTTATTATTAGTTAGTAATTACCTAGTATTATTACCATATTATTACCATGCTAAAATGTAAAGTTAATTTGCTATATGGAGAGAATGTCAAAGCCTTCAAATCTACAATTAAATCTTAATAATTCTGCTTTTTCTCTAATCTCTCACTAATCCCTCAAACTATATACCCTAATATTTGAGAGAAACGATACATATACAGTTCCGGTTTATAAAGTACCTTGGAGAACAGAAATGCACATTTACTGTACCCCTTTTTCAGACATTGTATTTGTAGCATCTAAATGAGACATGAAAACTGGAGATACGAGCCAGCACCTTGAAATGTTGGGAAATAAAACCTTAAACTGCAACTGCGTAAAGCTGGGACGACATTGCAAATGTATTTATTCAGAAGCATTAACATGTAGAGCTGAAGATTAATGGAGCGATTTCAGGTATTTAACTGGCTGAAGAGCAATACACTGATTTATGGTGAATGACCAAGTTACTGTTAATCAGGTTTAGCGTAAGTGCAATACCCTTAAGATAAAATGTAACTATTATTATTATGTATTTTTACTTATTTTACATTTACATTTTTTTCCGGGACATTTTCTTTAACTGTGCAGCAGGATCAAGAAAGCCTGATCTCAGACATGTGGTTTTAGGTAACCTTGTGCCTACAGCGAGTGAACCACAGGAGGACATGTTTCTGCCTCAGATTGGACGCCTGTAACTGAAAGGACTGTCTTAAAGTGATGGATTAGAAAGGCCTGAGCTTCGATGGGAATGCATAAAAGCTACTGGATCAGAAGGAGCAGACTAGGGGGGGCAAGGCCTGTTCTAAAACACATATTCACACTCTGTGCAGTTCAGCTGAACACCAGCTCAGATACACTTTCCTCTAATTTCATTGTGATCTTCTTCAGAAGACATCAGAAACAGAAGCTTGTGAACTTTATCTGAATACTGAGGAAGAAAAACTAACACATGCTAATTATTTCAGCCACAAAAGCTGAGTGAAATTTACCCAGCAACAACTAACAGCATCATTTAAGGCACTGGCCACACAAATGGAGTCTCTCAAGGACAGTTTGATAAGACAAAATTAGAAACTGAACCTCTGTTGTTGCAATTAGCTGCTACCTGTTGAGCCACACAGAAAAAAAGAATTCATTTCAATATATACTAAGGCTCAAGCATTAATGTTAATAATTAGTCTGTTTTGAGCAACTTTTGTCTTTTCTCTCTGCATCCAGGGTCATCTACCACAAAAAGCCCTTTGAGAACACAGGCTTTGCCTCTGCCACTCAGTGGTCACTCTCCTGGCCTCAGCGCTTCAGGCCTCAATGATCTGACGCCTCTGCTCTCCTCTGTGACTAAGCCTCTTCCACCCAAAGTTAATTTTTAATGACACACTTTGTTATGTGGGTCCACGGGGGGGGGGGGGGGGAGCTTTAGCGGCTGTGCTTTAATAACACGAGTCACACTGCTTGTTCCCATCTGAGAAAGCTTCATTAAAGGTGGTGACAGAAAAAAGGACTATGAAGTCCTACATTTCTGCCAATCCAAACTTTATATTTCTTTTTCCATCTGTCTGTCTGGTCTTTTATGAGCATATTCATTTTATGTCGATCGTATTAAGCAAACAAGTTGTTTTGAAGGACGGATGAGGTGAACTCTCCCCACTGAAGGCCACTTTATTACTGTGGTGAAAAGAGATGCTCTATTTGTTTGAGTCCACAGAAAAAGGAAGTTAGTGTGGAGAGAAAGTCGACGCACATGTTATTGATCTTAATGAGCACAGTTACAATGTCATCCTGTGATTTCAGTCTCCATCTCAACAAGGAGACACAGTAGGATCATCAACCCGTATCAGACGACCTGTCCCCATGTGACAAATAAGTATGTATTTTACTCAGTCCCTCCAATTCTCCAATCCTTGAATAGACACAATACAATAATATAAACCCACACATGTAATACCCGGTAATTATATTATCAAGTCATCTATCATATTTATTCACTGAGTCTCACTGAACTCAAAAATAAAGAAAGTAGCCTGTATACCTTAACTAATTAGAATTTGAACCAGATAGGTATGATGCCATTCACAGATGCATCCTGATGTCACAACCTGTCATTTGCACTTGAATTGAGGTTAATCTAACAAATAGTTACAAAAATATGGTCAAAACAGTGATTTTTGTCAACTACATAGCTCCACCTGGTGTAAAAATATTAAACAAGGCAGGTATGACTCATTGATCGGATACATTATGCGGTCATGACCTTTCATTTGCACTTGATTTGAGGTCAATGTGACAAACAATTCCAGAGATATTGCCAAAATTATTACTTTTTGTGCATAAAGTGCCACCTGGTGGGAAAACTATAAATCCAATGATTGTGAAAATCGATGGAGATCCCACCCTTGGGGACCAAAACAGGTATACTGAGTATCAAAATGAAATTGTAAAAATTGAGTTATCGTACTCACATGAAGGTTTTTTGACTGTGGTGGACGCGGTTGGGACGAAACCATAACATCCCCAACACTCTGCGTTCAGGGATATAAAAATAGTCCTTTTAGGATCCAGTAAAAGTGGTCCAGTAAGAATAGCTGGTCCAAAACAAGTCTTTTATCCACAAATTCAGTTTTAAGGACAAACTGAAGCATTATAATGAGTTAACCCTGAATTGTGGTTGTATGTTGGAAAAGAGTAGTGTTCGTTTAATCTACATTGCTATTTCTGCTAATTGCTAATGTTTAAAAGGCACTGTTTAAGTTATGTGCTTCCAGTCTGGTGTCTGTGTGGATCATTTTCACATGGTAACATCAATTCGAAGTCCAAATGCAGCGCAGGGTCAGTCAGCAGCTTTAGACTAGAAATAGATGCTACCATGAGTGTGGATGTCTATACGTATTAGATAATACGTATGTTTTAATACAAAACCTGCAAAGGTAAGTTAGTCTCATTAGGGAATTGACTGGTACTTGAGAATAAATCATGGAATGGAAAATCATTGGTTACACGCCAGTGTTCTTCGATTTAAAGTCAATGACTCAATTGACCAGTTCTGTGGGTTTGAGATGTGAGCCAATATGTGGTGATAGTATCATACTTGCACTGTCAGTCGCCCTAAGGGGCTTGGAAATAGAAGCAGATGGTGCAAATTTGTTGCCAAATGGGTCTCATCTCTTTTTACCCCACCGCATTTATTTACTATTTGCCATGTACTGATGACAGCATCACCAACTATTATAAATTATTACAATTTTAAAAGTTTTTTTATACTTAATTGCTAAAATGTCACATTTTGGTGTCACATCGAAAATTACAGATAGAAAAGAAAGCCTTGGAAGAAAAAGAAAGAAAATAGCAAAACCTAAATCTTAGCAGGTCTTTTTCAATAAGCTTGGTAGAGATAGACAATAAAAGAAAAATTATGCTTGACCAGCATAAACATAGCTACCTTTTCGGGCTTATGCTGAATGTCATAATTGATCATTGGTTTAATCCAACACAAAACTGCAAATATTGACCTAATAGCTTAGCTCACTGTCACTGTATTGGGTAAGCTATATCTTAATGATGGCTTGGAAAAAATTAAAGGTGACTTTTGTAGAGAATACAATATATAAAATAGCAAAAACAACACGTACTGTATATCAACTCCATAACACATATTAATCATATTCAGCAGCAAAGATACGCAATAACATCAAACCCCCAATGGAAGAGCATAATAGTGGCAGGTTAATGAGGATATTTTGATAAAGTAAACCAATATGTGAAAATAGCTGCAATGTTAATATGTTTTTCACCCTTTTTTTATGAAAATCAAACTTTATTGTTTTAGAAATGCAACTATAAATGTGTAAGAGTAGCTGTGTTATTGCCAGACTCTACAGTATTAACAATAAGATAAAAATTTAGGTAAACTCAATTCTGTTTCTCAGTTCTGCTTTTAGTCCCATAGCTGAGAAACAGCTTCTAGCTTTGTTTTCCAGTTCAGACCATTGCAAGACAACTTTATCTTGATAAATTGAAAATGGGCTTTCATAGAAACGCACCTGCAAATACTGTCAAAATGAGTGAGGATTAAGATACTTTAGTTAGTTTGTAATGGCAAAACAAAGAGAGAAATGGACTTACACATTTGTTATGCTGTTTCTGAATCTATTCCAGCTTAGGCTTATGAAAGTAATTTATCTTCATGGCTTTACACTGTAATAGATGGTCAAATCTTCCCTCAAAGAGACACTTTCACTTAGTAAAAATACAGATTAATCTGTGTTTTTTTTATAAATAAACATGTTGAAACATTATTTATTTCTATTTGGGTAAGGCTGTGTCTACTCTTCCAACATCTGTATTCCAGTACAATCACTGCAACCCATATTTAATATAAAATTTGTGATGTGATTGATTTACTGAAATATTCATTCACACTCATCAGTTTTCTTAACAGCCACATTAATGGGGACTATGTCACCTTCAAATGAGACAGGATTATCCTTTAATACCCAGTACTTCTAGTGGAAAACATGGCTAATTGCTGGCTTGTAGAAAAAGGTGTTTGTTTGCCTCCATTCTATGCTATTCAAAGGAAATGGCACCTGGTCAAGAACAGGCTTTTATGATCTCAAGCATCTTTCTGAGAGGATTACTAAACATGAAAGCACCAAGAGTCATCTAGATGGCACAGTGAAACTGGGCTTGGGGAAACAAACACAGCTACGCAAACATGATATGACATATTGTTATAAATGAGGAAATAAGCACCATAACCAACAAGCTGCAAAGAACAGATTTGTTGACATTTGAGTAATCATCTGTGTTGAAGAGTGTAAAATATGAAACAAGTGTAAAGTAATCTAGTTTTGTTTGGAACAAAGCCAAAGTTCCTGTTCCACCTTTTTTTCTGTTAAAACTATAAGTGGACGTATCAGTAAAGGTTGAAGAATGACGTATCCTCGCTATCTTCGACATAGATTGGATACATGCTGTCTTCAAGGGGAATAAAAACTAACCTCCCCATCACAGTAGAACCTCAATATAAGGTTTTCTGTTGACCCAGTTTGCATGACATAAAAATACATGGTGACATATGATTTTTAGGTAATAATAACAATATATCACAACACACAGGTAAACCTGTTCTATGGGTTGTTACAGCAAAGTTAATGTCTTAATCACATGGCTGCAATTCAGTTAATTAAGGTCAACGTGGGGAAAAAAGGATTTTAGTGACTGAATGGGGCATGGTGGTTGGCTGATCTGAGTATTTCAGAAACTGCTGATCTACTGGGTTTTTCCACACAAAACCACATCTAGGGCTTACTGAAATAGTCGGAATAAGATCAAATATCCAGTGAGTAGCGGGTGTTTGGACCACTATGCTTTAGTGATGTCAAGAGGTGAGAGATGAATGGTTGGAGAAGATAGAAAGCCAGCAGTAACTCAACAACTAGTTACAATGAAGGTATGCAAAATATCATCTCTGAATCATAGACAGAGCCTCCCAGTAGGTTTCGGAAGAGCGAACATGAAGCTCGTTGGGCGTTCTGTTGCCATCTTGGTACCGTTGGTCTTTTTAATATGGGAGTCTATGGGGTTTCTCTCTGTTTTTGAGTCCCTAGTGGGCAAGGAGGGAACTGCAATTTTTGACATTTCTGCATGGGCTTCACTTTTTCCCAGCTTAGGTCACTGCTTGCTCTGAATGCAGAACACATTGAACCTAGAAGTAGATGGACTACAGCCACAGAAGAGCACACAGAGAGCTTCTCCTGTCGGCTAAGAACACGAGACTGAGACTACAATTCACATAGCTTCAACAAAACTGGACAAAGGTGGATTAGGAAAACGTTGCCGGCTCTGATGTGTCTTGATTTCACCAGCAGCATTCAGATGGTAAGATGTGGATTTGATGTAACACATGACACGAATCCATCCTGTCTTGTATCAATGGTTTAGGATAGTGTTGATGGTGTGGGGGATATTTTTGGCATGTTTTGCATAATTATTACTAATTTATAGTAATACACACCACAGCCTACTTGAGTATTGTTGCTGACATTGTCCATAACTTTATGATAGTAGAGTACCATCATCATCAGGATGTTGCACCATGAAAACAAAGCTCAAATCAACTAAAAATGTTTTTTCTATGTGACAATGAGAGCACCCCAGTGGCTTTCCAATGTGAAGGTGAAAAAGAAAAGCTGTATATGTAGGGGTGTGGAATCTGCTGCAACTGTGTGATGTGATCAGCCTAATATAATGAATCCACATATCAATTCATTTGAGACATATTTGCATTTTCAATATGTGATAGGAATTTTGCATGCAATTTAGTGGAAACCACACTGCCAGGTCAAAATTAAAAGGTCCCACACTCTTCATATTTTGCTGGACGACCATAATCTTTAATTAGGGCACCAATCACTGTGACACAGTTCTGATAAGCTTCTGCAGCGTCACAAGACTTATTTCCATCCGGTGTTGCTTTAATGATCTTCCAGCAAGATCTTGTGTTGATGATAGAAGAGTCCAACCACAATGCAAAACATTCTCCAGCACATCCCAAAGATTCTCAGTAGGATCTGGGCATAGACTATGTGGTGATCAATAAATGTTATTATGCTCTCTAAATGGCTCTTTCACAATTTGAGCCTGAAGAATAATGGCATTGGCATTGTCATCTTGGAATAGGCTCATGGCATTAGGCTAGATGATATCCACGGATGGAATAACCTGCTTATTAGGTACATTCAGGTAGTCAATTGACCTCATTCTTTGTTGAACCTATAGAGCTGACCAATCACAGCACTGCCCCCACAGCCTCGTACAGTAGGCACTAGACATGATGACTCCATCTGCCTCTCTTCTCACCCAGATGTGCCCATCACTCTGGAACAAGGTAAATCTGGACTCATCAGACCACATGACCTTCTATCATTGCTACAGAGTCCAATCTTTATGATCCGAAACAAATTTAAACCTTTTTCTTCAGCTAGCTTCAATGATTAGTGGTTTTCTTATAGCTACACAGCTGATCCATCACAAAGTTTCACATAATGCAGATGGAAAGGATCTTAGTTTAACTAATACACATAAGTCCTGAGTTCTGCTGATGGTTTTTGTTTTGGGGGATTTATTTACCATGTGATTTCACCAAACATTTGATTGATCATTGATCACCACCAAGGCCTGACCACCGCCTTCAAGACCTGACCACATTTCTCCGTGGATGATGATGGTTCCCCACTGTACTTACAGACTTTAATAAAGATTTAAACAGTTCATAACCCAAATTTAGTATTTTCTGCAATCTTATTATGCATGCCAGTGATTTGCACTTCTTGAACAGGCTAACATCTTTTCCACAACTACAGGATGTGTTTGTCCACATTGTTGAGTAGGAAATGAGAAAGGAAGTGCATTAGCACATATCAATGGTAATATAAGGAAGAAGCCTCTTTGAACATTTTTCAAGTTATCATCATCTACGATTAAATTGTCAAAATGACCGTTGTTTGTTACCATCTTATGTTGCTGGAATAATGTTCACTCTCCTCCTCATCCTCAACCTACAGTATCTAAAACAGGTTGTAGTACCTGTTTTAATGATGCAGAGAAGACTTTGAAGTTAAGTGGAGCTGCTCGTAATTGTTCTCTATGACGACTTGTACTTCTGTTCCCTGCCAAAATGAACACCTGGCTCTTGGCTTGTTGCTATAATAATGAAGGAAGAAAAAAAAAGACTGCAGCTGTGCGATAGTTGCATTTAGCACCTAAATTAATAAATATATCCTATGGGCTATGCTGAAATTGATTAGACAGCTTATCGAATGTGTCTGTGAAGAGATGTAATATTCTTTATTCACACTTTTCCATTGAGAGAATAATTACACTAAAGAGTGATGAGGAAAACTAAGTGAATGCTAACTGTAAGCCAGGAAAGTAAAGATCTTTATTAAAGTGAAACAGTGTGTAAGACTATTTAATGCAGGTAAGAAGGTGACAGTAAGAGCACACTGAAATAAATGTGTCATATTCTCTATTATAACCTAGCCTTTGGTAGACTCATTATAAGCTTGTGTATATGAATGAATAATTGCACAAGGGAAAAATGCTGCCTTAATCACATGCTGAAATACAAGATAATGAGCATGTACTACTTGTTAAAATTTAATTTGTATGTTTTGTATATTTCTGTGCCAGGAGGACATGAAAAATCTGAATGCTAAGCTTGGAATCCAAGACTGAAGACAAATATTTTACACTTCTGTTCTTTAGAGGAAAATACACTTTAAGTTATCACATTGACTGGCAGACTTATATGTTTGTTGCTGATCAATGTTACACAACTGAATATAGATAAGCTTCCACGGTATCCCCTAACAATGGTTAACTCTGTATCCATCTTCCAATCAAATTAAATCAGTTTCATTATAAAGCCTTTTTAACACCAGCTATGGCTACACAAAGTGCTGTACAATATATAAGATAGCAGCAGAAACACATAAAAACACAATAAATGAATAATATTTATTAAAATAAAATATGAAAATTAAATGAAATTTTCCTATCTTTACTCTGAGCTCTCCTAAGTAAGTAAAAGTCAGTCCGATGTTAGCTCTTGTCTCATCTAATGCTATGTTTTTTCTCCCTTTATATTTTTTGTTGCCCTCTTGCATTTCTTTAAAAAGTCTCCACACACCAACAGTTGCTGCTGTGTAAAGTGACGCTATAAAAAGAAATGCTGCTGACTTTGAAAAGGCATCAGAAAAAGCTGTAATTCTGTTGTTTCTCAGCCCAAAGATGCAGCTCAGCAACAACAGCTTCAAAAATCTAACAAATAAATGTCAATGTGCCATCAAAAACATATATTCATGAGGTCAGAAAGTTGCGTAGTTCTGCTTTAATGAAGCTGTCCACCACAACAATCATTTCCTGTCTGTTTTAACTCTCACTTTATAAAGAAAATTATTTGCCAGTTCAGCATTATTTGTTTATCTGTACTTCATAACAGTTTCAACTCAGGGCACTTTACAAACATATTAACTTGAGTCAATTCAGAATAGATAGCCAAACTGACTGCATTGAATTTTGACTTCAGTCCAAACCTCCATCCTAGCAGCCAGTTTAGCCAGTGCAAAAGTGGTTGTGTACTGTCACGCCACTCTGTCTACTGTACATTATGCTATTGCTACTAAAATCATGGAATTGATTGCCAACCAAGAGTTAATTACATAAGACTAAATTTGAGAGGAAATATGAAAAAGGTCACATATTCGCTGTCTTTCATTTTCAACAGCATTTGAAACAAAACACTACTGGAGGATGTAAAGCTTTTGGTTAACTGCTTCATTATCCGGTGGTATCATGAGGTTCTAGAGAGAACGCTCATATATATGTGTGTGTGTATTCCATGTATTCAATAACATATTCAATGTAAAGTAAACATGGAACTTCATAACCAAGTAGCCGGCATAGTGTACAGAAACATCTGTGTACAATATGGACTGGAGACCCCTAAGTCCCAGTAGAAAACTCCCCCCAAGTTGGTGGAGAATGAGAGGGCGAAGATCCTCTGGGACTTCCAAATCCAGACAGATAAGATGGTAATGGCCAATCAACCAGACATAGTGATCATGGATAAGCAGTAGAGGAAAGCCGTAGTGATCGATCCCCATCCCCAATGATGGAAATATCAGGAAAAAGGAACATGAGAAACTGGACCAAGATTAAGTACCAAGATCTCAATGAAGAACTAGAGAAGGCCTGGATGGTGAAAGCAACAGTAGTACCAGTAGTCATCATAGCACTGGGAACCATGTCCCCCACACTGGAAAAATGGCTCCAACAGATACCTGGAGAAACATCAGACATCTCTGTCCAGAAAAGTGCAGTCCTAGGAACAGGACCCTGCGTAGGACCCTCAAGCTCCCAGGACTCTGGTAGAGAACCCGAGCTTGAGATGAGAAAAACCACCCACTCTACCCAGGGATGGGAGGGAGGCGTTTTTATATATGTATGTACAAATATGGATTCAGGTTTTGTAAACCGTACCGTCTTCTTCCGCTTATCCGGGGTCGGGTCGCGGGGGCAGCAGCCTAAGGAGGGAAGCCCAAACTTCCCT
>JBAMHX010000014.1:9441951-9455461 GCA_037177515.1 Pseudomugil tenellus | reverse complement strand
TATATATATATACACACTAATCATTCTCCGTTCTTCTACGTTCTCCTCATATAGTGTATTCATTTCCACACAGCTACATTAGCTTGCTTATAGTAGCTGGTTAAATCATTTTGAGACACCTTGCTTTGAGTTTGGTGAAACACATTTATTAATTCCCATTTATTCCCATCAAATCATAATTGAAGTGTCACACTGTTTTTTGTGTGTGTGTGTGTGTGTGTGTGTGTGTGGGCTACTTTACAGCGTATAACTAGAGGAATTCCTACACAGTTTGTCTTTGATAACTCATAAAAAAGAACAAAAGTCAATCCTGCTGGATTGGTATGATGTAAAACTTAGGGTTTTGTGAAACCACAACTTTTATAAATGGTGTCTCTAAACTGAAACTGGAACTATCCCTCATTAGGAGGAGATCTTTTGTGCCCTTAATGATTTCGTACTTCTTGCAAAGTACATTGACAGAGGGATATGTGGTTTCTCTCCATAGAGGTATGCCACACTTCATGGCTCATTGCACCACAGTGAAATGAGCCATGATAACATACATCTTCTCTGCTAATATGTCAGTCCCTCTTAGAGAAGGAAAAGTCATGTATAATAAATGTACCTACTTGATGAATTTTCAACTCAAACCTCTGTATGATTACTTAGGTGGAGTTATGTACATTTTATATCCAGAGATGTGTGTTTCTTTCCGTGGGTTGGCCCCATTACCTTGACTGACATCCCATCGTTACTCGCATTTAGATCACAGAACTGCTTGACAGAAAAGGCTATGAGTCTGGCAGAGAATTGACAAGGCAGAAAAGGAGGGTTGAAGTCTGTTAGATAGGCTTTGAGATTGACTTTGAAGTCTTAAGAATGAAGCAAAGATTTGCCAGAGGGAGTATAACTTATGGTGATGTGTGTTGTGGCCAAATGTTCATGCAGATAACAGAGATTCTCATGAGAGCCTCTGTCAGGTTCCATTCTGCTGCCCTAAACTTTCAACATATGCCTCATCCCAATCTGCCAAATTTGGAAGTCAGGGTAGTTAATGTTTCTCCGTATTTGTTATCATGTACCTGCTTTGTTGGCTATCTGACACTCTTACAGGAGATGTGATGGAATCCATTTATTCAGCTGGTTTCTTATTTAGAGACGCTACCTAAGATTAAATGTCATTCATTATAGCTGATTAACAACTACTTGACGACTAACGCATCATGAAATCATACAAGTGGGGCTCTCGCTTAAAAAGGGAATACAACAGCAGTTGCTGTTTCCCCTTAAAGTCATGAAAAACAACTAAACATATCAGATTTTATGGATCTTGCTGAAGTTAACATTTTGGTTCATGTCTTGTTAATTTATTTTTGAATTACTCATTTAATTTGGAAGCTGAGACAGTATTTTAACGATGCAGTTATATTCTGCATTTTGATTGTTTTTGCTGTTTTAACACCCTCCAAACAGAACATGAAACAGAAATATCAGGCGTGCGTTTGAATTATTATACAACAGATGATGATAAACGGTTTTGGATGATGATATTATCATCTTTCACATTCACTTTATCTGCAACTCAGTCTGATCAACAAAGGAGATGTTAAAAATCCAAGGAAATCAGTGTCGTTGCAGGATTGTCATTGCGCTGCTGCAGAATAATGTCTTGAGAAAATTTTCTTTCGGCATCTATAAATTGGAAAGAGATAACATCCACATACCTAGGAATAATTTTCTCAGACTAGATGGAGGAACGTAGAGGCAATTGGTCGACAGATGTGTGGAAAAAGTAAAGTAAATTATTACATTTCACATCACTTTTCTGTGTCAGATTAGTTAACTCAGATAATTTCAGCACAGCTTTTACTCAAAGCTCAAAATAACATTTTCCTACATTGAACTCACCGCAATAAATAAATTTTCCTTCTCGCTTTTGTTTTAATTACGTTTTGCATATAGATCTTTAAAACATGAAAATAAAGTACTCAAGATTAATGCATTCCAAAAAAAATCTTTAATGAACTGGAGAAAAACATTTAAAATATATACATTTTTAGTAGCAATGATGTTTCAGGTGACAGGCACATTACAAATAAGGTGTTTTTAAAGTATGCAATATTAATAGTTAGTAGGCTTCACTGTTTTCTTATGTTGGGTGTATTGCTTTGACATTTTCTCACTTAACCTCTTAAAAGTCTGCATAATTTTTTATAAAATTTTTTTATGGATAAAAGGCTTGTTGTGCACTAACTATATTACAAAATGCATTAGTGTGTGGTCTAATATAAGAGTTTACTTAGCCTGGATTGGTATACATCATTCACTTCCCAAGAATTTTAGCTTTCCAATAGTGTATAAGATGTAAAGCTACAAAGAAGCGAAAATGAGTAAAATACATAATTATTTGTTATGCTACAGGACATATGGGACCAGTTAATCACAAAGACCACTAACTGGAATGTTTGAGTGGGATGCTGAGGCGTTAGCAGGAGATATGGTGATACTACTTGTAATCTTTCCAACACCTTTTACCTGACAGCCATTAGTGATTACATGAGTCTTTTGTTCATGCCTGAGATAGTATGGCCCAACGGGTTGTGGGATGCTGTGAGTCATACTATTCAGAGGCTGGATTAATGGGCTCCCCAGATGGATATGGATCTTACTGTCCTCTGTTGTGATGATTTTCGGACTTGTGTTGTTGCTGGTGACCTTCGGATGTTGCCAGCTGCTCGGCTGCTCCGGAGTTTTGCAGAAGGTAGCCTGATTTGCAACCTCTGTGGGCTCAGGAGAACAGGTCCTGACTGTGACAATCTGAATGGGTGAGTTGTTACTATCCGGTGTGACACAGCGGGATGAATTCGGACTCAGTGCTCGAGAGGTGGGCGTTCCGTTTAGTGGGGAGACGGTGCGGTCCGGGCTGAAAGGGTGGGTTTTAGAATTGACTGCAGATGGACTGGAGTTCTGGATGATGGTGATCCTCTGCTTTGGTGAGGCTCCACTTGTTGGGATGACAGCTGTGCTGGTGTAAGATGTGGCTGTGTCACCAGAGGGGCTGCTAATCTCAAGTGTGGCTGTGTTGAGCAAATGGTATGGTGTTACTTTGATGTGCAAAGGCTGGCCGGGTGTGTGTGTTAGCATCATCACTTCTCCGTTTACACTTTGGTGCAAATCTTTTTCTGAATGGCTGTTGGCCTGGCATGTGTTATTTGCATTGTTCAAGCTGTTTAGGCTGTTGACAGTAGAGCCTTGTTTTGTGCCGTCTCTATTCTCATTTGATTCCTTGATACCATTTTCTTCATTTAACCTCCTGCTGTTTGTGCTTTTGTCAGGAAGAATTACCTCTGCAGGTTCAGTTTGTACTTCTTTGGTCTGATGGTGGTGTGGATAGTATATATCTGCAACAGGTGTCAAACTCTGGATTTTTCTATACCCATGAAGCTCACTTGTCAGTTCCTCAATTTCTCTGGCTAGCTCTTTGTTCTTAGCTTCCTGGTGGGTCAGTTTTCTCTGCAGCGTGGATTGATCCATCTGCACTCTGCAGATAGACTCCTCTGTCCCCATCAGCTTCTGGAGTTTCTCCTTTAGGGCATCTACTTCTCTGGTTAGGAGTCTGGATTTGACCTGTTCTTTCTGAAGATAGCAGAGTAGAAGATGCTCCTGGTTTACTTCTTGCTTCTCTGTCTGCTTGCACCTGGAAAGCTCCTTCTTTGCCACTTCGAGCTCTTCTCTTAAAGCTTGCGACCTTCTCTGCTCATCCTTCAGCCACCTTTCGCATGACTCAAAATCATCCTTTAGCTTTATCAGATCTCCCTCCAACATTTCTTTGTCTTTGAGTCTGTTTTGCAGCTTATCTAGTTCTTGGGTCAGTTCTTTAACCTTGTTGTCGTCTGTTTGGCACTGGTAGGTAGTGCTGTTTGAAATAGAGCTATAAGTATAGTTCTCTTCCTTTTCTTTCCTGTTGTCAAAGACATGCAACTTTCTTTTCATTATAACTATTTTACTCTGTAGTTCTCTATTCCTGTTCTCCTCTGTTTTTAGTCTGTCTTGGAGCTCGTCCTTTTCTTTTACTGTACCCTTAATCTTCTCTTCCAAATCTGCCTTAGACTTTAAAGCCAGTTCCTTCTCCTCTTTTAGTCTCTCTATCATCGTTGCCAAATTACCTTGCTCATTTCTATTGCTCTCCTTCCTACTGATATTTTCCTCTGCCCGTCTAAGCCTCTCGGCCATACACTTTCTGTCGTCAACCAATGCTACAGTCAGAGACCTTAATTTGGCCAAGTCCTGTCTCACAATCATTTCGCTCTTTTCCAGTTGGCCCTCAACAGCCTCGAGCTCTCTCACCCTAATTCTCAGGGTATCAAGTTCACCAGACAACATCTTGCTGGCTTCTTTCTCTCGCTCCAAGCAGCTCCTCATGATACCACAGTCCTGTTTGCTTTGCCTCAAAGCCTCCTCTATCCTGTCCAGTCCATTGATTCTGCCATTGAGCTTATCCACCTCAACCTTAACACTACGGCAGTGGCGGGTCTCCTTTGCTAGTCTTTGGTCCAAGTCTCGACATTGGTCCGCCATGCGTATCAGCTCTTCATCCTTCCCCTCCATTTCCACCACCCTTCTCCTCAGCACCTCCACCTCCGTCAGCAGGCTTGGGGCTGTCATGGTGTTCGGGTTTTGGCAGCAGTGCGGATGTGGGGATTTGAGCTCCTCCTCCGCTTTTGCACTGGGTTCAACAGCACAGCTCTGTAATGTCAGTAATGATGATCAGATCGTTTGATATCACTCTTCTGTTCTTCCACCAGCTTGTTCAGAAGCTGTTGCTTCTTTATAACCAGCAGTGCAAAAGCCTTCAGTTTGGCCAGCGCCTCTCTTAAAATGAATAATTCTCTTTCATTTTTCTCCTCCTTTGTTTTTATGATATTCTCTCTCTTTAATAACAGTATCTTGAGTCTGTTGGGAGGGAAATAAAAACTTGGGTTAGACAAATTTGCTCATGTTTTAACATGTTCTTCTGGGTGTAAATATCCATTTTAACAAATTATTACTGCATGCTGTTTAGTTCCAGTGTAAACATTTTCACCTCTGAGAGGAACATGGTGATATTTAGCTGCCTGATGAAAATATTAGCTTAAGCCTGAGCGCTCTGTTCTTTAGTATGCCTCTGTGAGAAATAACATGTATGAAATTTAGAAACATCTTCGTATTTCTGTTCTCAATGGCATCAATTTATTTATGCAGCATGATATTTATAAGATGTTTTGACTTGCATGGGAGTTTAGGGTTATTAAGAAGTTCTTGTGTCCCTGAATACCTTCATCCCTGCTCCCAGTAAACCTCCTTCTCTGCACCTCAAACTCTACCAAATTTCCAGCTAGAAATGCAGGAATTCCCAGTGTTGTCAAAGTAATTACAGACTGGCTATTACCAAGTGTTACTGAGCAACTTTTCCCTGGATGCATACCAGAACTGCATCCCTGGATTAAAAAAAAATCACTGTGAGCTCTCACCAATGTATACTGATTCAAATATTTAAGTTTGGACACTTTACTACTACTGATGCATCATAGATAAATACAGAGTGCTATTATTTAAGAATCCCTACCATTAGTTTTATGTGGTTTTACTTTTGCTTGTCAGTATCCAATTCCTTGGAACAGCTGAGAAAAAAAGAAATCTTTCATTTTTAAACATAGGACTTTTTATTTTTACTATAATAATGCATATTTGTCTTTGTTAGAACAATCTGTCTTTGCAGTAGGCTACTGTTCAGTCACCCATGTACATTCACCTTGCAGTTAAAGCTACTTTGTTAAAATGACAAATGAGTAAAAGTTTGCAGAAGTTTTTCTTACCCGTGCAGCTCAACTGGACCTCCTTCCTTTGTAAAAAATCCTCAGAGAATATATTGCATCTGCTGTTTTGCCTCTTCTTTCACTGAGATCCCAGTGATGCGGACATTCCATCCAGAAAACCAAACATTATGAGAAGTGCTCTGCACAGTGAGTCTCACTCGCAGGCAGTGGCGCCCATTACATCATCAGTAAGTCCTTATATGGGACTCTACAGGCTCTGCTGCCGTTAGTGTGTGTGTGTGTGTGTGTGATTTCTGGACTTTAGCCCACTGCAGATGAGGTCATTATGTAGCCATGCCAAAGAGGCTAATGGGAAGGACAGAATGGGTTTGTGTGTGTACACGCAAAGAACCTCTTTAGTCAGAAGTCAAACTCAAAAGGATAACGCTGTTTCCTGATTAGTTTGAGCAAACATGTTAACCTCGCTACGCAAGCACCTAACCTGACTTGGCTTGTCCTAGAAGCAAGGACAGGCATGTGAACTGTATTATATTGTGTGTTTGTGTGGTGCACTCATATGTTTTGGAGTAGTAAGCCATGTTTTGTGAGTTGTAGCTGCTTTAACTTGGGCCTGATAACCTGACAGAGATGACATCATCAGTTCATTGGCCATCAATCACACCCATATGTATTTTTTACTCTCTGTCTACCATCTAACCTTTTTCTTTTTCTTGCATTCCTTTTCTTTTTAATCTTGACATTTCAGCCGTTCTTTTGGTCCTTTAGGTTTTTATTTTAATCTTTTTTTTTCTTTTTAAATCTGTGGATATGCTGAAGAAAAAGACCTCTTGGTTGTATTTCTTAAGTAAAATCTCAGTGCTCAGTGGAACCGGGAGGAATAATTTTTACTTCATTTACTCCCTCAACCAGTCTCTTATGTCCTGACAAGAATCCCAAAAATGATAATGGAGTCCTAATATTTCAGCTTGTTAGGAAGGAATACTGAAACTGCATTTGGAGAAGAACATAATTATACCTTTGGTCATGTTCCCCTCTGGGATCACTTATTGCATTACAGCTCGCAGTTCTAGCTTTAGCTGGGAAAAAATGAACCTCTAGTGTTGTTTCTTTCTGTCAGGCAAATCCAGGAAGCCCCTGTCATGTACCCATTAACTTCACTTTTTTGTTTTACATCTGAGTTCTCATAACTTTTCACACCAAGTTTGAAGTGTTGCAACTCTTTCAAAAGGCCACAATGAATCACAGTTGCAATTTGGATGTGCATGCAAAATCACAACAATGCTTAGAAGTTTCTGTAAGAACTCTGCTTCCCTGTTCTAACACATGTATTGCAATGCTGCTGCCATGATGGGTAGCATGTTGGTTATATAATTAGTGATGTAAAGTTGTTAGTCTGAGAGTGGCTGGCATTGTATTTAATCCTTTAAGTGATTTAGGCTAACTTTGGTTGCAGAAACAGATCAGTTCTAATAAGATTTGTTCTCTAATTTTCTTTCGATTTTCATTTATTACTTCAATATTCTTTCTTCTTCGACTAATATTGTTAATCCTAATGAATAGGATTAATGCAGGAATGTTGGAGGTTTTACCACAACAACAATAATACATTTTTAAAAAAAGATTTGAATAAGCTCTTAATATGGCAAAGTTATTTTTTGATACAACCTCAGATTGACATGTGCATGCAGAAGTAAAAACACTAGAGTTAAAAAGTCTTTGATCTCTTCCAGTTAAAATGGATTATTAGTTGCTAAATGAAGCTATCTTGATTATTATTTAGAATTTTATTGATGCATTTATTAATTGTAAGCAGATTTTTTTGACTTGATGAAAGAGTTTGATCATGGTGAGACCAGATAATCAATTTTAAAACTGGTGGAAAAGCACTCAGATTGTAAAATAGCCAGAGTTGGTTCATAGTTGGCATCACAAGTAAAGTGTGAATTTTGTGTTTTGCTGCTCTGCATCTGAACACAAGGCATTTCTCAGGATAAGACCAAACTTTTTCAGCACATACGTTTGTTGTGTTTAATCACAATGCCCTTCATGTGGTCTGCTTCCTGCATTTCATTAACTTGAAGCTAACAAAATACATTAGTACCAGCGATTTCTTCTCTCATCCACGTGATCTTTGGCACCTTGACACCTCCGCAATGTCCAGAAGCCACCCAAAGAAGCTGACGTACTTCCTTACACTAGCTTTTAATGCATCACTACCAATAGGATTTCACACTCGTCCATCATGTCTGTAAAGTGTGTGCCACGGACGGTTGTAATGTTGTACTTCTGCTATATGATTTCAGCTTTTTGCGTTCCTCAACATTCTGTTATTAACAGTTAAATAACCTGTTTTCTCTACATCAATTCAGAATCATCCACATTTACATCGAAGTGCATCAAAACACAAAAGCTTTTTTCTCCACTCCAATAAGTAATACAGATTCCCCTGCAAAGTCTCTCTCCACATCCATGTTGTTCTCCTCAAGTGTATTTTCTTCATCTTTAGATTTTCTCAGTGACAAACTTACAACTAATTCAGCATCCGTTTTGTATCATACCTGTACTGGGATCTCTATACGTATGCCACTGTCTGAAGTCTCTTGCTCCTCTTTGTTTTGCACTATTTTCTCCAGTAATGTATGTTAATCCACTTGCTAGCATGTGATGTGGTGCATAAAACTAAACTCAGCTGCAACGTAACCCCTGGAAGGAAAAGTTGTCGTTTAGATTTTCATCCACAGGATGTTGCTTCGGCAAGTGTACACAGTAAATGTTAGTACGGTATCAAACAAGCCAGGAACACAGAGTTTTAAGGTTGGAAAGTTGCATAGCACGACTTTAAGAAGGCTGATATAATGTTTCCTTTGAAACATACTTGGGCAGCTGTTAATATACCTGATCAGCCAACCAAAGCATTGCCATTACTTGAGGAATCACAGGAGATGCAGAGATTTAGTAGAGATACTAGAGCACTTGAAAAGTCAGTATCGGCTATATTTCAGTGGTAAGAAGCTTGAAGACAGACCTCTAAATAAAGTTCTTGCCTTGACTTCTAAGATTCTTCGCAATGAAAAATGGAGAGTTCTTGTGACTGTGAGAGAGGAATCCTCCTCATTCCTTGCATCCGCTTGTCCACTACCCAAATCCCAAACATGAGTTTATGTGGTCACATCTCCCTTTGGGGTGGAGCTGCCATCTACATCAATTGGCCTCAATTATGAACGTTATAAGTCTGCCAAAACTTCTTAAAAAAAATCAGCAAGAGTATTTTTTAATGTGTTTGAGTGAAGCACTCTCCCCTTGTCATAGTTACAGTATTCATCCAGATGGTTGAATTTTTTTAGTTGCTGTTTTTTAACAGATTATCGGGTTTTTCGTGACAGGAGCATAGAAAATTGGCACATTGCAGGAACGAAAATTAAAGCAGGTGCAGGTAGTGTACCCTGGCTTTCACTTTCCTCATTTATCAGCATGTTTAATAAAATTGAAGGTATAAGTAAACTGACCTCAAATGGTCAGTATTGTTGATAAATGAGCTCCACAGCTTGCGGTGACTCTCTGAAGTGGTGCATTGCCAAACCTCTATGGTAAATTATAGACACATTTACTGACTGAGCAGTAAATGTTGAATATGTTTGTGTGAGAAATGGACAGAACAGCTGTATGTTTCTGCAAAAGGACATTCAAATTTACTGTTTCCTCCAAACAAGAGCTTTTTTAATCGGCTGCCATGATTTCATTGTGTTTAACAATGCCAATGTCAGTGTCTCCGCCATAAGGTTGACTAATTAGATCCAGACTGAAATTTCTCAACATTTATTTGATACATTGACGTTGAGATGCGACGCTAACTTTGTTAGATCAGATTTGCGTGCGAGTTAGTTTCATGGGTAGCGACATTTTTGGTTAACATTTCTTAAAAATACTACTGTGGGAAGGTTTGGTTTGTATAGACTGTTATCGTGTTTTTCTTTGGATATTACGTGATTGTTTCCTAGAATCTGCCACACTTAACTAGTGATGTATTAAAGGGAAGGCCACATCAGTTGGGGAATGACAACATGATGGATTTAGAAGTACTTTAAGTATTGAGTAAAGTCTCTCGGGAGCTTGTGATTCAGAGCTCACATGGACAAATGAAAGCATGGATGTCTTTTTGTTAAATATGTGTGTGGTTACTACTGAGATGCTGTGAGTTCATGGACCAATAACATGAAGCACATGCTGGCTTAGATTATGCTCTAGTAGCTGAGGTTGGATCAGTCAGATTTCTGCACTGGCATTGTGATGTATAGATGTAATCACCCTGTGACACGCAATAGGGATACTATAGAATGAAGTGATTATGTGCTGTGAGTGGAATGTACTGTATAATTCATAGCTAGATCATCTGCTGCACACATGACATCTGTTGGAACTGCTTTGTCAGAGAAATGAATGAAAGAGGAGTGGTGATGCTTAAACCAGACAGAGTGCTTCTTTTGGCTCAGAAAAACAAAAGACTGAAAGATTGTTGAAGATTTGATGGAGGAGAGGAAATCATTTTTTTATGCTTTTGAGTGCTTTTAGTGTTTCTCCCATGTTTAATCCCCAAAAAGGACATGAAATCATGTAAAAAAGATCAATAATATCAAATAATTTATGTGCTTTCTTAAACAACAAAGTCTAACGCTGCTCTAGAGGAAAGAAACGTTTTCATGACGTACAAAGGAGCTAAATGGCCTGGTGATTATAAATGAAGACTCAGCAGATTTCTCTCACAAGGAACCTTAATAGTGTCCCGCTGGGATGATACCCCACTTTTCTGAGTGGGAACCATAGGACAACAGACAAATCTGACCTACACTGTAGTCATGCCATCTTTACGTGTTAAACTACAACTGATGCCACAAATCAGAGAGATATCTGTTGACACAATCAAATGTAATTAGCTTGTTTGTGTCATTTTACTTAGGATATATGTAAAACTCTAATTTATATTAGAATATGTTTGATCCTGCTGTTAACTGTGAACAGTCTGCCAGCAATCTGACTCATAAATGACCAGCAGTTTCCCCAATACATTATCCCAGATATTCCGAGAGATTGTATTGTAGATGTCCAATGTTTTGTCATGATTTGTCCCCCTCTTGGTTTTTTAGGAATAGAATAACTAGTTCGTACGGTGGCTTAAAACCACTATCAGGGTAACTTATGCTACCAGTAAACTATGCTGCTTCATTCATTTGCATTAAACCAATTCAGTTCAGCCAGTTCATAGAAAAAAGCGATTTTTTTTTTTTTTGTTTTGTGGCTTTTTTTTCAGTATCACTTCAGATTTGCTCCGCTACGTTATGAGAACCAGGCTAATATCTGCATTGGTTGACTGATGCTTCAGATTATATGAAAAAGAAAATATGTTGTTTTCCAGAACACATAAAACAGGACATTTAAGGGGGTGAAAAACTATGTTTTCCAGGAATTTATGATCCACACAGGGTTCACACCACACCACAGACATACTGTCTACTCATATATTAATCATCATTATGGTGAGATGAACCACATAGTCTTTATTTGTGCATGTCTAAAGTCTCTGCATTGTATTTGAATAGACAGAATTCTTGTAAACTTAATCACTTCACTGGCTTTGGTATTTTTGGTCTTTAATTACATGTGTGGCTGTGGCAGATCAATTTTTTTCTTATGTTTTTTTTCACTTTGGCACACACTTGTAGACAACTAGTCTCCGTCCAAGGCTGCAAGCCCAGAACAGGTCCAGACTACATGCTTAGATTACAGAGTGGACCAGAGTAATACATGAGCCGAAACAACCAGGAACTCCAGCAAAACAACCCTATTGCTGGCCTAAAATTGAATATAAAGATGAGTGACCATCTTCATGTTAGCCCTAACTATATTTTAAAACCACATCTAAATGTGCTCTTTATTTAGCATAGGAATCGTTTCTATCCACCCGCAAACCCTCAGTACATTTACTTAGATTAGATGAGGGCTTCACCCTGCACTGTGTGGTATTGTTGAACTGGGCAGGAATGTGCCAATTTAGACTCACCATACATGTAATTCCAAGTGAGTGCATCTTTATGTGTTTACAAGGGAGAGTGAAGAGTGCCAGGCTGGCCACAACGTCTAACCAAGTCCAGGCTGTAATGGACTGTGTCTGAGTGGAGTAACTCTTAAGTTCTGTTAGGTCACATGCTGTCTTGTACAGAGGCAGCGGTGCTGCAGCAACCACTGCATCTGCTTACTCTCCCAGCCATAAAGAGATTTACAGACTAACATAGACTTTAAAAAAGGAAAGGAAATGTAAGCCTGCACAAGTGTGCATCACAGAGCTCAAATCTGGCTTGTTCCAGTGTGCTGAAATACTTAAATCCCTCAGCTTCTCCTACGCTTGCTGTAAATCCTCATCTCTTTTACATCAAGAGGGATTCGGATAATCACAGATGCTTATTTCCTAACTTCCTAACAGATGCCTAACTTCATTACAGGCTGCTAATTATGTAGGAATCCTAAAATATTGTAGCATTTCTTGAGCATTTGTTTGAACTTCTAGGTTTTGATGCACAAACTTCCCTCTGTCCTGATCGGGCAGTGGCTCTTACAGATGAAAGCCTTGTGGCTCTTCTCTCTCTTTTCGAGTCCGTGTTGGGCCTTACTGTAAGAGTGAGACACCTCCATCATCTTTTTGGAGCAGCGCCTCTTGGCATTGACCAAGTGACTGAGCTGAGGGACAAACGGAAAACAAAATGAGAGACTGTGAAGGGGAATAATCAGAGTACAGCAGATTGTTACAGCTTGCTTTAGTTGAATGGAAAAAATGGATGGCTTTGTAGTTATTTTTGGGAAAATCCCAATGCAATTTTTAAAGGATAATAACATTTCACCTGTTTCTCGTTAAGATAAGCATCATATGATGAGCTTTTGAGATTCAAAGCTATTTGTGCTGCAGTAATAAAACATTGTGGTTACATAATATGTTAAACTTTTCATGATCAGTTTTTATTGGGAAGTTGTTTTACAGTTAAAGAAATTAAAAAAAACAAAATTAAAAAGTGAAATTATTTACAGATTTTCATAGAATATAGCTGCAAAATACAACACATGTAGTGCACAATAACAAAATTATGCAGTGATGTCCGTAATACATGCTCTGTTGTCATACAGTGTTGTATCGAATTGAAGCTTTTTGGTGTAAGTTAACAATGCTATAAGTTTACCTACAATACTCAGCCGTTTATGACTTCACATCTGTTACAGCATAAAGGTGTGCAAATCATCCTGCCTGTAATTCTCCTTTCAGAATGATTTGGAGAAACAAGCCATCACACGACAGTTCTTCTTTTGAAGACCTGCACATCCAGTCCTCACTCTTGCCTTGCATCTTTTAATTTGTGATTTTATGTGAGTGGGGAGGGGGCTGGAAAAGGTGGAACAGAGGCTTTTTTTAATTCCAAGAAACTGGTTTGCTGCTTTACCAATGATGGGTTTCACATTAAAAGTGGTTCCACCATAATCGAGAACCAGATCTTTCTGCCAAAGCAGAGCTGAAAAACTGGTGCTCACTGATAGAAACTGTTGGGCCAGAGCAAAAGACTGTACATTACACTATATATTGGTGATGCTTGTTGGTTAAGCTTGTTACATACTCCACGAGAAGCGAGAAATGTGTTCTTGTTCTTGAGGTCGCAAGAACAAAAAAAAAGTTC
>JBAMHX010000014.1:9429668-9440984 GCA_037177515.1 Pseudomugil tenellus | reverse complement strand
AAAACTGAGTAGAGGGTTTTGCAGTGCTAATGAAGGATCACCTGAGCATGTGACTCAGGTAAAGGTGGTTTGCATCATTCCCAATTAGAAGGGATTGATCTATGTTAAGCTATGAAGCCAATGTTTTATTTAGTTTTGGTTTAATCAGGTGATTGAATGTTTAGTAAAAGTACACCTGGCAAAGAGGAGTGCAGGAATGAAACTGACAGATAAAGCAACCACCCAGCTGCTGTAAAAACACTAACACAAACATATACTTGGAAAAGAGGAATAAATTAAAAAAAAACACAAGCATGAAGTTTCCGGCTTGTATTCCTTTTTGGACTATGGACAAAGAAAGAACCCTGTGACAGTGTTTTTATTTATTTATTTATTTATTTCCAACAAAGGTCCGCAGGCCAGAATTGTAAGCTGAGTGTGCTGAGGAACTGTAGCTTTTGTCCATGGGGACACCTGATCTTTAAGGTGTCCTACAAGGTAAAAACCATCTCCACGTGTGCAAAACCACCCTCATATATATGAAGTCATCTTCAGTCCTCTTTCTGTCAGGTGACTTTGCTCGTGAAGCACATTTTTGTGACAGTTTAGTAAGTCCCCATCATGCTCGTAGAACTGTGTAAGCTACCTTCATCCCACATAATGTGCATGCTACTTCATTGTCCTTTTGATATGACTGAAGGCTGCTGTTATTTTCCAGTCTGATGCTTCCAAAGCCCTCATAGCTCCACACTGTGGAAGAAATGGCTTTAAAGTGTCAGTTAAGAAATGGCGGCCTTCTGATCAGGAAGGTTAAACAACATCATGCAATCTTTTGTTGCAGTACAAGTGGTTATTGTGAAGCAGATATATAAGACTGTATGGGCAAATCTAAAGTCAGATGGCCTCTTGTCATAACAGTTAGTGTTACTGAAAAGGATATGCCTGGACCTGGCATTGGCTTGAGTGAGGCTTATGTCGTCTCATTTTTACTCTCAGCACATTTACAGTAATCACTATTAGTTTGGCTGTGGAAACTAAATAAAGTCTTCCAAGAAGTACTGACTTTGTGAGCTAGATACAGTATGTGTGTGTGACATATGTCACACGTGTGTATATGTGTGTAATTGAAGCAAATCTCATAAGCCAAACATTTTATACTTTCCAAGCTTCTCTGAGTTAATGTTCTCATACCAGAACGCAAGCAGGTTCATATTAGTGAACGATGATGTCATCTCTTTGTTCCTCAGCTTTGCTTTTCTGGTCCAGTCTCCCATCGGGGCCAAAAAGCAAGAATGCCTTTCAATCCCTTGTTGTTGGTCATGATATTTTGTGGTGAAACCCATTTGCGGACTTTTAAGTATTTTGAGCAAATGAAACTGGATCTAAGAGTCTAGAGTTATTTTGCAAATGTAGCTTTAAAGTTAAATGTATTCTCTTTAGAGCTTCTGTAGTTGTTTTTGAGAAAATCTGTTGCTGAACTGAAGAAAAGTAATCTCTGCTTTTAACACTTGCTCCTTCTCATTCCCAAGCATGCATGGGTAACTTTTTCTTGTCATAAGGGCCTAAAATCACTCTTTAACGAGATGAGCCCTGTTTCTTAAGGGAAAAACACGGTGCAAGAAAAGCAAACCAAACAGAGGGAGTTGTTTAATTATTTCAGACCTCAGCCAACATCCTTCACATGCTACATCCTAAAAGAGTGTACAGGCTTGTTTGGAATATTGTGTCAACTCTACACAGAAGGTTTTTTTTTCGGTTGTGAAAAGTATCTCTTTCTCTTGGTGCTCTCTTGGCTCCTTTTCAGTTACAGTAACTGTGGGGGGTTGTTATTGCTTATGGTGTACTTAAGGATTTTTGTACAAGAAATAACCAAAACAAACCAAACTATACAATTGCTAAATCCGTTCCAATTCCCACGTTCTGAAAGAAGAAAACTGACTTAATTTGCAGAACAAAGACAAACATCATCAGTGGACTTCATTAGATTTACCACAGGAAAGGTTTTGGATAAAGAATGAAAGATGCAGGAGTTGATGTAAGTTAGTGAGCTTTAACACATATTCTCTGTGTTGGCCAGAGGATAATGATCCTTTGACATAAGTGCTAATATATTTCTTTTCTTTGCCTCTTTTCATCTGATCATGCCAGTAAATGTGTCAAACCCTGATACATTCTCGTTTCCTTGCCTTTGGCTCTCAATTGACTGAGGAGTCTAAAAACCTCACAAATCTTCTTACTCGTGCTAGACCCTGTTTTTTTCTTTCTTTTTTTCCTTAAGTATGCAAGTGGCATCTAGACGATTACATGTGAAAATACCTCAAAGTTCTGGCGTAGAGCCAGAGTGAGGCCTGATAATGGTTGCCAGGTCTGCCCCACTGAGGACTGTCAGCTGGCAGGCAGGTTGGCAGCCTAACATGTGGCTTGCTGCCTCTGTTTGTTTATCAGAACAGCACCCATGGCAGCATGCCTGCTCCTTTCTACTCTCAAGGGCACTGGCTGCCCCAAGAAGAAACCTTAAGCATTTCTTAAAAATAATCTGCTTTTTGCTGCTTCAAGATATGTTTGTCACAATACCAAGTTTGTTTCGATACCATTTTGTATTTTGATAGTTATTCTAACAAGGTAAATGACTCTGTCAATATTTACTTTATTTTAAAACATTCTTGGAACATCAAAATAAATAATTGGGCATGTAAATTGAAATGTGTAATCCTTTACGAGAAAGCACCAGTAAAACAAAGCGGTGGCAGTCAAATTAAAATGAGGATTTTGATTAAAATACTGTAGCAGGAAAAACTCCTCCTGAGGTAGCTGTATCTCCATTTTAATTTTTGTCATGTTCCTAGCCAAAATAATGAGTACAGTAAAATGGAGTACAGTATTTTCATTTAAATACCATTCCTTTATTTTACTCAATGTAAAAAAGTTTGTTTTGAAACTGTACATGAAACATTATATGGACATAACTAGAAAAATTTATAGCTTTCAGTGTGTTACAATTCTATAATTGTTTTTTACAGTGCTGGTAGCCGTAATAATTTACTTGCTCTGCGTGTGTTCCACTCGCATAACCAAACTGTGTAAATTCTTCATATCATGAAGAATTTACATACGAACAGGGAGCTGATGAGCTGATAATGGTCCTCTGCGTAACAAACGGCATTTCACACGGCTTGCGTGAAATCTGGTATGAACCAGCCTGCAGTGTTTTAAAAGAGACATTTTTCATTTTAGTACCCATCTTTCATATGTTTATTATCATTTGTCACATAATTAAAATAACCTCATGCTAAATGTAAAAAACGAAAGAATTATCCAATTAGTCAATTAATCGTTCCAATAGTTGAGCACTAGTTGACTATTAAAATAGTTATTTGTTGCAGCCCTAAAGTGCGCTGGCGCCATGTTTGCTTTGGACTGAAACTGATATCAAAACAAGGAGGTGAGCTCTGGGCTTTGCACCGTCCTCTGGTGGCTGTATTACCAAACAACTTTATCCATTTAAAGGACACATGAAAGTATGAGAGCAGAGACATTTAAAACAAAAACTTGTTACAGACGTAAATATTCATTTCTGATTTGTCTAGAGCAACAACTCTATTCTTTTCTTTTTTTTAATATTTCTGTTGTAGATTGGCTACTTTGCTTAATCGTCCTATTGCGTTACCATAACTCAGCCAGTTGTTGCTGTTGGACAGCTTCTCAATGTTTAAGTATTTATTGCATATTGGTGTGATTAATGAGAAAAAGGACTCAAGATTCCCCACATTTATGATTTAAAGTCAGTATAATATGATCATATTAACATTTTATGTCAATTCCAGACGAATGTTGCAGCTAAATTTTTTTATGATAACAGTATTTTGAATGTGTGTGTGTTTGTGCAGTTGTGGTAAGGCAACTCTGCTGAATGTTTTCAGTCTTGTAGCACATGAATGGGCGTCAAATAGTTTCAGCATATGAATTAAGCTCAACTGTTTTATAGTATCTGTTAGCACCGTATCTTTACAATTAGGTGTAACAAATGTACAATTAGGTTGCATCTGTGATCACTTTCCACCACCTGCCTTCTTAAGATACAGGATACACTGGATCTTAAGAAGGCAACTGGATGTATCATCCCGTCCTGAAATGATTTGAAAGTTTTATCTTTTTAAACAATCTGTATCCCTGTTCAAATTGTTTGTTAAATGACCTTAAAACTAGAGCTAGGTATACAAAATGTTCAATGAAATTTGAAACAATTTAAATTGAATTGATTCAATATTGAATAATAAAAGGCAGGTAGTTTAAAATCACATTTAATTTAGAAGATGTTTGTACTGCGTTGTTTATGCTAAAAAGCTAAACGGTCTGATGTTTATCTTCTATACATGATGGCGTGACATATCTGCTCTCTGTCCACAGTGGATGATGCTGCACACAGAACATGTGTGCACACACACAAAGTTATCACACTTCAGTAAAAAGACAGAAAGCGTATGTTAGAAAACCTGTCAACAAGCTGAAAAATGGACAAAAATTATTCTTTTTTTTTAATTCTCCAAGGAAGGTGAAGATGGAAACATTCAGGGTCCAGTGAGAAGCTGCTGAAGAATTCCTCCTGGTCCGCGTGTTACGCTGAGAGTATCATGTCTCACTTTTATTACAGCTTAAAACGGACCCAGATTCTTTGTAAGTTTTATTAACATCAACATGTTATCTAAGCTGTGAATGTTTAAAATATTTAAAACAGCTCCATTAAATGAAACAGTTTTTCTTCATCTGGCATTTTAAAGGCTGAACTTTATTTTATATTTATTTGTTTCGCACAGGTATATGTGCAACCTCAGATCACAGCAAAACAAATAAAAAGCACACCTTAGTGCATTACTATGAAGAAGAAGCACCTACCTGTCTCCCTGTGTAAATACACACAGCTGGAGGCTGTGGACCAGAAAACTGTCTGAATTTCTGGTTTTATAGAAGGGCTCACATTTGCTGAAAAAAAATAGGCTCTAAATTTCCCGTGGAACCAGTGTAGTGTACTTTGTTTTTTGCATACTGCTCCTGAATAACTGACTCCTGAAGTTAAGTATGTAAAAACTTTAAGTCAAGGGTGCCCAGCTCCAGTCCTAAAGGGCCACAATGCTACAGGTTTTCTATGTTTACCTGCTTCAACACACCTGAGTCTAATCAATCAGCCATTGTGCTGAACTTTATTGGCTAATAGATCCATTTAATGGAAGCCAGGTGTGTTGAAATAGGGGTATGTGGAAAACCAGCAGAAAAGCAGCCCACGAGGAGCCACTTTGGACACCCCTGCCCTAGGTCATGTGTAATGTGTTGTTTATGTAGACCTGGTGAAGACCAGACATGGTCTTACTGTGTCCTGATGAACACGTATACTTTTAGTATTGTATACTTTACTTTTTACATGACTGATTCGCCCCTAATGACTGTAATATTTCCTATGTGTTCACATTTGATGAAAACACATACCCTTTCATGACTGTCAACTATCAGTCTTGGAGTTGTAGATGTTATTATGGTATTGATTCAACCACAGTAAAATGACTGAGGTGAGCCAAGCACATCTACAATATGAGGTAACTCTTGTACTGTGAGCTTAGATTCTTTTTGAATTATACTTCTTTTAGTCTTCTCTCCAAGTTGTATTGTGTTACTCGTTTTGTAGGGCTTAGACTTTGTAGGTGGTCTTCCCAACATTACAGCAACAGTACTATAAATTGGTGGCCTGAATTGCGAAAGGCAAACAACAACCATTTGGTGGTGGCCAGTGTCATGAAATGTGGCCAACATTGTTTTGCTATGATGTAAGATGTCTCTTGAAGAAGTTTTTTTTTGTCCTTGCTTAATGAAACTCTGGTAAAACATTGTATGTAAGTAATGACTGAAATTTTGCAGTGGACAGCAAATTTGTGTGCGCTAAGTTTCTGTGGAAAGACGTTCATTCTTACACCAGATGTTAGATTACAAGACAAAGTGATAATGGTTATTAATAAAGTGTAAAAACAATTAGGAAATGTTTCTAAAAACCCCAGAGGCAAGTGTAATTTGGATGAGATAATAGAAAAGCAGAACTTTATTTGTGTTAATTATGGGGCCAGAATATTTATGAAGAGCTTCTTCAGACACATTTTGCAATGTACTACTTTAAATCAGAAGTGTCAAACTCATTTTCACCGAGGGCCACGTCAGCATATCACTTATCCTCAAAGGGCCAGATGTAACCATAAAAAAACCTGAAAATACGAGCTATTTAAACCTTTAGTTGGGATAAAGTATATGGTTTGCATTACCGAGCTCATTACTTTCTCTATTTTCAGGAGTTTGCCACACAGTGCTTGCTGTTAACTCATCATTACAGATGTCTTCCTGCATCTTTACTCCCATCCTTCCCACTAGTCCACTTTTTTTTCACTGCACATAGTGAAACATCCTCCATCAAATGTAAATCTAATACGTTTGTCCAGTTTCATGTCTGTTACATGTTGACATACATTGTGAAAACGGTCTTTTCCAGATGTTGTCACGGGCATCAATCTAATGTCCAATATTTAATCTGATGTGAAAACTGGCATTCACTCCACGGATGAAGGTGGCCAGCTGTGCAGTGCTGGTCCTGTCAGTACCGTAATTTACAGCAAGCGACTATGCAATAAAGTCTTTGCTTCTTTCACTCAGCTCTGTTCTTAAATCCGTGTCCACTTCAGCGTTAGAAGCTAGACTTGACTGATCATCAAGGTAACTGAAGCGTTGTATCATGGGATCTGTATTTTGTGTTATCAGTGCTTCATATTGTCGGGTCATTAATAACAATAATCTAAAATGATCTTGCGGGATATAATTGCATGCCGGGCCAGATGGGGCCTGCAGGCCTGGAGTTTGACATGTGCTTTAAATCATAAATCAACCCATTGAATAATATTTTTTTCTGATATGATTTGACTTCATGAAAGGTGGCTTAAAACCCTGCACAAATATTGATACAGATATTGCAAACTGAAACTTGATTTAATAAACTGTTCTCTAAAAGTACTGTAAGACTTCAGGGTGAGCCTGTTTTTGGTGTATATGGAGGGCATTATTCAAGTTTACGCAGCTCTGTTGAACCTGAGCATGTTTTCAAGGAAGTTCTGACATTAAAAAAAATCCCACTGGAAGAACAGAGTCATAAATTATACTCATGCTCAGTAGATGAGTCCAAAATCTTACTTGTTCAGATGTAACATTAAAGTAAAGTAGTTTTTTTCTGGGGAAGAGACTTGGAGCAGTAGTTCATGGCCTTCATTTGTCTTCTCCAAAAACACTACTCTCTTTTCCCCCCACTCTTCAACTAATCTTCCCTCCACTTAAAGCTTAAAAGCTTTGGGTTATTTACATAGCTCTGTATCTCTGTTTAGCACCTCGTGTGCAAAATCTTCAATAGCTCCTATCTCACACTGCCAGCTGGGATCGGCTTTACACAAACACGTGGATGCTGGTGTTCCAGTCTAACATCGGGGATTAAACTACATGGATCAATCAATCAATGGTGCAGAAAATGAAGGCTGTCACCAAGACAAGGCAGTGCAATATTTTTTCTGATTGCTCATTCTGTTGAGACAGGAGACATTAGAGGATAGATTTAGGATCATTGAATAAATTAGACACATGCTGTGGCGGAGATAGTGATGAAGATTGGCTGGAACACACCAGTGTTCATGAATGCCTATAAAGATCCAAAGCACTGGAATAAGGGTAAGGTCTGTAAATGGCACCGGTGCTTGTATGTAGACCTGTTCCTTATACGAGACACTATGTGACTGTTAGTCTATAAATTATAGTGTTATTTATGAGGATGAATGTTTAATGTATAAGCATAATAGTTTTGGGTATTTTTTTTTTTTTTTTTTTTTTTTTTTTTAGTAATAGTACTTACACTCTGCTCCCCCATTTGGTTTTCAGTTCTACAGTTGTGGGATGTAACACACTGCTGTCATAAAACAGGCTCTACATCTACATCCTACTCAATGCACATCATGGGTGTGACGACCTTCCGTGCTACGTTAACATTACGTTAACATTAACGTTTCTTTTAGAGGTTGTGGGCGGAGCCATGTCCTGATAAGACTCACCTGTTGTCTCTTTATATACAAGAAGTTTGGTGCAAATGAGGTCAGGGGAAGCGGCTCCTTCCTCAACAGACATGATTTCTTAAATAAAGTCTGGTTGGTTTTGATCGATACTTGCCTGGTTTGGTGGTTTTTGTGAGCCGGGTCGTGACAATGGGTATTTGTTTTTGAGCTGGAGAAGCTTGCAGCAACACCACAAGAGGCCACAAGCAACAATGCTGGATAATGTTACAGGACCTAACAAGAAGATTTAGTATTTTTACAGATTATGATATCTATGGAGAACAACCTATCCATATCAAATGTTTTTTCTTATTAAATTAGCTGTGTTTAATTTCCATTTTTTAAAGAATTTGAATGTGTGTGAAATCTGTACATGTGTATAAACATTTGCAATCTGTAGATTACATTGCTGTGCACTTAAATTAGCAAAAATATACTGAAAGGCTGCAAGCTACCAAGACGTTGCAAAACTAGCAGGAACAGATCTTTTCACATGAGAAGAGAGTCTAAAATACAGCAACAGAAAAGCTGGCTGGAGCTTTATCTATGAGCAGATATAATAATAAGGTTACATCTCATCTTTTGCTTTGTGATAAATAACAGGGATGAACATGATGTTGCCATAATGCTGTGTACTGTAGTAACTGTGAATACTGTGTGTATTTACATTTTATGGAAATAAAGTATATAAACATGTAGTTTTTTTTGTGGGAATGACTCAGAATCTCAACCTCCTCTGATTCATAGCTTATGCAGGGCAGGGGGAAAATGACAGTATGATTACATTAAATTAGGGTTACATACCTGCATGTCATGACGGAGCATAACACCGCAATAAAGAATAGCACGAATCGTTTATCACTCACCAATAGCAGCAACAAACCTAACACCACATCAAAAACCGTTATGAATTGTGTGTCAGAGGTTCGGGCACTCCGGTTCAGTTTGTATTATAATGTCCTTTTAAATACCTAAATATTTCCAAACAAGTTACAGTGCAAATACTCATAAGTTTCCTATGATTCATGCTTTAAAATCTAAGACTGAATCTTCTGATCCAGTATTTAAAAGTTTAAGGCTGTGTGAGTGCAACCATGTCAGGGGCATAAATGTCTGTAATCAAAGCTTTGCAGTATATCCTATTTTACATATCCTGTAGCAATGGACATGACTACAGGTAACTGGGAGACAATACTGTGATTTAAGAATGAGTAGAATGGGTTGAAGTGAAGACAAATGAAGATGTAACCAGAGGCTTGCGTTCTGCATTGGCTGTCTTTAGTCACTGGAGTATATCCAGCTTGTTAATTTTGAGCCTGCGGTCTAAAGTTACCATTGATTTAACAATAACTCACTGTGACTTTAAAAAAGAGGCCTCATGGCTCCTAAACCAATAACCTCTCCTTTTTCTCTCTCACCACTCAGTATCCACCGCCAGTGTATGTCATGATGTTTATGCCTTCATGTAAAGTCACATATTTAAATTCCAGGGAGTGCAAAGTTATTACTTGTCGTATCTTTTCGTGTAAGCCAATTTGTATTCTTAATTCAGACAAACAGAAACCTCGTAGCTTTTCTCTGTAGCTCTTACGTACTTGTATCTAAACAGCGCTAGTTTACCCGAATGAGCACATCAGTCTTAAACACCAATGACTAAGTCTTTTGCTGTTTATTTGGAACAGAAACAATCAACTCTTTCCAACTAGTCGATTGATCCCCATTACATCCAGTCAGCATCATTGACCATCCATTAAAACCGGTCATCCCTATTGATTGCCCACTAAAGATTACTGGGTAACCCTTTTCCCTGTATGTGATTTCTCTTCACAGTCATCGACTCTAATTTATCAATGGTTATGTGAGCTGTAAGCTTGTTGCCCTTCATGAGCCTGAAAGCATGTAGTTTTCTTCCTCCTGAATGCACCAGCTGGAGCTGAGAGTTTGGGGAAGATATTAACCTTAAAATCACCCCAAGTCTGCTCTGTTCAGGCAGCGCTTTGGACGTGGTTGGAGTTCCTTCCTCCCTCTCTAAATATGAATATTTTAAATTAATCTTATCTGATTTATTTTAAAATTCTTTTTATATTTAAAACTGGTGTTGAGTGATATGTTTCTAGGCCTTCTGAACTTTTTGAAAGTTTTTCTGTGGACATCAGCTGCTTTTTCACTCTTTCTTTTTAGCTGATTAATATGGATCATACAAACCCCTAAAAAATAGATGAACTGCTTCTGAACTGTTTCTACACAGCACAGACAAGTTACCAAAGAGTGGATCTCAAACTATCTATTGGGACATCATTTCTAGCAGCCCCGTACTGAGACACATTATTTGTTTTTTTTCAAAAAAATGCGAAAAATGAATGACAGGCATAATCGTATGAAACAGTCATTTCCAAAAAAAAAAAAAAAAAACGAGTGCTTTAAGGAAAAAGGACAATTTGGATAAATGTAGGTGAGAGCTTCTTTGTTTTTCTGTTTACAGTGTGTGATGTCTTTGTTGCCTTGGGATAGAAGTCTTGGAAAGAAACTGGCACCTAATGGATGCTGGGATTTTTAAATGTGTTGTGTGAACACTCCAACAATCTGACATGGAAAACTTTGTTCTCAATATGAACCTGAAACGGGACCTGACAAACACATCTGGTTCTATAGTTGATCAATCTACACTTTTCTAGGCTTTCATTAGAATTGGCCTCCATGGAAAGCTGTTAAGAAGTAATTCTAGAGGAAGAGAAACATGGAGAAAAGCTGCGGTTTCCAGTAATATAGGATCAACTTGACATGGAAAGAAAATTGAGAAAATATTACAAGAAAGATTCTCTAAGAGGAACAATGAAGGCAGTCATGATCGATGTTATCTTTGAAGTAGGATGTTTTAAATATAATTAGTGTCTCAAGACTTTTGAACAGAACAACCATTTTATTCATGTAGATCTTCCTAGTTGTGTGAGCTGACAGTCAGAAGTGATGGTCAGTGTGAACTCTGCGCTGTTCTGATGTGGTGAAGGACTTAAGCCAGAAGGCAAAAGCTCTCGATTTACCGGTCGATCTTTGCTCCTACGTTCACCTATAGTCACAAGCTGTGGGTAGTGACCGAACAAACGACCGAAAAAAACGGCAGCCGAAATGAGTTTCCTCCACAGGCCGGGGAGTGGGAAGTCTGGACTCCTCCTTAGGCTGCTGCCCCCACCACCTGACCTCGGATAAGTGGTTGAAG
>JBAMHX010000014.1:9415137-9429378 GCA_037177515.1 Pseudomugil tenellus | reverse complement strand
ATGGATGGATGGATGGATGGATGGATGGATGGATGGATGGATGGATGGATGGATGGATGGATGGATGGATGGAAGTGGTTTAGTGGTTCTTCTTTGTAGTGCAGATGTAATAAAAAATTGAGACATCCAGAACTACGACAAAAACAATTGTCTAAAGATTATGTGTGAAGGACATAATTTATACATTTGTAATATTACACTGCCAGTGCAGACCTAAAATTTACAAGGAAAAATATATAATTACAACTAAAAATGAAAGTAATTTTTAGTTGTAATTATATTTTATCTTCTCCAGAGAACTAAAATGATTATGTTGTATCAAATGAACCTGTCTTGAATTTATTGAATGTTGTCCCATGCCACTGAAAGTAATCAATGAAAACAGATTTTTGGTAATAAAGACTAGTTAATACACGCTCACATGGCAATCACGTGAACTGACACCTTCCTTGATGCCGTATTTTTAATCCAGAGAACATTGAGGTGTATATATTGTCATTGTGTAAAGCACATGAAAACAGGTACATTCCTTAAAAGTACAGGAAAATAAATTGTGAAGCAAACACTCTTGGGCACATGTTAGCTTTAGTTGTACCATTTGTTAAATTAAAATTGTGTTTAATAGTGTGCTTGCCATGTCAGCACCTTTTTACTCATTTAAACATTTGGTTAACTTGTGTAGCCACAGGCTTATTGTAAAGTACTTCACAGCTCATTGAACACAGAACAACAATGTCAGGCGCTTTCATTTTGTGTTAGCAACTCAGGCATCCACAGCAACTGTGCCTGTGGATAGAACAAAAGCCACATTAATAAGGTAAAACAGTTGCCGCAATTGTTTTTGCAGCTTAAACATCATACTGTTGCTGATTATAACAAAATGAAACCATCCTGGATGATGTACCTGGAAAGATGTATAATTGAATATTATCAGTGTCCTTTTAAAACTCTGTAAAATGACATTTAAATAAACATGCAAGTAAAGTACATAAGCTAGATTAAAACATCTGAAATGGTTGTTACCTCTGACAACGAAGAACTACAGACCTATTTTCGGACAGGTACATTACCTTCTATAAATAAAGTCCTGGACTATGTTTATACTCTTTCATGTCTTTCATGTCTAACTCACCTCACTGAGTCTAGAGAACCATAGAAGATGAACAAATAGCAAGCTTGGTCATCAATAGTGTGGGTGTTCTTTCAACAGGAGAAGCCTGATGGATGAATGTAGAGAGCAAGGGCAGCTGATAATGAATCTAAAAGAGGTGTGGTTTGGGAAAAGAAGGGAATGACCTACAAGGGGTTCATCATAATTCCCCATCCATCCTCTGAATAGCCTTTTACAACACGTTTAACTTGGAACAGCAAAAAAAATGGAGTCGTAGAAGAACACTTGAGGAAGTGTGTTCTTATAGCCACTGAAAAATTGATTGGGAGACGATAATAGGAGGACAAGGCAGAAAATTTGCATCAGATGTTGTGTGTATGTGTGTGCGCGCCTATTGGGAGCGCTTTCGGCCTGAAGCAGTATTACACTGTGGCAGATCAGAGCCACGCTTGATTTTCTCAAGCGCAGAAGCAAACACGCGCAGCGTCTTACAGCATGCAGGGTTAAAAGCGCAAAATAGATCAAACCTAGTCGTAATGCTTTCGATTGCTAAGATTGGTGATAAATGCGTTCGGCTCTATGTAAATGTTTTACAGTAAAAACCTCCCAGCAGCAGCATTGAGACTGAATTATAAATAGTAAATGTGTTAAAACTTACATGAGATTACTCACATTTACATGCGTCCATGAATCATTCACGCTGAATCCTGTGTGTGTGAGTGAATTTTAATTCCAATTCTGTCAGTGACAGTGGAGTTGCTGTTGGTGGAAGATGCAGACTAGAGATAAAACAATGAAGAAAAATCAGTGAGATCACAGCTGTTTTTTCTTTTAAAGATTAATGATACAGTTATTTTGTTCTTCTGATTAGGATTTGGCACAGGAAACATGTTTGAAATCGTACCTCACACAACCAAACTGAGTCATATTTCTCTGAAAATTGATGATCAATAGTCAAACATTTGGCCACTCAAAATGATTTTCAGCTTTAGCTCGCGTCCACGTGTTCTGTTTATACGTTTATCATGCAGAAGTTTGAAAACTGCATATCCAGGAAGGACTCTGCTGGAAAACCCAGAGATTTATGGTTGACTTTAGCCTGGTATCCGTTTTAAAAGCTCAAGACCAGGCTTCCTGATACGCCAAAGGGTATAAACATGACCTCATAGCACAAAACAAGAGGAATGCAGCAAAAAGTAGCAGCAACAAGGAGGCTAAATATAACCAGATGCTTGCTTTGAGATCACTTACATTGTTGTTACCTTGGCTGACATTTGTGCACATATTTCTAACTATAAAGTGCATTTAAAAGCTCACATATGATGAATAACCTGAACAGTCTGAGACATTATTCCAGAAGTTCTTTCATTGGTCCAATGAATGAAGCAAAGCGTTGATGTTGGTCTAATGTCGGCTGTAATTTAACTTGGAGACGGTTTCAGAGTGGACAAACTCTCACAGAATTTACTAGGATGTTGCAGGCACAGTTTTCTTTCATTACCTCCATTCTTCCTGAATTGACCTAGATACAGTGCAGAATGTGCGCACACCATTCATTTGGAGGGTTTAATGGGGGAAATTTCTCTTAGTTTTTTTTTTTTTTTTCAACAGATGCATCTGAAGCTGAAGAGGAGAAACGGTTGGCAGAAAAAACAAGCACTAAAGCAGAGAAAAGGAAAAAGACAACAGAGAATGCAGTCAAAGCCAAGAAGAAGAAAACTAATGAGCAGGTTGTGTCCATTCTTGGGTTAATTCTGCCCATTACATGCATAACCATACATGACATAAAACCATACACTGTTGGCATTGTCACACGCGCCGTCGCTCATAAAAATACAAAAATGGGCAAAGAGCTGGAGCTGAGAGGGGGCTGTGTGGGTGGGGGTGGATGATGGCCGTATATCAGACTCTGAACTGTCTGTAGCTAAGCGTTGAGTAACTCGATTCTAATGGAGGTAGACAGTCTAAAGCTAAGGCTCATTGTTAGTCGGTTAAAAACTGCTTTCTTGCCACAGATATTGATACCTGTCAATCAAAAGGACACGTCTATAATTAGGCTGAATTTTCAGATTAAATATTGTCTAAAAAGATAAATTATGAAAAAATTATTTTCCCTAAGAATTGTCATGAAGGTAAAACTCAAACAACTAAAGCTATTTTTTTTTTTTCGTGGCAGGCTGTAAAAATGCTTATTTCTGCTGTGAAGTTGGTCTTTGTAACATAGGGGTCTACTGAGATTCACTCTGTTTTAGAGCCCCTAGTGGATGAGGAGGGAACTGCAATTTTTCCTTATGCCCGCATAGAGGCTTCACTTTTTGCCAACGGGGGTCACAGCTTGCATAAAAACTGTAGACTGAGCATATATGAGTAAAACTACTGGTGTGAAACTGTAAAATTACACCAGAATTCAGCACTAGTCAAAGTAAAAATGTACAATTGTTTTCTATTTTTGATAATCTGCCATTATTTCATGCTGACAATAAAAAAAAAAACAAAGGGAGATATTTTAAGCGCAGGCTGCCATGTAATTGTGTTTTTCTTTTTAATAATATATGTTAACAATAAGCATTTTATTAAATTCTAAGCTAACAATGAAGAAGTATATTTACTTAATTTCAGTAAATATTGAAGCTATAATAACTATTGAAAGTTCAGAACTTTGTCTTATTTTCTATGACATTGTTGTATGTTATGTTAACATGCAAACTAGTGGAAATCTATGTGGTTGGATCATAGAATCAGAGCAGACTGACAAAATAAAGCAGCTCTTAAAAAACCAATGTTAAACAAATGTCTTATGTGCCTATATTTACCATTTTATTAATGTCATATGTGAGTATATTGTCTGAAATGTATGTTCTTCTTGTCCTGTTCTTACAGAATGAGCGTGTGATCCCTCAAAGGAAGGAGACAGAGGAAGAGCAGTCAGTTAAACCCAAGAGGAAGAGGAAGGTGAGTGCAGCACAACAGGACAACGTGTAGCATTGATCAGATTACACATTATTATTTCCATCAGTAAGACGTTACAGCCGCTGTCAGTAGGAAGGTTCAGTAAGATCTAAGAAAAAGAGATTGCTTGTAATACTTTATGAATACATGGTATGCAGTGAAAAAAGATATTCTTATGTGATTGGGTAAGCTGCCTTATATGCACAAAAAGAATAGTTTTCTCTTATACAGATGTTTCACTGCACCAACAGTACCAGCACTGTCTGTGCATGTCGCTTACATTCATTTAGTTTTACAGAAGAAGAAGAAAACTATTACAGATGTGTTGGCCTCCTCCGAGCCAAAGCCGGGCTGCCCAGCTGACCTGCAGGATCTGATCAAACAGTACTTCTCAGACAAACGCTCTGTGATCGAGCTGGAGGAGCTGAAATTGCAAGGTGGGTCACAGCGATCCTCCTCCCTTTAACTCCCAAGTTCAGTCAATACCTACTGATGGTTTGACTCCTCGGCCACCCTGTGTCCTCTCACATCCTTCAGACTCCTGTTTCCTGTCCAGTAACGACTTGACGCACACCCTCTCCTCTTATCTGAAGCAGAGTGAGTGATGCTGTGACCTTTTTTGGGGGGGGAAATGTCTTCTTTCCTGTTTACCTTTTAGATTCATGTTTCACTTTGATTGCTTCTTTGTTCTGTTATTCTAAGTTTGTCCCAAGTGGGCAAAGATCCAAAAGCAGCACACAGAAAAGAGCTCTGTGGTTATCCTCATCGTCTGCAGCTCGGCGCTTCGGGTCATTGAGCTGATTAAGTAAGTGTTGAGCCTGATTCTTGGCTTTTAGCATAACTCCATATATAGTTTTCACTATTTGTTTTTTTTTCATTCACAGGCAGATGACTGCTTTCAAGGGCGAAGCCAAAGTGGTGAAACTTTTTGCTAAACACATAAAGGTAGAGAAGAATTTCAAATTTCAAAAATATCCACAGTAGTTAACTTTGATGACTTCTACCAGAACTTTCTGTGCTCAGATAGAGGAGCAGGTGAAGCTGCTGCAGAAAGGCGTCACCCACATCGGAGTTGGGACTCCAGGCAGGATCGGTGCCCTCGTTGAGAACGGTGTGTGTGTGTGTGTGTGTAGGTTGTTTGATTTCAAAGCTGTTGCTGGCATCTCACTCTGACTTTGTTCCACAGAGGGTCTGAACTTGCAAGCTTTGAGGTACGTGGTTCTGGACTGGAACTGGAGGGACCAGAAACTCAGACGGATGGTGGACATTCCTGAGGTGAGCTGCTGCCCCCTGCTGGACAGAAACAATGACTAACTAGTTGGTGTGTTGGTGTAATTTGATGTTGTTTTCTGCTCAGTTATGTTTAGAAAATGTGTTGCTTTGATTAATTTGGCTTCTAAACTAGGAGGATGCTTCACTTTTCATCTCATGTGATTAAAAAAGGATTTATCTTTGGGTGAAATGGCAAAATAAGGATTGGGACGACGGTCAAGCAGACCATCTAACCATCCAACTTCACGAAGGGAGGAAACTGGGATTGGGTTTTGGTTTATCTCATAATGAATTGTAAAGTGGCTGAAAGGTTCTGGTTGGAATATAAAATTACTGAGAGGACAGTTTGAACTCAGTGTTCCTGTGGTTTGATGTATTTGTGTCCAGTCAGTTTGTATTTTTATAAAAACATTTTAATTATTTTAATAACTTTGGTATTTTATGCAAAGAAACATGTCAAGACAAAATGTTAATTGTTTTTCATGATCTTTCAGATCAAACTGGACTTCATGAAGCTGCTGGAAAGGGGAATCCTGACTGCTTGTAAAGAAGACAAAGTCAAAATAGGGCTTTTTTAATAAGCACTGGATTCTCTGTGCTGATCACGCAGAACTTATTCCTGTTTTTCTCTTTCTATCTCACACTTTCTTTTTTATTATTATTTTTTTAAAGAATGTAGAACATATGTTTGTTTGTTTTACTCCGGCAGTCCAGTGTCGATGTGATGGATTGAATAAACTGACTCATTATGGAACCCACATCCTCTTGTTTGCTTACTGTGACTTTAGGGAGTCCCTTGTCTTGGGAGCTTGAGGTCATGCTTACCAGGAAGTCCCAGTAATCGCAGCATCCTTTAGATAAAGTACTGTAAAGCAGCAGAAAACTAATGATTTATCTTCCATAGTAAACTGGAACATAAATGTTATTCTGTGTTTTTGTAATATTACAAAACAGCAGATTGTTTCTTTAAATTATCTGTGTTCTTGTAACTTGTGTTTCAGGAAAGAGGTGGTAACCAAGAACAAAACGCAATCATGTAGACAAGTGGAGGTAACAGGAAGCAGAAAGAGGTAGCTGAGTGAAGAATTGTGGTTAATAAGTAACTGTTCACAACCGCATAGCAAAGTCTGCTGGGAAAATCTGTTGGCAAGCAAACTGGTGTTTATATGCGAGTGTGCACAGAGAGATATCGTTGACATAAAAAAGAAAAACCGGAAAAGAAGACAGAGCAACGCCTTTCCTTGGTAAGTTTTTGGAATCTCCAGGCATCCATCTAGATTTTCCATCTGAAGGTCCCATCATGGGGAAAGAGAAAACACAGCCTGGCCCGTGGTCTCGAAGGCCAGACAACTCTGCCTTCAAACAGCAGCGACTACCTGCTTGGTCTCCAATGCTAACCGCTAACACCGTGCTGCCCTTTTTCTACCTCACGGCTTCGATATGTCTGCTGCTGGGAGTGTGGCTGCTGCTTACAGTGCAAACAACAAAGGAGATGAAGGTGAGTTAAACTGCACCTTTGGAGTTTTTCAGTTTGATCTCTGTACAAGTAAAATACAGAAAGGTGTGAGTGTTGGACAGACATTGAGTAGAAAAGCTCAAATGTTCTTGTGTGCAGTAAAAACAGGGAGTGGCAAAGAAAGATCTAAGGTTATGTGAGAAAAAAGGTTCATCTCTGGTGGACTCAACTTTACACTTCTGTCCTTACAGCTGGATTACACAGAGTCTGCGGACTGCAAAAGGTGTTTTGAACTGAGAAAAAATGCGAGCAACGCAGCACAGCCCTGCACCTGTAACGTGGAGTTTTCCATTGAGAAAGCCTTTAAGGTAACAGCAGCTCCTGCATTTAGGGGGCAAATCAGTCAAATCAAATTTTATTTGGATAGCATCTTTCATGCTAGACGTAACACAAAGTCATTTACATCAAAAACGACAGAAAATTAAAATACATGAATACAAATACTTTGATACACCTGATCAACCCCCACCCCCTCTAAAGGCACATCCTCCATAACCAGCAAGCATTAAAATGTACAAATAAATTAACCTCTGGCTCAGCACAGTGAGAGGAAACGATGGCCAGTTTCCCAGGTCAGGTTATTTTGGATAAAAATTCCCATTTACTTCCGTAGTCACCATCTGGTACAACCTTGTTTTCATCCTCTAAATCGTCTGAAAGCTAAAAAATTCTGTCTCACATTTGTGTTTCCAACTGTTTTCCTGCTTCTATCCAAAGGGAGATGTCTTTTTCTACTACGGTCTGAAAAACTTTCACCAGAACCTCCGTAGATACATGGACTCCAGAGATGACGGACAGATGGTCGGCAGGAAAAATAAATTAAAGGTATCTCCCAAATATTTTTACACGTTGCTGTCGCATGCTGCCTGCATTTACCAGACAGAAGACTTATAACGAAGTGTTAATTTAAAAAAAAAAAAACATTCATTAATAAACAGTTTACCATCTTTCTGATGCTTCACCGCTGCTACTCTCACATGTATGTGGGTTTACATGGCCGGAGTCAGGCGGAGCCAGATTACTAGGTTGCAGAATATTCCACTTGGCTGGCTTGTAGAGTTTATTTGTTCATGGTCCATCTGCATTGTGAAGCACCATCCATTCTGATTTGCTGCATTTGGCTGAAGTCTGAGCAGACGGTAAAGCTTAATACACTTCAGTCTTCATCCAGCTGCTTCTGTCACATCATCATAAACGCCAGTCACACGGCACCGTGCATTCTCGCACTGCAATTTGCATCCGACGCTGTCAGCTTCCTCAGATCTTCCTTTTCCCCGTCTTTCTGCTGCAGGTTGGCCTCGTTAAGTTTTATAGCCATACTGTCCAGGGGTACATTTCACAAAGCAGGTTTTCTGGAAACACTGAGAACTCAGGGTTTCTGGTTTCAGGGAGAGGGGTTAAATAAACCAGAGTTTATTGCAAACCCTGGCTTGTTTCACAAGAAGGTTAAATTTAACTCAGTCTGTTGCTGCGGTAACGGTGTTTCTGAAATTAACCTGGTCAGGAGCTGGTTTATGCATTGAACTCCTCCCCTTTCAGATGTTCGTGCGTTCAATTTCCTTGAATTAAAATCCCACTCGCTTTGTCTGTCTCGTCTTTTGGAACATGACATGTCCGTTTATCGACGAAGAGGATGTGCTTCTTCACAGGTAGTTTGGGATTCGCCACAAGATCATGATTAGGCACCGATAAGATGTTTTTTAATTCCCGGAAACGTATCTATTGGAGCGCTACTGTGTTTCACTGCAGTCTACAATATATTCTTGCTCCCATCCAGCCGTACATCACCAATAAAATAAAACGCACAAAGACTTCATCATAAGTTTAAGTCCTTTATCCCTGTTGGATTGCATCTAGAAGAAGACGCATTTTTAGTTTCAGCTTTTTAACCTGCATTTTGATAATCTTGATGAGTGCATGCGGTTTTGTATAAATAAAATCTAAAAACGTATGCATTCACTCTCTCTGCAATTTTCTCCCACGCCTGCCTGTCTGTCCTTTAACATGAAAATGTTCACAATCACTCTTATTAGGGTCATACTGAAAGAAAAATGTGGAGGATTAATTTTTTCTCTCTTCCACTTTGAGAATAAACTCAAAATGTTAAGAATACGGTCAAAATCAAGAGAATAAAAAAGTACAGATTTTGAGAATCAAATAAAAATAAGTTGACATTAACTTCAAGTCTTTCAGATAACTTTGAAGTAGTTTTTCCCTTTTCTATAAAACACATTGTCGAGTGTGGATGAGCTAGTGACCTTGTACTTTAGAGTGGGCTTCAGCAACAAGGAAGTTCTTTCCCTTTTAGCACATAAACACAGCATTGTAATAAATAAATAAGTATTCATACTTTGAAGAGATTTTCCACTTTATTATTGAAACTTTATTCCCATCTTTCGATTTTATTCTTGATATTTTAAGTTTAGTCTCACTTCTTCTATTCATATAGAACAAGTGAGCCAGGAGGGATGGTCATCTGTTTGGTGTCATGTTTTGAAAATGGACAGACGATAATACTGATGTGTGTGAGCAGCTTTCTCTGATTGGCTGAAGCAAAGCTCATTTAAATACTTATTTTCCTGCTTGGCTTAAGAGCATAAAAATGGAGAATTTTCTCTTTTTAAGGAACTTTTATCCTCTCTAGAATCCCAGCCAGTACTGTGAGCCATTTGCAAGAGATCCAAATGGAGTCCCGATTGCTCCTTGCGGTGCTGTGGCTAACAGTATGTTTAATGGTAAACCCCCACTCTCAGCATGCATCACTCTTCCTTTCCTCTTAGCTGGATTATTAACTCACCTTTTCCTCTCAGACTCTTTCGCTTTGACCTATCTGAGGCCCAGCGGTCCAGTTAGCGTCTTTCTGATACGGAACGGCCTCACCTGGTACACAGATAAAAATATCAAATATCGCAACCCAAAGATGGACAATTTATCACTTCCACAGGTGTTTGAAGGTAAAAAAAAAAAATTATACATTTTGTTTTATTTCTTCTGTACACTAATCCACATTTTAAATGCTTCCTCCTCAGGCACAACACAACCTCTGTACTGGCAGAAGCCCGTGTATGAGCTCGATTCCCTAGACCCCACCAACAATGGCTTCATTAACGACGATCTGATTGTTTGGATGAGGGAGGCGGCGTTCCCAAACTTTAAGAAGCTCTACGGGATTTTACGCCGAACCAGTGAGCCCTTCACAGACGGGCTTCCTGCAGGGAACTACAGCATCCAAATCTCCTACAGTATCCTTTCACTGCCGTTAGGGGATTTATCTGTTCGTTTATCCACATTTCAACCGTTCTGGAGCACAGACGCACACACACAAATTCTCTTTTACGCCTTGACCTCCTGCCCCTTCAGACTTTCCGGTGCAGTACTTCCGAGGCAGAAAAGAATTTGTGCTGACCACGTTGACCTGGTTCGGAGGTCAGAACAATTTCCTGCCCATTGCTTACCTGGTAACCAGCAGCCTTCTCCTGGTGACAGCTGTTGTCCTCACGGTGGTGTGGTGGAAGTTTGGGAAAGATGGGAAGAACATGAAGGAATGATGGGGTAAGAGTGAAGCAGATGAAAGAACAGCACGGATGGGTGGTGATGATGAAGAGCGGTTTTAAAAAAAAAAAAAAAAAAAAAAAATTGGGACAATTTTATGGCCAGTGGAAGAGACGCAGTGCTGAGGCATCTAGATGATGGCTTTTGTTTGTGATAATGTTGCTCTGAACTCTGAAAGCTTGATGTGTAATGCTGCATTTGACACAGTGTCAAAAACTACTTTAATTATCCCTGCAGGGAGATTCAGTTCAACAATCATAAAGCAATACCACCTTTAAAACCGATTATTAGAATATTAAAACATACAATAAAGTATCTTTCTGGCCTTCAATATGCACATACCTGCATCACGGGGCTGATGAACCAAACTTAGTTTTGGTTTACAGCACCGTGGACATCAACACACTAGAAGGCGCTTTATGGCTGATTCAGCAAAGATGCCTCAGATTTAATCAGAGAAAGCAAGGAAAAGTGACAAAGAGGTTCACTTCAAACTGAACAGATTAAACCAAATGTCACAATTAGTTTGTAAAGTTCTGGTATTTCTGCATCTTTTTGGTAGGTTTTCAATTCAAAGTGTCAACAGAGGAAAGTTAATGAGCTCCAAACTGGGCAGCAGCAACTTACCGACGCATGAAATAAGATCTTCTTCCAAAAGAAACGGAACTGAGGAGGTTTAGGAGACAGATTGGTTTCGAAGAACCACATGAAATTCTGCATTTATGGCAGAAACTGTTTTTTAGGAGGAAGGATCCAAAATGTGAAGGTTGGAAATGACTAATGACACTCGCAATCAAATGCAGCATTAGCACAGAAGCTAATCTGTTCACTTGATTAACTTCAGCTTTTTAAAAGTATACATTGATGTATTGATATTTATTACAGTTGTATTAACAGTGACTCCAAAACAATAAGTGTGACTTTTTAACATGAGTTAAATTAAATTACATTGTAATAATTACACAAAAAAAGGCTAAAGGCTGTAATAAAACATTTACTTTTAAACATCGCTTTATTTTTTTCCTTTTCTTTGCACAATCAGTGAGAGCCACAAACTCACACACTGCAACCAAGAAGCACAAAAGTCTGCATCAGTCTCCGTGTATGACAGTGGCACAGCTGTTTGAACAACACCCTCCCACAGGTGGGGTTGTTCTGTAAAGACAAAAATAAAAAGCAGCTTTATGCAAGTTTCTCCACCGTCTGCACTCCCATCGTTCACTTTTTGGTCAGATTAGTACCACAGGTACGCAGGTCAGGAATGCAGTTTACAGGCGCTACAGACAACATCCTATACAATCACAACACGCATGCACTCACAAAAATATTGAAACAGCTTAACGCACACAGACATTGATGCACAAAGAAGGTCGCTTTGAATTAACATCCATTTCAACACGAGACGTAATCTCTGGATCAGGACAAACTAATCACAGCTGTAACATTAACTCATCTGCATCTTTGTTGTACCGTTCTTGTGAGGATCTTTAAAAAAAATGCTGTAAGGTTTGACTAAACCTGCCGTCAGGAAAGGGAAGAATCAATATTGCATCGACAGAAAAAAAACATTATTTGGTCTGTTTTCTGTTAGTAATTCACTGGATTGATTCTCCTGATCGGCTTCAACTTAAAATACAATATGTATTAAAAACCTACTGTCAGCCACAACAGTGCACCCCCCCACCTCCCACTCCCTCTACTCTTTGAGCCACCACCTTTGTCGGTGGCGGGGTAACTCCATAATCAGCAGGATGTGAAATAAAAAATAAATATCAGTAAATCATTTGAGTTTTAAGAAGACTGCAGTGATGGAATTACAAGAACTATACAAAATTTCAAGTCATGCGTTTAAAGTAAGACGACAACGTACCATGGCAAGAGTTTCTCGACGAAGGAGGAACTTTGATGTAACACGATGTTATTCCGTTTTTTAGCAAAATAAAAAACTCTGATTTGAGGAATGGACATCGTCTTCGTATGGTCCGGGATGTTACAAGAACTCCAGAAAAGAAATCACAGTTTCCTCACAGAACAGGGACAAAGTCTTCATCAAACAGTAGTCAGATTTGCTCCTTTCCGTCTCCGACTCACACCTGGCACCAACACATTCATCTGTGTGCTTTCAGTGATTGGACTGTAATGGCACTACGCGAGCAGTTTGTGGCCTTGCAGAAGCATGTTCAGGCAATACAGACATCTCCAGGTGAATCTAAAGCCAAAGCAGTTCATTCAAGACTCGAGTCCAGGTTCGACACGTCCAACAACCCCGTTTTTGTCCTCTGGGTTGTTACTGGTTGGCAGTGTGGGGCAGATTTTAAGGCCATGTGCATCTGGACCCTTCAGCTCTGTCCTGATATTTGAGTGCTATTCTGAGGGACCTGATAGGTCAGATCTGCAGTGGGCGTGGTTTGTCCAGGGGCGTTCTTGGGCGTATCGTATGCCGAACTCCCAGACCAGTCTGCGACCTGCGATCCACTGGCGGTACATGCACGGGAAAGGCAACTCATGCCAACCACGATGGGAGTAGCGTATTCAGATCCCGAAGATGGCAGCGGCTCTGCATAGGCGTGGTATATGTCTGGCGAGATGGGGGCATCGTACATGTCTGGATCAGAGTATCCAGGGGCAGGACCCTCGTCTGGTTTAAAGGTTGACCGTGCTCCTAACGTCGTCACTCCACTCACCAGTGGCTGGGCGTATTCTGAAACGAAAGCGTCTTTAGCATTTAGCAAAGGATATACTGTTAAAATAAACAGCTCTAATGTCTTCTAATTCTTCTATCATTAATAAAACCAATCAAACGTGCAGTGAATTTCTTACAGTTTTAAATTAATCAAAAATCAGATCAAGCTCAAACTTAAAGGAATAATTTGCAAACATTTGTCCACATTACTTTTAGAGCTGCACTGTTGTCCAAAAACCATCTCACACCATAGCAGAGGACATGTTCCCATTTAATCCTGATCATGAGAACCAGCGTTTATTCAAACAATGTCTACCTGTGAGGAAACCATAAATTCCAAAAGGCTGAAATTCGATGCAGATCGTCTCCTTGGGGACCTAAACGGGTTCACTGAGTATCAAATTCCAATAGTGAACTTTGAGTTATCGCGCTCACATGAAGGATATCCGGCGGTTGTGATGAAACCGTTATATCCCCGACACTCCACGTTTGGGGATCTAATGGAAGCAGTTTGTATCACACATGTGATCACACTAGTTAAAACAATCTGTGCCACCAGACTGCAGATCCTGCACTGCATGTGCGTCCTGTGGAGTCTTTGACCACCAGCAGTGAGTTTGGATTCACACTATTCTACCCATCAACAGATGTTGGCAGTAATGTGCATATAAGTGGAGACTTTATGAAAAAAGACAGTGAGTACCAAACCAGTTAAACCAGTCTGTCAGCTCATAAAACCTGTTGTATGTTATCTAAAAGTTTTTCTGACCAACCTTTTAACCTGTTATGATTAATTTGCCATCATTATCCTGTCAGTAAATGTATTGCAGCCATGTTTGTTCGAGTGGCAGGCTGTACATTTGATGCCATGGTGGCTCCATCTATTTCACACAAAAAACCCATAATAAATAAGCCAAAGTGCAGTAAAGAAGTTGTAAAAGTAATTTAATTAAGCTTAAAATGTAAAAAAAAAAAAAAAACAATGTTTTAAAATATCTAAAAGTAGGAAAATGCAATCATGCAAAAGCAAAGTGGTTTTAATATTGTATAATCTGAGCTGCAGCAGCTTTAAAGGAATACTCGCCCTCAGAGTGATGTGCCTTCATTTTGTACTCACCCTCATGCTGATTAACACTCTGAAACACCTTCTCGATATTT
>JBAMHX010000014.1:9385625-9406980 GCA_037177515.1 Pseudomugil tenellus | reverse complement strand
TTTTCCAGCCCTACTTCCTACTGAAGCTTTTAGCCGTCACAACCATTACAAAATATTTGACCAGTTTCTCTTTTTAAACGACAAACATGTCCTTATAATGAGAATGTTTTATGATATAACGAGATTTTTTCATTTGCTGGTTGTGATATTATTATGAAAAACTCATGTGGAATAAGTAAATCCAAATTTAGGTAATTTAAACCAACCTACAGTGAGCCAAACACATATTACTGAATGAGACTAAAGCGTTGTTTAGCCCTAGACAAAGATGGCGTCTTCTGTTGCCATGGCAATACTTCATCGTGACAACATGCCGTCTAACATAATATCCATAATAATGGTGACTGCAATTTGTAATTATTGGTATTTTATTCGTTTGTGTTAACTTAAAAAGATTTTTACTTTTATAATAGAAATAAATTTAGTCTATAAGTGCTTAACATGATATATTATGGATATATTATGATATATGATCAATTATTCAAAGCTGATTTCTGCTTTTACCAAACAACAGCTCCTTCTACAAAGAAACACACCTTAAATTGTTTAAGCGTCAAAAACATTAAGGTTTTTCACCAAATAATATTTTTTGTTTGCTTTTTTTAACAAACGAAATGACAGTACTGATTGTCATGACATGCAATGAACCAGAAGAAATGAGTTGTTAAAAAAAGGAGAACTTTTAGAAATTGTTAATTGTGTTAAAAGTGTTAATTCCCATTTAGAAGGTGTGCTGTTATATCTACACAGCTTATTGCTAAATTCTGTGGTAAATTAACCAATTCATACTTAAAATTAACCAGTTCATACTTAATAATTCTGAACTCTTCAAAAGTCTAAAAACATCAAAAACAGGGATTGCAAAAAGTTCAGCTATTTGGTACAGAAAGAGCTCTGTTCCCGAAGTTCCGAAGTCCCTAAACACATCATCATTCCTCTGATGGAAAACCTGCTAGTAGCTAGTGATCTTCACAAGTGGTGCAGCTGGTACAGCAAATTCAATTTATCTGAAAGCGAGGGGGTGGCAGAGCAGTCTTATAGTAAGATCATTTTAACCTTCACACTCCAGCAGATAGAGGCTGATGAGTCAGGATGAGGTCACTTCTACGTACAGAGAATGCTGTGAGCCTCTGATGGGAATGAATCACTGCCGGCCACATTCCTGCCCAAACCTGCTGCCATATCACTGAAAAACCAACAAAAAGCAATTCTGCTCAGGCGTCGAGCTGCTTGTCTGACGAGCAGCTGCTCGGGTGACGTGAAATTGTATTACCAGAAAAAGGCCCGAGCTGGAATTCACAGCTGGAAACAGTGTGGGAAACTCTGGTGACCCTTGGAATGACGGATAACGTGTTGGGATTGGTGTGCGCCATCTCGGCAGTCGCAGGCCACCACCAGCGATCAACGCTGTGACTCTTTAAACTTCCCAAAAAACACACACCACATCCTGAAGAGATGCAGGACTAAACCACTAAGACAAAGTGCTGATCCAGGCCACAGCGGCCTACCTCCAGCAGAGGAAACCGCCAACATTCACACACACATCTGATAAGTAGGATGTGGAAACAGAAAAATGGCAGAGCAGAGGCACGATGCGGGGAACGGGGAAAGGAAACAAAACATAAATGAAGAAAGATTCGGATCTGGGTGGGGCGACACATCACATCATGCATCTATAGTTACAACTCTGGCTCTCTCACACACACACACACACACACACAAGTTTCAAAATACAGGCATGAATAAACTCCATGTGCACACACTCGTTCTGTTTCCAGCATTTTGACGCACAGCTCTGCTCAGCCTGTTGCAGCTGGACTGGATTACAGGCTTATTATATTCAGCCAAACTATTATCTCACCTCCCTTTCACCCACTGACCCTGCCCCTCCTCTGTTCCTGTGGGGCGCCTCACTCCCTGAAGCACACCCCCACGCTCCTCCCTGTCCTCCCATCTGCCAGCAACAGTACTCCCTCCGCTTCCTTCAACAAGAATCCTCCGGCCCTCAACACGAGGTCATCAGCGGCAGCCTCGCCGCCCGTGACCTCACGTACAGGTCATCGGTCCAGGACATGCTCACCGTACGGACAGGGTGGGGGGGGGGGGGTGTTTGGCTTAGATATCAATGGTCACAAAGGAAAAAAAAAACCCAAAAAGAACCAAAAAGCAGATAAAAACAACATGAGTAAGCAAGCGATGATGAGGATGATGTGGTTTGAGTGGGGTTGGAAAATAAAAAGGAGACCATGACTCACATGGGAGTTTAACACAGAGACCACTACTCACCTCTCGATATCCATTAGGCATAGTTCCAGAAATCTCCTCTGTGGATGTCAAGCAGCCTGCAGGACAGTATTTACTAAGGAAGAAACACACACACACACACACACAGACTGTCAGACGTTCACTGTACGTGTAAGTAACGCATAAATATCTGCACAAAGCAAACGTGGTTTACCTGAACTCTGGGTTCGGGAAGTCGGTTACTTTGACCAGGCAGGTGATTAGATCTGAAAACAAGGCAAACATAATTAATGTTTTATTTATTTCTGCAGGCAAGTCAACTAACAAAACATCAGAGACCTTCAAAAAATATACAAGGCGTATGCCGTCAGAAGCGATGGCTAGAGGTATATCGCTGAATCCCCCCAATTCTCGAATAGACACAATACGATAATATAAATTTGCACATATAATACCCTGCAAGTATATTAACAAGTCATTTATCATATTTATTCACTGAGCCTCAATGAGCTCAATAATAAAGTAGCCTGTATACCTTAACTGATTAGAATTTGAACCTACAGGTATGATGCCATTTCCAGATGCATCCAGATGTCACAACCTGTCATTTGCACTTGCATTGAGGTTAATATAACAAATAGTTACAAAGATGTGGTCAAAACAGTGATTTTTTTAGCTACGTAGCTCCACCTGGTGTAAAAATATTAAAAAAGGAAGGTATGACGTCATGATTGGATGCATCCTGAGGTCATGACCTTTCATTTATCAAGAGGTATAGTCTAAAATTATTTTTTTGCCACAGACTATAAAAAAATGTTCTTTGCGCATAAAGCGCCACTTGGTGGGGAAACCACAAATCCAAATATCTCAAAATTTGATACAGGTTGTCCCCTCGGGACCCCTAAACAGGTACACAGAGTATTAAAATCAAGTTGTAAAAATTTGGCGAGTTATTGCGCTCATACTACAGATATCAGGCGATGGCAATGGTCGGGGTGAAACCAAAATATCCTCGACACTGCGCGTTCCGGGATATATTAAATTTAAAAAAAAAAAGAAAAAAAAAACAAAATTCCTGAAATAATGGTTAAAAATTATGACCAAAATCAGCCGAATATATCATTTAAATTTACACACACACACACACACATCACAGAAACTAATCATTTCCTTGCAAAGTAGTTTTTGAATCCACAAACTGGGACAGATAGCTATTCATAAAATACACAGGTACCAATAAATATCTACAGACTGCATCGCATTTTAATCAGGTTTAATCAGATGGACAAATGATGTTTGAGAACATTGTTTTAATTACCTAATTTTCAGCATCGTGTCTACATGAGACGTTTAAAGTCAACTCTGAACACATCAAAGCCACACGGCCCAAAACTATGGACATGTGGGGGTGTTTGGTGATGACACACACACACACACACACACACACACACACACACACACACACACACACACACACACACACACACACACACACACACCTCACTGTAAGATGAAAGCTGTTGAGAATCTATGTCAACTTTGAGGCGATGGACAGTCTGAGTCTAGACCACATTAACAAAAACACTTTCCCAAATACCCAACCAGTGAGTCAAACTGATAAATACACCAAACCGGCTCATGTCACCATGGTTACCAAGTGCAAACTGTGCACCCACACCCACCTGCGTGATCCGACACATGGCAATAAAAAGGCATGTAGGAACATTGAGGTGGGAAACGTGGCTGGGAGTGATGAGGACCCCATTCGCCTCCCTGTGTGAAGCAGTCAGGCCGACATGATAACCACATTTAAATTATTACCCTGCTGCGCACATGTCCCTCACTACCTTCCTCTTCTTCAATTCCACATGATGAAGCATGCTCTCCAACAGAACCCGGTCAAGTAAGAAATAATCTGCACTTTATGAAAACTAATCACGTTTTGTATTCATTTAACAGAAAAAGTTGAGTTGTTTTTAATGTAACTGTATAAAATGTGTCATGCTGCAAATGTGGTTGCATAATACAGATGGGCGGAGTCTGATCAGGCTACTGGATTCGACCAATCAGAGCAGACTAGACTCTGGATGCACAGAAGCCTCCTCATTGATTGTCTATCAGATCTAAGCAATGCATCTGCAAAGCCACTACTCCTCTCGGAGCAGATGACACATTTGTCTGAGAATGTTTTGCTTTTGTTTCATCACAGGGAGGATAAAAACAACTTTTTCCGCTGCAGAAAGCTTCTCATACAGTAGGAACCTTTGCTTCAATCAAAGCAAAATCCTAACAAGCTTTTACTTAATCCTTTATCGCGTTTCAGGACCATTAACTGCTCAATTTGAACTCCTGCACTAACAAGTTTACATCTGAATCCAGTATTTTGAGGCAAAATTAACTAAATGCAACCACATTTCATCTATTTTCCAGCATCAACGCAATGACTTCATTCACAAAGTGGTAAATCAGCATCATGCAGTGAATCTCCAGCTTTCTGTTGTTGCACATTTCCAGTTTCTCACCAGTTTGGGAGAAAATCTGCAGATGGCTTCGTATGCACTGAGGTTCAGATTTCTTTTAGCAGAAGACAGATGTTTGACAATCTGAAGGAACCATTTGGATCTTAAACTTCTGGCATGAAAATATTGATTTACTGATTGTTATTTAGTTTTTTTATGTAGTTGCTACCAAAACATTTTCACCTGTAGGTGCAAAAACTGCAGCAGGGAGAGAAAATGAAATCTCGTTTCTAAAAAAAATCTCCAACCAAGTTATTTAATAATTATCTGCTTTGAGTTGATTGCACACACACACAAACACACACACACACACACAGAGAGAGAGAGAAGTTTAATGTTCCTTTCCCAGTTGGGATGCACAATGTGATCCTACTTCCTTTGCTTAAGTGACATCTTTAATGACAAGCGAGAATTTTGTTCTTGCTCTCAAAGCCGCAAGAAGAAAAAAAAGTCTTTGTGGTCTGATTTATTTTCATATACAGTCTGTGTGTCTGATCCATTCATACTTTATAACAAGCCGCAATGGGGCGGCTGAGACCTCGAATCTGTCCAGAACCATCTTTAACCATGTCCGTAAGAACGAAATGAAAACTTTTTTTTTCTCGGAGGCCTGGAGAAGAAGTTCTCATTTGAGGTAAAGTGTGTAACAAGCTGTAGTGTAAAGGTAGCAACATTCAACCCTCACATTGTATCATTACTGCTGTCTAGCTCAAGCTAATTTCACCTGACAACAAGGAGCATCCTAAAGTAACATTTTAAACCTTGCTGGATTTCAAATTCAATAAGGACTTAATGACATTCAGCGGAAAAATAGAGATAAAATCTTTTTAACCAGTATTCACACATCTGCGTAGCAACATCTGGGCTCTTATTTGGAGATTATAATCATTTGAAACAACACCTACAGTCGTGATCCGCCAGCACGTTGTAGCTGGAATTCCAGATACGAGTCTGCCACATAACTGCAGATACATTCACCCCCCCATTCACATTCACCCTGATTTTCGATAGTAAATCAGAGACTGTTGCAGCTGAAGCTGTTCAAAGTGGGACATTTTTCTCTGTTGCACTGCTATGAACAGATGAAGCAGAAAACCAGTGTAATTCTGGGATGCTTGGCGGTGAGAATAGATGGGAGAAAGTTCATAAAGGGAAGTTGTAGCAGATGCTACGTTGGTGCATGATGTTAGTGGAACTTCTGGGTTGAAGGTTTTCTGTCGAAGATGTAGTTTGTGTTGCTTCTCTCTTTTTAGATCACTGACAGAAATCTCAAACATGGGTAACAATCAGTTTTCCAGACGTGCTTAATTAAGGGGGGGTGTCAGGAAATGAAAAGCATGGGACAGTGCAAAGGCAACGGAAAACATTCATTCAGATAAAGGCATTGAAATGGTTATGCATAATCAATCTGATCTATCATCATTAGTTGTTTTGTTCAATAAAATCCATCTTATTTACCGTTAATAAACGGTTCCATAATACAGGGGGGTGGGGGCGGCTGGAGCCAATCCCAGCTGACATAGGGCGAGAGGCGGGGTACACCCTGGACAGGTCGCCAGTCCATCACAGGGCCAACATACACAGTCGAACAACACACGCATCTGGGCAATTTAGAGTCCCCAACCAGCCTATCCCCAAGCTGCATGTCTTTGGACTGTGGGAGGAAGCCGGAGAGCCTGGTGAGAACCCATGCTAACACGGGGAGAACATGCAAACCCCACACAGACAGGCCACCGCCCGAGCCAGGGATCGAACCGGCAACTTCATATGTTTAATCATTTAATCATTTAAACCCCAGTTTAAAAGCTTTAATTACCAGCAGAGGTAACTTCATGAGCAATCCCCCCCCATCACTTCAGCAGCAAATCCATTTCAGAGTACCAAGCATGAATCATACTATCCTAAGCTTCATTTTCTATGTCCTCAGGTACGTCCTACATCCTCCAAATGAAAAAAAAAGATGAGTCACATGTCAATGCAACTGCTCGAGGAACCACTTTTAGATCTAACAAAAAGTATGGAAGCAGTGGATTGAGATATCTACCATCACAATCCATGTAGCCAGTGATGCAAAGTGTGGAGGAGTGAGGTGGATTCAGGGTTTCGATCAAGACACTGTGGACATTAAAAATGTTGTTTATGTGGAACTCTCACAATAATGTAATATTATAATACAAGTGACTTATCTTAAGTAAAGTATTGCAGTAATCACCTCAATTAAAATGTATTTAATAATAAACAAAGCAGCGTTTAGTCCGACCACCATGTTTAAGATCTGCGTGCAAGTCTTTCTAGGATCATGTAATCACTTCAGAACCATTAAAACAGTAAGATTGAGTTGAAGGAACAAATAGTTTAAATCACAATTTCTGTAGCAACTCCTTCGCCCCAGGGCTAGAACAGAAACGTTACCGCCATCTTTACGGGTGTCTTTAATGAAGCAACAGCTCCTGCAGCCTGAGGCTAACAGACATGTTATAAACAGAGAGAAAGACCATCGCATGAGCTGAGTCTGCATACCTGCATGTTCAGTGGTGGAGTAGGACAGGTAGAATCCACGTCCGCTGTGATGCGTCCCACTCCTGAACTGAACGGTGACTTGGCTGCCAGAGGACTCGATCGGCTCATTAACCTTCTTATCCAAGCCGCAGTACTTCTCTGTTAAACCACAGACCAAATCAAATTTGATGTTTTACTCTTTTTATACAACTACAAGACAGTTAAAATTTACAAAATGTTTGAAAAACATAATTTACAATCTTTTTTAATAATTATTAGAGCAATAAGCTATAAGCAATAAGCCCGCTTCTAATCAGCTGTTTGTTCCACTTGGCTTCATAAGTCATCCAGAATTCTCCCAACTAAGACTTCTGCCACTGCTGAAAGCTACAGGTTAGGCTATTTTGATATACTTCATATAACCTGGCATATAAATGGACAAAAGAAAAAAACACTAAATAATTATGACTAATTGTTTGAGTCATTTCCAGGTTAAACATTCAGAAATGTAAAAAAAAAAAAAAAAAAAAACTTCCATTCTATTATGATGGAGGAAGAAGTGTGTGTAAAACTGTGTTCTGGGTCTGTTTAATGGCACATTAACATACATGATGTGCATTTCTTCAAGAGAGGAAAAAAGAGAGAAAAGAACAGCAAAAGACAAGACACGAGCAGAAAAGATGGCCGCCTGTACACGAGCCAAGATTTGACCGTCTCACAGTATAGTTAGGGTTCAAGATGGATCCCAAATTAGTAGTCACGTCTAAGAATATATGCAAAAGTTCTGCATCTTCAACACCATACTGTGACGCAAAAACAGCTGCATCATCATCATCATCATCATCATCATCATCTGCTCACAAGACACATGACAATGTCTACACTCGGCTGATTCCATGCAGAAATAAAGTTCATACATAGTGTTTCTGGACTGCTAACATGTGAATCTAATGTAAATGCGTCATAGTATTCACATGAACTTTGCTCCATAAGAACAGCACAATGTTGTCCGGTTTCACTGCAAAGAAATGCACTAGCTACTATAAAGTGTTTAAAAAAGAGAGAAGCTGATGCAAATTGCTCAACATAGTCAAGGCTGTTCTTAAAATTCAAGCATGAAATGCCAACAAAATAAAGAAAATTCTGGATAAATTCTGTTCAAATGGAACGTGCTCATGCTACATGTGCAATCTCATCTGCAGGGAAAATCTGAGTTACTGCAGAACAAGAAAATGTAAAAGTGGTGACTGAGATTTGTGCAAAAATCTGCACAAATATCCCAAGTGTCAGTCGGAAAGTTTTCCTTAAATGATATTTAATCAGTTGGATTAAACTGAGGGAGTAAAAACAGAGTTATGAGAAGAGAGATTCTTCTATCTTGAGCTATTACTCAATATCTTTCTGTGTATCTTGTGTAAGAGATGCAGCAGATGCTGCCTTGTTTTAAAAAAAAATAGTACATTTAACTTTGTTGTTAGCAAAGCAGATGACAAGATTTTCATTTTACAAAGCCAAACTACTACTCAGAAACTTCAAGCCGAGCCCCATTGTCTGGTATTTGCTTGTTCCTCTCACCAAACTCGCTCCTTCCCGGTCCAATGCCATTGAAAAGGCGGAGGTAGTTGACCTGACAGTCACTGTCGCTGTCTATGTCCAGCAAAGCGAAGCGAAAGTGGATCCTCTTCCCACAGGGAACACTGATCTCCCACTCACACACTGTGTCGTTTGGGTATGTTCTCGGATACCCCAGAGAAGACAGAGTCCCACTGCTGGGACCAAGTACGGTGGGGCCACAACCATCACCTGCAAGGCGACACAGTTTCAGAAAATGTAAACATACATGCAGAACCGAAGGGGAATTTTTTTTTTATTTAATTCAAAACCGTGTTTCTAACATTTCTGACTGCCTTCGATCTAAAGGCAGAATCTAATGCTGCCTTTTTTCCCCGTACAACCCTCACTGATAGTGGGAAACATAATTTAATTCAGCTTTATTAGCATGACTCCACTTCACAACAGTGTCACCTCAGGGCACTTTACAGACATCAGTTTGAGACTATTCATAATAAGTAGCCTAGCTAAGGATACCACTGTGAATAACACACGGTGTCCATAGTGTTGAAATGACTGGATGTTCCAGCTGTTGCTCGGTACTTTCCAAAAGATGTTTTAAGAAATCATACCGCAGATAAGACATGATGGCTCATCAATTTAAATCCTGGTTGTGCTTAAAGGTAAAGTGTCATCTTCCTAATATCAAGTACTTAACAAAACTGGTACTGCAGTTGTAAAACTCCCAATTCACAGTTGTTTGTCCCTTCAGAGACACTGTAGTAAAAGCAATGGCACATATATGGGTGCTTCCATGTATGTAGACCCATAACAGGTAGATATGTCTATTTGTAAGAGATTAGTCAAATAAGTTTCTTTTGAAGTGATTGTATATGAATAGAAACTGTTTTTGATATATTTCTGTCACTGAACACTGTAGTTTTGTTAGATGTGTTCCCATTGTGTTTGTTTAGTGCAGGTTATCCAAGATGATCCGATATGTCCCAAGCAAACATATATTTTCAACAGTTTATCAATTCAGCAAGTTATTAAATGTCTAAAAATGTTTTGTCTTCTTGTTTGCAGGTCACTACAACAGCAGAGTCCGTAAAGTTGTATTCACTAAACAGGTTTTATCATCTTTTTGAATGACAAAAGCACAATTTGGTGCATCTGTAGTTGAACTATTAAAAAAGTGATTCAGTCACATGTGTAAGCTTAACAGCTTTATATATGCATTACCTAAAATTAAACTGTTTCTGCATATTCAGACTACTAAAAGATAAAGTGCACATAAATCCACATTTCAAGCTGATGGTCCAATCAAGCAAAATTATATTTACAGACAACAATTTCAGCAGGTTTCAGCATTTTCTGAAGCTTTCCATGCCAAAATTATTTGTGATTCAAGAAAATAGCTAATAACCTGAGAAGCATAACAGCTGTTTGTTACCTTCAATCAAATGACTAGGCTCAGATGAGCTGTAGGCTAAAGCTGGAATTCATCTTTATGGTAAAATGACTGTACTTACTGGTCACTTTTCTAGTCATGTTGACCACTCAAAGCCCTTTACAGTGCATGTCACATGCACCCATTCACACAATCTCTTACCACAAAGACACGTCAGGGGACAATTCAGGTTAAGTGTCTCAATACTTGAGCATATGGTCAGGGAAGGTGTGGAATCAATCCACAGACCTATTCCTCCTGAACTACAGCCACCTAAAAAAGTAAAACCTAAAACCTGTCAAATATCATATTTACTCTTTATTATTATTACGTCAGCTAATGTAAGTTAAAAGTCGTCACAAATCCATAAGTGCATTCAGTTTTTGCATGTGATGAATTCTGGATGGCAGCTGAGACACTGTTGATGTTGAGGAGTCATGGCTCCCAGTTAACACTGTAGTCACGCTTCATGGTGCCAAGTGGATTTTCTATGTGTTCCTGCAGTTATGCAAGAGCCCTTCACTGGACATTAACCAGATGAAGAGGACAAAAACAAAACCACCTCCTTTATTCTGACTCACAATTGTTGTTCAACGACTGCATGATGGGGCTCAATATCTTTCTAATGCTGAGAAACATGTCAAAATACACACAAGTTCAACTACAAGTGATCCAAAAACTTTTAGCATGCTACCTCAAGATGGGGAAAATATACATTACTTGTAAATTTAAAGAAATACACTCTGCCCACGTGTTTACATGCGTACCCCCCACTGCTTCCCTACCCCCAACCTGACCACCTGAAAGCTAGCTTCTTGTTACGCAATATTAGCTACGATATTACGATACGCGTTTGGTCATTTTACGTAAACTACGCTGTGTAAGATCAAAAGGAGTTGTCAAAAGTGTGGTTTTTGGTTTCACGGCAAAACGTGGACAACTTTAAAACAAGGGAAGACGCTCTTCTACGACCTGTGTCCATGTGTACACAAATCTGAATAGCAATAAAGGCAGTTTAAAGATAATTAGCCCGTTAATACACACGAATGCGAAACAAATTAAGTACTTGTAACGTAAAATAAATAGTTTACGTTGCATGATAATTCGGCGTACGCCAAATTCACCAAGCTATTCCTTCTTTCACAGGCTCAGCTAAAAACTGGTTTGGTTGTCTTTTAACCGTCTTTCGCCGCCCGTCATAGCGTTTCAGGCGAAAAATGGTTAGTAAAGTGTGAATAAAAACCGAATACAGCGAGTTTGGGTTAGTCTGACTGTAAAGATATACTTCACCACCATCTCAAAGCATCCAAACGGATGTGTTTACACTTTAAAACAGCATGGCCGCGTTTCTGTGTGGTCACACCAGTTGTCACCGCAGCTGTTTGGCACAAACCTTTCTGAGCTCGACAGTCTTCCGTGGTGAGAATGATGAGAATCGACAGGACGAGGAGCCCTGTCGGTCCCCTGCCCACCATTACCGCTCTGCCCATAGCAGCCTACAATCTGAATGCATAATGCTCGCTTCTGGGCCGGCGGCACCGCTCCAACCTGGTCCGGAGAAACAAATTGGAAATACAAATCTTTAATTCCTCGGCTGTGAATTTCCCCTGAGAGTTTTCTCTTTTTTCTACTTGTCTTTTAACGATCCAACCCAGTGGTTTGCGACACACTCACTAACTGCTCCAGTCCATACAGCTGCTTCCTCCATAGAGGCTCCTCCTTCTCCTCCAGTCTGGAACTGGGATTCCCAATCCTCTAAAGTGGTCTCTGATGAGCCAAGATTAACCAGCAAGACTCCATTAAAATCAGAACCTGCTACACTCTCATGCAAAACAAACCCCAGATCCCATTAATAGATTTATCTCAATCATATTTCATGGAGACGCTGTAAAAACATCATAAATGGCATGTGTGTGTGTCATCTAATTGGAAATGGTTGCAGTAATTGCTATTATTTTAGTTTCTTTTGGTGCACATGATGTACTTTAATTCAATTTATATTCCTATTAATGTCACACTGCAAGCCTGAGTCCTAAAACAATGTAAAAATGCAGTCAGAGATATAAGCTTTTGAACGATTAACTGATCACAAACTGGACGGTACCATTTGACATGACACCCATCGTTTCTTGAAAAAATGTAAATCATCTTATCACTTTTGCACAGCCCATTATAAGCTAACTTCAGCCTGGAGAAGACAATTTCCCTGGTTTTCCTGATAAAGCTTTAAGCTGCATTTGTGGATTTCATGGTGAGCTGTGTTCACAGACTGATTTCTGGAAGTTTTTCTAATCCTAAGCATCTAATTCTGTCCCATGTGTACAGAGATTCCTCCTGATTTTGTAAATCTAACCATGATACACACCATAGATAATGCTATTGCCTTTTGCATTGTGAGACATTTTTTTTCTGATATTGTTTTTAGATGTTGGTACATGAATGCATCTGCCCTGCTGAAAAGCCTCTTTCACAGCCAGTCAAATGGCCAATTAATGAGTTGTCAAATGCTCATCCGGCTGTTTTGTATCTATGTTAAGTGCTTTTGCATCCATCTGTTGCTCCAGGATCATCCAGGGTCTTATTAGTGAAAGGTAGAAAAGTTGTTGATATGTAGGTAATCAGTGAGGGTACTGCTGACATATGTTGGTATAAGTAGTTCAGCTTTCAGTTCAGGGCTCACATGAGTGTATTTCTCTGTGCTGGCCTGTCCAGTACCAGCCTCTCACCTGCTGATTGCTGGGATGGGCTCCAGTTTCACTGCAACCCTGAATGGGATTAAGCAGTAAATGAATTAATTTATGTCATCTCAGGGGACTTAACAGAAAAAAAAACAATTAAGTCAATTAATTTAGATCCAGTCAGCTTTCATACAAACAATTTCATAGTAAACAACCTAGCTCAGAGAAAACAACAGATTGGGATCTGTCTCAACTGGTTGGAGGTGAAGAGACAAGTGAAACCAACAGGCGTTTCCACTTTTAGTCAGGGAGATCTGCAGAGAGAAAATACAGCTAATGATGCCAGAACTGTGATAAGTTTATACATGGAATAAAAAGAGCAGAGATATGAAAAAGGAAGGAAGTGCTCCGTCCCTAAGCATGCTGTTTCTATGGCAGCATGGCCAAGGAACGGCTATAAGATACTATAAGATTTATGATAAGAAAAATAGATTGTAAGCCTGATTTTAAAGGTACAGAAGGTGGCAGACTGGGAGCTGGTTCCATCAGATGCCAAAGAATCTGCCTCCCATTCGAGTTTTAAAGATTTCTGCACCCTTTACCCAGGGAAAGTCACAGACGGAGAGCAAAGCGCTGTGTCGGGAACATATGGAACTATGATATCTTGATATATACTGGAGCTTGGTCATGGAGAGATTCATGAGGAGAAGCATTTTAAAATCTATCTCAGATTTTAAAAAGGGATCCAATGAAAATAACCCCTCCTTCTAGAGTCCCCATGCAGCATTTAAAATCAGCTCAGGTCCCTTCAGGGCATGTTTGGGACAAGCTAATAAGGAACTGTACTAGTCTAGTCTTGAAACAACCAAAACATGGACAAGTTTTTCTGCACCCTTGTGTTACAAGTTGTCCTTTTAGTAACATTACGTAGGTGGGAGAAGGCGGTTCTAGAAACCTGGCAAACCAGATAAGTGATCATTTCAACAGAACAAAGCCAGATTTCACTTTACAGACTTGCAGCAGCTTAGCTTGATCGGTGTGGAGGGTGTGGTCCCCACTGTCCTGTCTACACTGCAGGTGTGACTCCTATTTAGAATGATTGAAGGATTTTGAGGAGAACAAATGGTCAAAATCAAACACAAAATGTTCAGAAACTAAAGCAAGCGTGGACGCAGAGTTCTCTGGAAAAGCCTGCAATCCTCAGCAGTGTAAAAAAAAAAACAGAAAGATACACATGTCAGTAAATGTGTTGCAGCATCAGATTATTGGTTGGTCCAGGTTTTCTAAAAAACAATGACACTGGTCAAGAAGAGTGCTTGTACTATAGTATTTTGTCATGTATAAATCATGCATATATGCATGCACAGTATATAAAATGCCTCAGAGTGAGTGGTATGCAGTACTGCAGCACTGACAGTAGTTTTCATATTTGTCTCGTTTATTGGATTTGATGCAGATGAGCTACTAGGACTTAAATGTATCATTAACCAGAAAATTGTATGAACTCCTTCCATTAATGGGTAGTGTGTGAAACGAGAGCAAGTCACGGATGGTAGCAGTATCGTGCATGTCGTATGTCCATGTTTGTGCTGGACATTATAGAATATCTCAATGGAGACTTAAGAAATATCCATTCGCTCCTGTCCTGAATACACCCTTACTTGGCAAAGTGTTAGAAAATTATGCAACTGTCATAGTAACATGTGGCAACAAATACAGTTTTAGCCTGTAGCGTCTGAATAATTTGTAGGATTCATACTTGTTTTTTTTTTATATCAGCATCTCTGACTGTATATGTATGTGTGTGTGTGTGTGTGTGTGTGTGTGTGTGTGGACATGAACTATATACATAGCCAGATGCCAGTTGGGGTGTAAAACGAAATACACATCTTCATTCTAATGCACACGCTGTCTTTCTGTTTTCCATTCTCCATTAGACATTTACAGAGGTGGGAATTCCCAAAGTTTTTTCCAAAATGCGACTCAGAGGGACTTTCTTATAAATCCCCTACATGAACCTCATTCATAAAGCATGCAAAACCTTAAAGAACACAACTAAACTAAACTAAACATAAACAGATCATTTCAATTGAACTCTGCAGCAATTACAATGTTTTCATTACACAAGTACTAGTGTACTAGTTTGGTATGATGTGAACAACACACCTCAGACCTTAAGTGGTGACTCTGTCCTTTCCCACAAACCTGGCTTTTATGTAGCTAGTTGAGCAAAGTCCGTTTTATGATACAAAATAAGTTAACGGTATGTCTTCATTCACATTTAATTGGCTTTGCAGGAAAGAATGCACACATTAAACCTGCACAGTCTTGCACAAAACTGGAGCTCAGTGCAGCTAGTCTTCAAGAAATTCTGCATTGCAGGTTATGATACATAACTTTTTGTCGTCATGTTTTTGGAAAGGTTTTTTCCAAAAGAAAGAAAGAATTATTGTATTTTTAAGTTGTTTTCTTAAACTTTTTTCTTTTTGCAGTGATTTATTTGATGTGCTGTGCTTTTAAACCTTCACAATCCTCAGTGTCCACATTTGTAATTCTTGTGTTTGGGGCTGCAAGAGTGATTTCTGAGCTGTGAAGTCTGTAAAGAAAAACCTTTATATCATCAAACCACTACCGTGAGGCGCCCCTGCAGGAGAACTGCACACTCTGTGAGAAAGATGAAACAGTGTCACCATGTGGTCATTTTGCGTTACTACACGCTTCAAGATACATTCTTATGTTGAGTTTCTGTAGTGTGGGGAAAAGAAGCAAAATGCAAGATGTAATCACCAATAGCAGGGCCAGCAGGATGCCCTGGGGGAAAAAGGTGGGAGGGCACCTCTAAAATCTGGCTGTCCACAGGTTCCACTCCAAATACAGACAAAAACATTGTGACAAATATTTAGCATACACTGACCTTTTCCTGGAAAAGCCTCCGGATGTTCAAGGGAATGCAACATGTAATGTACATGTAATATTCTTCCACATGCACTACCATCATCTTGCCAACTGTAAATGTGGGTGATGTCAGACTGTCCAAGCAAGTTACATTTTACAAAGAAGATGCAAAATTACGATACACCAGAAGCGGCAACAATGCAAACTGAAATGGAAGAAAGTGTTGAAACAGAAACAGTGATAAATCTGTTTAACTGTCTCAAGGCAAGTTTTTCTTTATCAATAAAGTATAAATGTAATTATAACAGTGATTAAAGCCACAAAAAGAAAAATAAGCCGTTTTTGATTTAAATAATATTGTTTTTTGTTTGATTTTACAAATGTTGCTTCATTTCATTAGATGATCATTTTAGTTGTAATGATCAGTCAACTATCTATACTCCCCCTTTTGTTATTTTCCTCCAAGTTTCAAAATGTCTGTACATTTAATTGAAGTCCCAGTTATTTAACATGACTTTGCAATGATAAAGGTGTGTTTGATGGAAAGCAGTTATTAATGTGTGAGCAGATACTTTTATTTATATTTTTAGCATGTTAGGCAGCTTCATGAAGGCCTTTTTAGGAAAATAAATCACTAATCATCTTGTCTCGGCCTTGTGACTATACATGCTGTTCCACTTCTGAAATACAGTAAACCAAGAAATTATTAGGTGAAACTAAGCAACAAAATATTGCTGGTTCAAATTTAATCAAGACAAAATGAGAAAATTGAATCTATTTCATATAATCTATAAACCACATCATTCACCAAACCTGTCTCCCAAATACTGGACCCAATAATTGAACAGTGAGCAGGTCGATGTGTTGTCATGGAGACTTCAGCCTGATGGTGCTCTGACGGCTGTACTCTTTAAATCAACATTCACTGTGTATATAATAAGTAACTCCAAGCCCTTTATGATGCAGATTACAGAATGAAGTCTGAATGTATACAGAATACTTAATAAATTATTTATTTTACCCAAAAGAGATCCGATGCAAATTTCCACTGGAGGTCAGTATAGAGCGCCTGTTCAGTTGCTTGTTAACATGCAGCTAATCAGTCACATAGCAACAACTCCATCCATTTAGGCATGAAGACAAGGTGAAGACACCTTTCCTGAAGTTCAAACTGAGCATCAGAATGAGGAAGAAATCAGTTTAAGTGACTCAACGTGGCACAACAACAATCCACCTTGTTTTGAATCAACATTCAGCCTGCTGGTGGTATAATGGTGTTTTACTAGCACATTGCACTGCATTAGCCTCTACAGTCGTCAGATCTCAAACTATATAGCAAGAGTGGAATATGGTGGGATGGGAGATTCACATCATGGATGTGCAGCCAGAAAATCTGCAGCATCCTTATGATGCTATCCTCTTAATATGGACGATGATCTCTGAGGAGGTTTCCAACACATTGTTCATTTCATGCCACAAAGAATTAATGCAGCTCTGAAAGCAAGAGGGAGAACTGACTCAATACTAGTTTACCTAATAAAGTGGCCAGTAAGTGCATGTAAAAGCATTTTCAAGCACATTGGTTATTTATGACACACAAGTACAGAGATGAGACAATTGAATTTATAACTGAGAGCATTTTAACTAGAAAAAAATCAACATAACAAGAAATACTGAACAGTCAAAACAAAACCCATTGCAATGCAAACAGAAGAAAGGGAAACAGAAAACAAATTGATTAGCAGAAAACAAGTATCTGGTAAAGGACATGGGGAACCTGGTGGTAAATATACTGAGGAAAGTATGTCCCACATGCATGAAGCTAGTAAAAGATGAATTCAAGTTTAAATCAAGTAAAATATCCTATCAGGAAACACACAACAGGGCAAATCTAGCAGAAGTGCAGATAAAACAGATTTAGAAATAAAATATATGAGTTAAATTATGTAGAATACAGTAGATGAAAATTGTGTGCAAATTCATTTGCACATAAATGGTATTAAAAGACCTTTAATGGTTCCATCCATCAGTTTTTCTGCTCATTATCTGAGGTCAGATTGCCAAAGCAGGGAACCTCATACTTCCATTTCCCAAACGCACATTCACCAGCTCGTCCTTGGGGGGCATCCTGAGGTGTTCCCAGGCCAGTTGAAGGGACGTGGCTGGACCACCTCACCAGCGTGGCGTTCAGCGGGCATCCTAACCAGATGCCAGACCTCATCTGGCTCTTCTCGTGTGGTTGTCAGATAGTATTTCAAACTCTGTGTAAGCTAATATGACTTTATATATAAGTGAACATGTGTTTTAGCTGCGTGGACCAATTATTGTCACCATGCAGATTTATGTTTAGCACAATCTATGTGGCTTTGACAGACAGCAGTAGCTTTATATGTGCAAATCAGTTGTTGTGGAATTTTCTGCTCGCCACCCTTACACAGTCACTGTGCACCTTTGTTTGTGTGCATGTGTCTGAGTGTGTACTCGAAGACATGTGAGTTATGTGTCCTTTCCCTCATCTATCATCACAGATGTTCTTCGCTGGACCAGAACAGCTTAAGTGTATGAGAGTCTGTAGATTTAGGGATGTGGAAGGAAATGGTGTTTTCTTGCTACCAGTTTGTTCCATATTTTTTGTTCCATCCAGTAAACTTTCTGACTTGATGACTCTGTCTTGCATATATCCTTGTGGGTGGACGTGGCTGGTGGTCCACCACCGTACGACCATTAACCACTGTGTCTTTTCACACCACTGCACCCTCCAGTGAGAAAGCCAACATAAATACATACATAGGGCTTCCTACATACCTCCTCATACAAATAGACAGTTTATGGAAGACATAACAACACCAGTAATCAGACCCAGTGTGCACAGATGGTTGCCTTTTAACTTGAAGAACTTGCTGTAGTTGAATCACAGGGAGACTTGAGAACAAGCTCTTTTATCTGAAGACTAAATAATCCGAGGCCAACCCTCTGCAACAAAGATGACTGTAATTGATGGGTGTCAGTTTGACTCAACTGGGCTGCTATCTTCTCTCAGAAAGTAAAAACTTACAAACAGAACAAGGAAGTCATTCATCACCATGTGCATGCACGAAGATGTGCACATAAAAAAGAAGAGACGTGACAGAATGATTAATCATCTACTTTATAGTAATTTTGTGAGTACAACCAGCAGCTAAATACTCCTTTGGTTAAAATCTGGTGAGTAAAGAGGCTTCAAGCTACACTGCTGGAGTGAATCGTTGCATTATACTGATGCTGTAATTCCCAACTTCTTTAATCCTGGATGTTTGAATAATTATTGACCATCATATATGTTTCTATTCTGCTACTGTGGTACTAGCATGTGTCTCAAGAACTTGTAATCATCATAACTGATCGTTATCTGCTCTCTTTTTTTTATTTCTATTCCACAGCAGTTTGCAGTTAGATCGTATATTTAGTCTAATACAAATGGATCTTCTATTCCTTTTTTATTTTTTTGTTGGGTCGATAACAGCCATTTAAGTCCATAAACTAAAATAATTAGTATTTTGCTGTATTTAAAGATGTCTCACAAAACATCTTCCCTGCAACGTGTCACCATCTTCAGCTAAGTAGGACTCCATCTTTCATCCTACCTGTATGGCAAGCAAAAAAAACAACAAAAAAAACTCAACTTGTTTCTTGTTTTGTCACTTTAACTTGTTCTTATTCTGTCTAATTTTGTCTTTTTGTGTTTTTTGCTTAATCAGTTAAGGTATGCATCATAGTGGCCATGTGTTTACATCAGCTTGCTAGCATGTGAAGCTAAGCAGAGAAAAAAAACAAGGCCTATGCCGTAGGAAGCTACGGCTAGGGATATATCTCCAAACGCCCCTCCTATTCCTCAATCCTTGAATAGACATAATACAATAATATAAAACTGTACATGTTTAGTCACAAAGCTCCACCTGGTGTGGAAACTTTGAACCAGCCCAATATGACGTCAGAACAAACAGATACAGATCCCCTTTTCTGTACAGAAAGGTGGCTAGCAACCCATAAAGTCTTATATGGAGGTTCTGAAACTGATAGCAGAAACTAGAGGACAGCAACAGATGAGACCGAATGATTTTCTTCTATGTCTTTTTTTTCCATTTATGTGATCTTGAAGCTTACAGTTAAAATAAATGCAACAAACTAGAATAGTCATAGATCTGGAGAGATAAAGGCAAACTGAGGGGTACGTTTTAGCCTTTGGACCACAAATAATAAACCTACTACAGCATAGTTTGGTAAAGACTTTAACAGGTTTGTTCTGGTTGATTTAAAAACTGTTTCCACATATAGCGACTGGTTTAAAAGCAGTATACGTAACTTTTATACTGTTTGTACATGTTTTACACTGCAGATAAAGTTCAGTTAAAGCATTTTACTGTTGAATATCAGTGAATAAAAGTCGCTGTGACACGGTTGACTCAGCTACATGGTGATTGTTTAAGTCGAGGCTTGCGGTTGGGTGACAGATTGTGGTATTGCAGTCAGAACTTCAAAGTTTTACAAGCTGCTTTTCTGCTTTGAGTCCATGACAGAAGAATTTAAAGCTTCCAAAACTTGAAGAGTTTGTTTAAAAGTATCATGCAAAGTGCTCTGTAATATCTCGTCTTGGTTGAAGTCTTGGAGGCTTTCTTGTGGCTGAGCAGCAGTACTTTGGTCTGAAGTGGTCCGTAGCTGCTCAGGATCCTTTTCTAAGCCGTGTGGACACATACCTCGTCCAGATGCTGTGTATTTTTCTTTCATTCTGAATAAGCCACCCATGTAAACGTTCCCAACAAAATTCATTCTTTATTTTAAACACGCAATAAAAGGTTTCATCTTTCAGGCAACCAGTTCATTATTGGAGTCTGTTTTAAGATATTGTGGTGAAATAATCCACTCATTTAACCGATGAATAAAATGCATCTGAAACAGGAAAATGTGTCTACTTTTTTAAAAGAAGGTATACTTTAACTAAACTCTGACAAAGATAACTGTTTTACTATGTATTGTTTTTAATGGGGAAAAAGAGGCATATGTTATGGGAGACAGAGCAAATAAACTGCAATATCTGTATTTTCTGAGGTTCAGAGGTCAACTTGTAGGAGGTCCCTTCGGCCTCGTGCTAGTGTGTGGTCTTATGTTTGCATGTCACCTATGGAGACGCCAGTATGCCTTGTTTTACCTTACAGGGATTTTTCATTGTAATGTTCAAAGTAAACAACCTGAGAAAGCATGTGTAGTTTTAAAAATTCATCTCAAATTTCAGTTCAATAATGATCATCTTCTTGGCATATATAGTGCAAACAGAGATCATGTTTATTAGTTGCTCTAAATTCGCCCTCATGGTGTGATAAGTGATTTAGTGTCAATGTGATGGAAAACTGTCCCATGTGTATCTGCTGGGACGGGCTCACACTAAATACTCACACCGCCTGTGAGTTCAATTCAACTTTATTTGTATAGCGCCATTTCACGACAATGTTGTCTCAAGGCGCTTCACAGAGATCGACCAATTA